>JAHFWJ010000550.1:0-216861 GCA_028555115.1 Himalopsyche japonica
TCATCACCGTATCCGAGTATTAACAAATGACTGACAGCTGACTGTCAGCCGACGTTACGTAGCCATCGGGAAAACAATAAAAGTTGTGTATTTTTTTTAACACAAAACGAAAGAAATAATTGTGAGGAGGAAAATTAATTACATGGATGAGAATTATTATTTCCTAAAGCTTATATACATATCGTTAAATTAAGATGTTTTTAAGGTTTAAAAATTTTCCGCTTGTCTTATATTGCCACTGCCTATCGCTGCTTACGGATAAAACAATTTCATAATTTTAGAGCTATCATTTGAAACAAAGAATACTTTGTTTTCAATTGTTTTACATGGTGATTTTTTTTCCTTTATGACATCAGGATATGACTAATTTAAAACCGATTGAATATAAACAATAATGATACTCTGTACATCAATAATAATAAGCTATTTTGTAATTAAGACATATTGTGGGAAAAGTACTAAAAAGTGAGTTTTTATTATTTAAAATAAAATACCTATCCACCAAGGAGTGACAATTAACACCTTAATAATGATTAGAATAAATTATATTAAGATTTTTTTTCATTTAGTAAAAATATGCAGGCCCTTTAATAAGCGGAATTAAGATAGTGGACTTTCTTTTTAGTATGAATTCATTTACTAATATGATTAAACGCAGCTTTTATTTTTTGTCGAGAGATGGATGCACGAAAAAACACACGTGCATGATTTTATTAATGAGTGAATGATTAAATATAAGCATTTTTGATTAGTTTTAAGCGTCTCTGGTTACCATCCACTGCTTTAGACGGCTGACGTCTTTCAAGAATAGTGTATGCTACACAGGATAAAAAGTCATATTGATTAAGAGGAAGGCGATCTGAATAATAATGGTTAACAATCATGCAGTTCATTGGATTAATAATATCATGAAAACACGATCCGAGAGATGAAAAATTATAATAAATAGTCCCCGCATTAAAAAAAGCAAATACAAGATTCAATTTAAATCGTGTATTTAACTTAACGCTGTTTCGCAGATGTTGATATTTTATGACCGTCCAGTTGTTATTGTTTTTTTTCTATATAATACATATTGTGTCGGATCAAATACCGGTTACGAACCGGTCACCCGACAGGTGAGAACGGATAAACAATGGGTGCATCATATGAATGAATAGCTTTCATAACGCGTGCGCAAATAATGATCTGCCGTCGAGGGAGGCCGACGATGCGTTCAAAATGACCAACAATCGGCGAACAGCTGATAACGCGGAATGCACAAAACGCAAGGTGTGAATGAATGAATGTTGTATACGGTCAAAAAAACATTCATGAATAAATAATACAATATAAGCAAAACTGCTGAGATAAGAAAATCTCCAAACGCAAACAACAAAGATACGAGAAGAAAATCAGGTTTCCACATTTGTAGTTGTAAGTCCAACAAGAATTGAATGGATAAAAAAAAATTTGACATCGTATTTTGGCTGTGATCTCGCGGTGCTTGAAAGGTTTGAGAATACCTTTCTGGACCACAAAACTTTGGACTATAAATGTGTTCATTGGCCTCCAAAACCAACACCTGGAAAAGGTTTGAAAATTTCCATGGTTATGACGATTTAAATAACTGTAGAAGATCCATCAAATAATAAGGATTATAAATAATGCTTTGTATAAATAACACATAAATATAACCATGACGTCAATATTATATAAAGGTTTTATCGATCGATTTATAGGAGGTATTTAAGCATCAGGGACGATATTTCAATTTTTGATCAACAAGGGAGGAGGGCAAGATATAAGGAAAACGAGTTATAATTTATGAGCCTTTCTTTCTTCAATTAATGGAGAGGTCCTCTCATTGGCCAACGTGATAAGTTGAATATCAATAAAAAAAATATAGCTTTTCTTACGGCCTTTTTCAAGTCACAGGTAAATTTTCCAGCGTACACATCATAAGATGGATTATACGTAGAAAAAAAGCACCGACATCCAATACTGTAAAATGTTGACTTACCTGTAAAAAAAGAAAGAAAAGTCGCTTTAGATTCAATTATGAAAATTATCTACGAAAATAATACACGTTCATATTAAAGCTCGACAGTGTTCATATACCTCATCGAGCTGAGTTACAATATATGAAATCTTATTAAAACATCGATTCATACTTTCGACACAAGGTAACGAGTACCAGTTATAAGACTATGAAACTGTTAGTGAAAATCTTCACAAAAATATACACTTGATTCTGTTTTGAAATTTAAATTCTTTGAGGTTTTCACGGATACCTGTTTTACGATCATTCGGTTCAACAGAGGCAGGCAGGCTTGACAGGTATTCAATCAAATACAACGAATCCGTAAAATTAAACACTAAGCTGAGGTCATGATTCTAATCGCTATTATAAATGAGTCCAGTGGTAATTATCAACACCTGCAGATTGATAACGGTATCCATACTTGATTGCTTTTTTAGAGTTAATTTGCAGTTCTCTTTGTCTTTCGTGTTTCGTGTAGTAAAATATGACAGTTCCAATAAAACACAAAAAAACATTCCACACAATCTTACTACTAAATACTATTATTTGAGTTACTCCATGATTTAAACAAATAAAAGATTAAAAATCCAACCGAATTCCAATGTTAATCTACCCTTGTTTTTAAATCATGCACAAATTTATCCAGTTTTATTAATTTCGAAAATATTCGATGTGTAGAAAATACACGAGATTTTCCACTTCCTGCAAGCCAGTATTTTTAAATAGATTTCATAGTTTTCACAATATAATTATTAAATAATTAATCGTGTAAAACCAAAAACTTAAAAATTAACATACAGACCGTTACCCCAGTAAAACACTTAGACCCTAAAGGAATCAGAGGCTCGTATATCATATATCACTGGTTGTCCCACCTTCACCCGTTATGTGTATGCAGCCGTTGTTACACGGCCGCCTTCCATAACGCAATACTAATAAAAAGAATCGATTTTAATCCTCATATTCTTGGCCCGATACAGAGCTGCACGGACCGATCGTTAAACCATGCACAATTGTGCTTAAAAGAAGAGTCAATTTATTGGCAAATTAAGTATCTAAATTTTGAACACTTAATAAAAGTATATAGTTGGTTGTCCCAAAAATCTTGCCTATAAGCAAACAATCATTAAATAGACATTCATCTGAAAGACTTTCAATTTGAAAAATATTTCGTTCTAAATTAGTAATTAGAAGAAAAGGCCGATAACTATTTGGACTTCATATGGACGCTATACGTTCAATGATTTCAATTCGTCGAAGTCAATATACGCTCAATATTAAGAAATCATAGAAGATTCAACATCAATCGTTACAGCATTGCCGCCAACCCAACCCGTAGAACGGATCTTTTCCACTTTTGAAATCCTTAATTGATTGGAAAGCTTCTACGAATGCAGATTTAAAAAAGCAATGATATTTATAAAAATAAATTCAAACAAATACAGTTTATTTATGTCCGTAACATGTATAATATGGTTTTTTTTGCCGAACTAGTCGGTAATCTTTAATTTATTTAATACGTATGTAAGAAAGGTAAAAAAAACCTGATAAAATTAAACTTTTATTAGTTGGGGTCGTGTTGTTGGTCAATTTCGGAGTCGGAGTCGTATTTTTTGAGACTACAGCCCTGAAAAACACATTTTAGTACTGTTTCCTAGATATGTTTAGTTACCAGGACCGGTTTCACTCATCACGAACGTAATCATTAGTAAGTAATGCTTGCGATCTTGATTAGAAAAAATAGTGTGGGAGGGAATAGTGCTAAAAATAAGTTTTTTGTAAAATAAAATATATACATATATATATAGTGTTAAACTTAATTCACTTTACATATTTCTGACGTTGGAATTTAGTCAAATTAGCTATCACTATGTTCATCACGTATAATTTCTAGAAAAACAAATTATTTAATATTTAAACATAAATTATACTTGAACTAAAAACTGTCTGAGGTTCAAGGAATGAATACTGACTACTTCTGAAGTTAAAAATAAATATTGAAAAGAGTTTTCACGATAATAAGCTAAAGCCCTTGACAGAGCAGATTGAAAACAATGTGTCAAAGTATCCCCTCGATTTGTTATATATAAATGAGATGAGAAGACTAAAACCGGATGAAATAAAATGTCACCCATTGTCACTTCCGCCTTGACACGGTCGCATTGCGGTTGCTTTTGGAAGCCGGGGGCGGAAGTTACAAATTGACAGACAGCGCCGCGTCAAATAAAAGATTTAGAAACAAAAAAGAAAGATCAACTCCCTTCCAGTACCTGTTGAACAAAGCACTAAAACTTTCGCCGATGTTGAATTGAATACAAAAATGAGCCGTTTTGATATTTTTCATAGTGTCTCCCGATGGATAGAATAAGTCAGATAAATCTCAATATTCATAAACAAATCATATGATTTTTTATGCCGGCAATCGTGGATGTTTGTTTAAATACTCCTGAATACTCATTATTGAGTATTCAGGTTGATTTGGAATGCTCTTTCTTACAAACAATTTAGTATAAAAGCACTTACAGATTATATTCCTGTTTGCTCTATAGAACGTTCAAGAACGCAAATGCTTGATTCTATGACTCTCACAAAACATATGGAGAAACAAAAAAAATATGCAGAGCTAGATTTAATATACACGACCCTTATTACCCAAGAAATGGCTTACGCGAATGTGATCTGAGTGAGAAAATAGTCGTGGAATTAAAAAAATTAAAAGGGAAAACTAAATATCGACCACCAAATTTACCCCACTGGGAACCTCTTATAAATATTACATAATATTTAATATTAATGAATGCATTCAGATAATTGAGAAAACTTGGTAAAGCCAATCCAAACGATAATCTCTTGAATGAAAAATATATCTTGAAAATTTTTCTGTTTCTATGAGACAGACTGAAAAGGTTTCAAGAAAACGAATGATTGATCTCGTTTCATCGATTTTCGGAGTACTTGATCTCATTTCGCAAACGATAAGAGACACAATCAATTTGTGCAACGCGCCATATGGAGGATAATCGAATTATATTCGACAAGTCGACAACTACCCCTCCTCCTCTGCCGCAGAATTCACTTTCATAAAAATACTTTCGAGGCGATGAAATTATGATGAAACAAGATTATGAAAATAAACATATACTATCAATTCGCAAGCATTTCTGTAAAGCATTGAATAATTCACTAAAATAAAAACTGAACATTTTAACATCGTATTATTTCTTTGCTAGGCTAAAAAGGCGAATATCACAAGATTAATAAATAATAATAACGTATCAATGCTGCTTAAACCATTGTATGAAGCTTTTCGGGTCAGTGCCTTTGGATATTAATTACAATTAACAATGTAAATAAAAAAAATATAGTGTAAGTAAATTTTTTTTATTTTGCCTTTCTTTCCTTTAGTTAAAGCAAGTCATGACGTAAAATATATAGTATTTTTAAAAAACAAAACTTTAAATAAGGCTTAATTTTATGATATCGACTGAAGGCGCTTGATGAAATATTAATACCAAATTTGATCAGCTGAGACTTTGTACGATTCCACATATTCTTTCACTGATAACCCGGGTTTCGCATTTCAACATCATGGATTTTGTCACATGGATGCAACAGATCCGACAGTTGTGTTACATCTTAATACGTTGTCGTCATTCAATAGAAATAGGATGCCTAAAGATATCAGAAGGCGAAACTTGGGTCGTTTGTGACAAAACATGTGGGATCGATCAAAGTTTCAAGAATTTAAATAAACCAATTACGATTTCAATATATAACAACGATCTCTCGTTCGTGAGTTGGCGGTGGCGTTATATTGACATAGCTATATTTTACCAAATACTCTACTATCACTATATATGTACACTTCGTAAAAAATATTTTAAATGTAGTATATTACATTTAAATCGTCCAAACTTTTAAAAATTTCTATACGTTCCTATAGCTAGGGGCCGGGGTTTTATTTTTTGGCATTTAAATGAGTTTAAGTATACGAATGAATTCGAACCCAGAGTCAGTAAACCGTTCAAATATAATATTATACAAGACAGAAAAGAAATTATTCTGAGATATAAACAATAAGACGAATGGCCATGTTGATAGTCATATTTAATCAAGCACCCTCAGTCGATATCAAATACTTACAATAGAATATAAGTCAACAAAAATCACGTATTTGTATTTTAAATAATAAAAACACATCTTTTAGTACTTATTTCCACGATATATTTTTTGATCAGGACCGGTTTCGCTCATCGCGAGCATTATCAACTGATCAAGATTATATCATGCCTTTCCATCAAGAAGTGACAGTTAACATCTTAAAAGTGATATTTGTATTTCATTGTCTGTTATTTGAAGACGATATTGTTTGTTTGTACTTAATAGGTAATGCTATAAATAATAGAATAAGTAGGCCAATACGGTCAAAGGCCAACGTTAAAGATAACGTTTATAACAAAGCAACGTTGGTGGCAAGAAAATAGCTTACGACAAATGTGCACATGTTTTGATGCACATTTTTTAAGATTGATCTGTATTTCTCTTGTGCTGATTGCTGGGTCATTTATATTACACACGCGTTTCTTTAAATCAATCAAAGGTCTTTTGCTATGATAACAATGCTATTGTTATCACTTTTAAGGTGTTAACTGTCACTTCTTGATGGAAAGGCATGATATCTTGCCTCCTTTTACTTTATTTTTTTACAGAAAATATTGGAACACCCCTGACTGACCATATCTTCCCATCACATCGATTCATATTTAATTGACTATCATTAAAATTCTAATATATTAATTTATTTTGTTCCATTAAGTAGTAAGTGTGAGTTATTTTCGTCATTAAAATTTCCCACTCCTTACTTCCTTATTGATTGTTCAGAGCTCCTAATGGATTATTGATTTACCATAAATGTATTTGTAATTCTTAATAAGTGATTGTGAACATTTAATTTATATACTAATTTACTTTATTTGTATCAATATTGTATGATTTTATGTAAATTGTTTCCTAGTTCTTGAACCCATGGTTTTGTACACCTGCTACCTTTAACTCAAATTTTTTTTTGTTTTGTATAAATAGACTTGTTTGTAAATTGTATTCTATCAGTTGGTAATGCTCGCGATGAGCGAAACCGGTCCTGATCAAAAAATATATCGTGGAAATAAGTAATTGAAAAATGTGTTTTTATTATTTAAAAAAAACTATTGTTATCACTCAATTTACTATGTATGTAAACAGTGGCATGGCTAGAGATTTTGCAGATTCCCTTATTTTCCTCTATAACGAGGAGCGCTTAACGCTGATTTCAAACGGTAAACGGTAATTGACGACAATAATCAACATTGATCGAAAACAGATTTCTTTGAATCTAAAAACTAAATTGTTTTGTGTTGAATTATTCGTATTGGCATCGATTCTTTTCATTTTAGTCACGTGGTTTGTGAGCAGACTCTGTAAAAGTCTTTTTCAAATCTTTTATTTTTATTTATGTCTCAGACTTTGCTCCATATTTGATGACGCTGACTTGGCATTATTTAATAATGTTATAACGATAGCGTGCGCCCCTGTTTAATTATTACATAAGATAATTCCACCTTCGTGACTGTTGGTTAAATCGTTTCGTAATGGCGAGGAGAGATAGTCAATGGGTGTATTTTTAGGTATAGAATAACAAGAGGTTTTAAATTAACGATGGTCATTTTTGTAAATCGCCACCGGCAAGGACAAAATTATAAACAACGTTTATTCATCGATCTATACAAAAATATGTTTAAAAAATCAGCCAATAAATAAAAAAAATATAACCTTTTCCTTAGCTACTAAGTTATGATTTCTAAAAATAAAGTATTTTATTCGTACAAGTCCGGTAAAAATTAAATTATTTGCACGATTTTCAAATTGAATTTTACTAACAATTTTTTTTTTGTTTTTTTTACAAGTGCATAGAGAAATTTAGACAAAGCTGTTTTGAAACAAAATAATTATTACCAAACTTCGCCTTTTAAGACTGCCGAAAAATCCGTGCAAAAAGCAAATCCAAACCTTAAATGTTACCGAATAAGATGAGCGTAAAAAATGGAAAGGATAAATAGACACACATCCCATATAAATCCCAAATAAGTCGTTGATATTAATGAATCAATTAAAAGTACTAGTGATCTGAATAAAATACAAAAATTGAAATGAATAAGCAATTGTTATGCAAAAAGAGACTCTCGAAACACTCAGGGAGACAGTTTTAAAAAATAAACACAAAACGTACATTTTCAATTCCGTGACGAAATGATGTGTGGAGCAAAAACAAAATGGATAGAGAATAGTCGTGAGCTACGATGTCTAGCCCCGCAATCTATCATTTCCGCTGGGATGCCCCGCGAACGCGAACACACACAACTATTCTTGGAATAAAAACTAAGCTTTCAAATCGTTGCAACAAAATCAAAAAAGAACTTGCGACATTTGGTGTTTTTATGTTATAAATGCGGTTTCGCTCATTTATTTATTTCTGTGCGTGATTCACAACTGGTCATTTGCGAAACAAAAACCTATGATATCACAATTGAAAAAGGAAAAAAAAAAGAATTCGTTTATTTGTAAACCGATTTTCAGTCAATTTGAGTAATTAAGTACTTCCTACTATCCTTGGTAGAACTCCATTATAACACAATGAAAAAATAGCAATGTATTTTAGTTCTACAAAATACATTACTATTTTTTCGTCGTTATTTTCATTTTAGTAGATGAAAGAATAAATGTAAAATAATGTAAAATTTTTACTTAAATGTGACTCAAAATCTTTTAAAAATACAATATCAAAGGGCGAAAAAATATTATATTTCGATTTTGGAGTACTAAATAAATCACCAGTGACCCTATTTACATTTTAAAATATTTCATAATTACACGCGATTACACTCTCAAACGGTTACGAGTAAACTTGTGGTGAAAGGACTATATTTGAGAAAGAAAAAATAGCTTTTAAAATAAGTATAATTGAAATGAAACCAAAACGGTTGAATCTTTCGGGTTCAGTGAAATGACATAGTATCATATAATAATATCTGATTAAGCGATGTGTGATTCAAATGCAAAGAAATCTAAACTCATACAAAAATATGCTGGGTATGTCTTAATTAATCTGACCTCGAATGAATTGATATAAATCCCATTTTTTGAGGGTCAAGAAATAAGAAATTCATATTCGAAATACAAATTTTAAGCCAACAAAAATGCATCAATATTTGAACTGTGTACTAATTACAAATTTCAATCTTGGTGTATTTATTTGTATTCGAGTAAAATCAAAACCAACTTAATTTCTTCAGTCTGAATTTTATACGACAGTCCGTTCATAGAAGATGATGCATCAAAAGCTCAGAGGAGATCGTCTGCCCGCATCGCTGCAGGAGGCCTTTATCCCCTCAATGAAAGGAGACACGCAGACGATCTTGCATTATAATAAATAAATACTACAGCATACACAAAGCTCCGATACGATCGTTTCAAAATATTTCCGAAATAAGATTTGAGACGTTATTTTAAAATAGTGTTTCAGTACTAGTTGAAGGTAACAATAAAATATGTTTTATCTTTATTCGTGTGTAAATTGTATATAAATATTATGTAAATACTAGTGAACTGCTCTAGAAATCGATTATATTATATAAACTGCTAAAATATTGTTTAAGCAAGATATATATAACAATTGGCTGAAAAATAGAAGATGATCGCAACAAGACTAAAAAATAAATGGAGTCCATAAAAACTAAATAATTACCACTGAAGAAATTCACCACCTTAAGTATGTAGTTTTATTGGACGAATGGAATCAAAGAACGATTCATTATTTAATCACACGCTTATAATACAATAAATGTTTTTGTATAAGTTTTTGGCATACGCATATTTCTTCATAAAGTTCTGTACTTGGTAAATTATGTCAGATTGATTGATAGGAAGTCTTATTTTATTTGAATAATTAATTAATGAAAAATGAGATAAAATTTTTCATATTTCCTACATCCATACTAGAAGACTTGTTTTTAAACGAATAAAGCCATGCTAAATCCAAAGTTTTTTTTATTTTCTTGACAATAAAATGTAAATTAATTAAAAAAATATATACCTAACTTAAATTAGTTGAATGCAAATTTCCTTACCACCATTAATATCAATCATTGTGGTTTATTATGATTTAGTCAGTATAAAAATGAATTGCAAAGAAATAAAACACGTGTCACATGAGATACTTGAGAGAGGGAAAAAATGATTTTATTTCATATATAAAAAGAAAGCTGACTCTCGATTTGAAAAGTTAAGCCAATGATAAAAATGGACATAATTTTTTTTCCGGAATTCGAATTCGCGTAATCGCCGATTGAGACGAATTTTATTAGGTACTTGTCGAATTATTCAAAAATATTCGTTATCACTCAACCGGTGATATTCAAACATGACAAATTGGATTAAGCTGTCTTCAGATAAAAAAATATTTTTTTCTAAAATTTTCGAAGAAAAAACAAGATTCGAGAAAGGACTCGCTATACAATATTAACGAAAATAGGCGAGCTTAGGCTTTTGAAAATGATCGTTAAGCAGTATTTTTGAAAAAATATAATAGAACCCAAATTAGCAAGAGAAGTTAAGTGATAAACATGGAATTATTCAAAGCATTTGTTTAATGATAACAATTTAGAATGAATATATAAAAAAAAAACATTAATACCAATTTTTACTAAACATTCATACATATATATGCATTAGGGAAGTGATAAAAAAGTATTCTTTGAATTAACATCATTCTTTTACTAGTTGATTTCGAGTAAATTAAATACAACTTGAATAAAATATTTAAATAATTGCTAATTTGAGAGACAGCATTTTTTTATAAGAAAGTTATTTTATTCCAGAAGTTATCACAAAAACAGGATAAAAAAATACTTATAATTACACCGTTTCATCATTTTGACAATCGTAAATTTACATCTTCGAAAAACGTTAGCCAAGTGAATAAATATACAATAATAGGAAAGTGCCATTAGCGAAATGAAATTCGCAACGACAACAATTTGTCTTTTCGGACTTGGCATGGTAAATTTTTCCACACACATTGTTTATAGAACATCAGAATAAGTCGTAGTAAGGTAAGAAGGCAGCAGTTCAAGAAAAAGTCACAAACAAAAACGATTGATCATTTACGCATGTATAAATAACTATATTCATACCAGAGGACGGATGCGACACTAGTAAAACAAAATGAAACATTACACCGAGCAGGCTCAAGTGGTGAATAATATATTGCATCATTATCATACGATCTACATACGAGGGTAAAATTGATGAGCAAGTGTCGTTTGTATTGCTGACGAGATTTGAAAAAAGTAAAGTCATTGGATATCAGAAGACTACAAAGACACCCTTGAGTTTGTAATGTTGGCGTAAAGCAAATTTCCACAGTAGAGTAAGCCAACTATTACAGTAAAATCCTGAAATTTCCGTATGTGGATGGGTTTTAAAACCTCGATAGGTTGATTTAGGTAAATTAAAGAATATTACTTCTTTAACGACTAGCTTACAATAAACTATGCGATGCTAATTTATTAATCCTGATTCAAAAACGTCGGTTTTGATATTCGTAAGTAACTGTCTTTCATTTGGTCCATTTAAATTTTCAAACATGCAATATATATTCATTAATCACGCTTTAGTATGCCCGCCATATTCCTGATTTTCGATTTATTTCACGGGCACATTTATTTTTGCAAACTATTAAACATTGTACGAGACCAAAAATAAATGGATTTTCGAAAGAGTATTGGTAACATTAACCCTTTTACTGATGTAATCATATAAATCGGTAATTGCTAATTTTGCGAAACTTGATGTATTCGTGGAATTTGGCGTTATCAATTAGATCGAAAGTTTGTAGCATATTTTTATGACTACAGTAAATTTAAAATTATTTATGTCAAAATCACGACAAACCTTCCATTTTGGCTTCCAAGCTCAGATTCCGGTAGTCAGGATTCATTTTACAATTCTGAAATCGCCTGAATATTAATTTCTGGTTTTCGTGATCGAAATTATATAATGATCTTAGTTATCTTTCTAAAAGTATGTAAATAAAATAGGTCATTTTATCATATATTATAATTATTAATACTTTTTTGATTAACATTTTTATTTTGTATATTTATTTGTAAATGTTTGGTTATAAATAAATTAACATACATTAGAATGTACGGAAAATAACATAGTATTCCAATACAAACAATAATGGACCCGAAAAACTTAAATAACGCTTGAAGACCAATTCCCGGATATAATCAGTTCGGGATTGGATGTTCATTGGATTGTCATCCCAAAAGGCCCGGCGGTATGAGGGTTAAGTACGCTGTAATCAACCGAATGAAACCGAATCGAGTGGTAGGTGGTCTAACGTTGAGTATCATAAATAATGAAATGATATAATAAATTATTACTGACGCATGATATATAGTACCAAACTATTCAGCCCGTCCTTATCGATTCTGATCAGTTAAAATTAATTGACACTTCTTACTCCCGTTTGAACCCGCTTAGGAAAAAGCGAATTCCGTCAGTAGCAACAAAAAACCTTGTGGAATGTTAACTATTATATACGTTAGAAAAAGGAAAACCATTTTTAGGATTCCTGGCAGGGTTTCATCCGTGCTAACAACAAATGCATTCTTGTGATATCTTTTCACTTGAACCATTCACGGGGTGGATGCCTCGCTTGGGGCTTCGTGACGGAACAATTTGAGCCCATACGTCACGCTCAGCTCTCAAACAAATTCGTGTAGGTGGGCACTCAGTAACGCCACCTGTAATTATGATAATGGACCGGCTCAATTTTTTTCCATCACGATCGACAGTCTAGCGTGAAATCGAGAGGATATGTTCATTCAACAGCATTACACTTCATAATACAATACATATAATATTGAAAGACTTGGGTTTCTAGGTCAATTTCCATTATTTAATTGGTTTCATTCATGAACAAAAAATTGTAGGTATAATCAGTTGAATTAACTTCGAATTGAAGTTATTTCAAGACCTATCCAGATATTATATACCCCATACAGATTATTGATTCAGATATTCCGAATTGAAAAGGTTTACAGATAAAAGTCGCTGGAAAGTTATTATAGAATGATCTATTCTATATATACATATTATTTTTTGAGAATAACTTGCCGTACAAACGTCATTTTGATTAAATAAGATACTAGTTTTCAAAACTATGGATTGGTTTAATATGCTGCGACAAATCCAAACATTTTTGACTTCATATTGAAATTCTCTACCTAACTAAATAAGCAAGATGTTCCGTTAGAATTTTAGAATTAACACATTGTTCCACCAGAAGAGCTTTTTGGTAAACCCTAAGCTAGATAGTTAGTTATATCTAATATAAATTAACCATACGAAGGTAATTAATTTCAATAAAATTAAATATTGGTTACAAGTTGCAAGTTGCAATTCGTATGTATAACACTAATATATACTAAGGATATTTTTCATTCAAATGTTTTCCTTGTCAAAAATCGTATTTTATTAATTACATAATAATTTAACTACACAGTGTTAACTGCACTCAAAATATGTAACAGTGATCGATATGGAAATCTTTACGAGGCTTACAGCCACAATCGAGTACCCTCTCGCAAGCAAAATATAATTTAACCGCCAAAGGGTCGATCGATAAAACCCCCGAAGGCAATTTGATGATGCGTCCAAAACGGTTATGAGGAACAAAGATACAGACGCACCAAATTTTCCAACCCCACATTCCTCTGAAGACTTCTCAACATCAAAGACATGACATTTGTAACGAGTTTATGTGTTTCACGAAAAAAAAATAACGACTTGGCTTTCAGAGCGCATCATTAAAAACCAAAATGTCACGACATAAGAATGACATAAAACAAAAATTTAATGACATTAATACCATATTGTTCTAATAGTATCATATTATTAATAGGAGGCACGTGCTTGCCAACGACGAGTGCCTATATAACAGATATAGAAGTTAAGATAACTGTTGTTTTGACTCTACTACGGCGAACAGAAACATACTTGTAGCAAATTCCTTTTTTCGTAGTAATCGTATTAAGAATAAAGAAGGAAATTTTTAAAAATAACAACGCAAAATAAAAATTGTTTTTATTACTTAAAATATCATGCCTTTCTATCAAGAACTGACAGATAACACTTTAAAAGAACAATACATATATAAAAATATTCTGAAATGTTTACATTTTTAATAATTTTAACAGGCTCCGCTTATTAAGAGTATTATAAACTGTTCACATATGAATCATGTCAAGCCTATTTTTGGACATTGTGTTGTGTCAAAAAAATGTGTTACTTTTTAAGTGTCAACTGTTACTCTTTATTTGAAAAACGCAAAGCAATTATCACAAGATTCTTATCAAATAATGTTCGCAATAAGCAAAACTAGTCCTGATATTAGAAATATATAATTGTGGAAAAGGCAAAAAAAAAAAGCGTTTTTATGATGTCAATCAAACATATAACATTTATATGTTTCATTCTTGTCTGATCTACAATATCGATGCATCGTTCTGACGATGATGGAATCCCTTGGAATTAGTTATATTGAATGTCTTTGTACTGTTGTTACTGAATTGAAATTTACGAGGTGATCTCAGTATATTATCAGATGATAAAACTATAAGAAACCCTGTGACAGTCAGCAGTCTGCTATTTTACCGTACAATAAATTCGTATGAGCCTAATTCCACTTAAATATCGAAATCGTATATCAACCATCACTTGCGTTACGTATCATAGTCAAGAACGTATAACGCAGCCGCCCATTAATACACTTAAATAACACTCAGATATTTAAAGACTGGCAGTTTATCTTAATTAAAAAATATATCATCGAATTATTTCAAAAGATTAACTGTCTTCGGAGTATCCTAATTTTTTTTTGTTACGAAAACGTTCGGTCTTTTATTAAGCATATTATGTGAAACAGAGCATCGTATACGATGAGGTAATAAAACACTATTTATACCAAATTTTCGAATTGATTTTATATAGTACGCCATTCATGAACATAAATCAAGCTTCCAGGCGCTTTTGTAACACCTACTGTGAAATGTATGGTTATTGCTATTCGAAAAATAATAAAAATAAATTATGAAGACGTGTTAAGATTGCGGATATAAGTGGCTAGTTTCATATAATAAAACTATCTAAGATTGGTAATATGAAAAAAAAAAGTTTTCTCTCATATTGATTTCCAAAATAAATTTTCTTTTATTACACAAAAGTATCAATTTTGAAATTGAGATATAAATATTGTCCCTCCGAAACCAAAAAGTCAATTGATATACAGATAAGCAAATGTCCGTTTAAACATAGTTCTGACGATGGCGTGAGCCGAAATAGCTATCAACTATATGTTATAAAAAAATGTAGAACTAAGGTACATTGCTATTTGTTCACCGTGTTATAATGGAGTTCTACCAAAAAAATTCCAAATCAATCAATCGATTGATGAAAATCGGATTAAAAAAGGAATTTTAAGTTTTGTAGAGGTTATTTCTAACTAATTTGAAATGGAAATTGGATTACTGGTTCATTCAATCAATGATAAAAAGGAATATTTTATTATTAACATAATACATTTATTTCTGTGAAAAATTTATATAACTTAAAAGCGTTTCTTGCACCTCCCAGCGGTGATAAGTCGAAAATGCAGTTTACCTAACGGATATACAAACTCCATAATATTTAAGATTAAAAAATTCAATATATTTCGATATGCATGAATTGACGACTAATGAAAAAAAAATTGTAGAACTAAAATACATTGCTATTTTTTCACCGTGTTATAAAAAAGATCTATCAAGTAAATGTCAATTCAATCAATAAATTGAAGATGAGCTTACAAAAACACAAGTCAGCACGTTTTTTAAATTGTGACATTTCGTAGAGAAAAATAAACAGAAAAAATTATAAGTGCCATTTTACTTTTGGGGCAACGATAAAAAAAATAGTGACTAATGGCTGTTTGATCAGTTTTCCTTCTATAAAATTTCAATTATAACACATTCGCATTCAGGCTGACATCCTGTTATTTAATGTACTTTAAAAAGCAAGCTTTTCATTTATATGTAAAACATGATAACGTTTACTGTAAACTTAAATCGAAAACCGGCTCGAAATTCTCAAAGGAGATTCGATTTCAATTGAATCGACTGACAGAATAAGTCTCACGGAAAGATTCTCTACTTGAAAAAAGAACACATTGTTGCGAGTCGGGTGGGCCGATCTATCTTTCGAAGTCCTCGTATCGGTTCAGAGCGTAGGGATGATCACAATTAATCGACTATTGATACCAATTCTGAAATAACGGCAGTGCTAGATATTATTTCCAGTGGAAGAAGCTATATTTTGATGTCAAATAATCGTTACCTTCGCGACATCAACTGCTACAACTGATATTGCATTGTAATCTATAAATGCCAGATTTATTTCAGGAATGAATATAATTTACCTTTTCTGCACAGCTATATATAGGTAAGCGAATGTTAGTTTGGACATAGTTATGACGATGGCGTGAGCCGAAATAGCTAGCAACTATTTTTAAAAAATAATTTTTTAGAACTAAAATACATTGCTATTTTTCTCACCGTGTAATAAATATAATCTTTATTACAAACTAACAATTTACCAAACGTCTGTAAAAGAAATTCTAACTCTACAAGCGACATTTTTTTCGAAAGATCAATTGGCTGAAGATACTAAAAGCTGAAGCCGCTGTCGGTAATGTAAATATTTCGAAAGATCAATTGCGTACGAATAGTAAAAAGGACGAAGATACTAAAAGCTGAAACCGTTGTCGGTAATGTAATACATACGGAAATATAGAAGATTTTTCCGTTTCAAATTTAATTATATACAAATATTTGCTATTTACGAAAAAATATTGGAATCTTAAAAAAATCATGTTTCTCAAAATGATGGCGATGTGTGTTCTATCGAGGATACTTTCCATTCGATGACGCATCGCGGTACTACCCAGTACTCTTACACGCCAAGGACATCTCTAGTACTGCTATTATAGATGATTAGTTTTTTCATTCCTTACCAATAGACGTGACACTAATTAACCTGGGAAAAGATAACGAGGCTAATGGAGCCGGGATGCCAACATTGGCACATTAAATAACGTGGCGCCAGAGGATACCATTCGAAGGTACACCAAAACACTTAAGATAAACCAATTTTCGGCCAGATGTCGTTATTTATGGGATCGGTAATACATTTGGAGCGGATTCAATGCCAATGTAGATAATATTACATAATGCATCACGATTCAAGTTGCCAGTAGACGTAAATTGATTTCCGTATGCATATTTGATCCAAGTAATGCCGGAAATGCTTGTTAAAAAAAAGTATTTTAAATTAGCGGGTAGAGAGCTACTCAAAAGGGTGACCTGTATGAGGGAAAAATATCGACAAATAATAGGGTTCTTCGAAAATAAGTGGCCTTCAGACTTCAATGTCAATCGTGAATGAAATATGAACATAAGTACCTATTTTTACCGTGCTATATTGAAAACAGCTCGTGAGGATTTTGTATAATGGACAAACAAATGCCCAGTGATTAACTATGGATTTTTGTGTCGTAAATCAGAAAATGAAATGAACATAACTCTTAATATCGCAAACATATAAGGAAATATTTCAAATTAAGTCAACAATTATATATGAAGTGAAACGACTACCCAATCAAGTAAACTTGACAATATCAATAACGAATTTCAATACTGAACAAATATGCCCAATATCAGTATTTTAAATTGAATATCAGATAAATAATAATTACGGCTCATAGATATAACATAAGACCCTATCATATAATATAAAATACTGCAGTTAAAATAATTTCAATGTGTGTGCTTATGTTTTAAGCGTCAAATTATTTTTTCTTTGTCTTAAAATATGACCAAATCCGTAAATGATGGAATCTGATATTTAAACAAATAAAGTCCGATTGTAGATAGATATAGCTTTAGCTAAGAGAACAATCGTTTAATAATATAGTGTAATAATGAAATAACGATAATTTACAATATCAAAACAGATCGTGGGTACATAGCCGTTATAAGAGTATTGCAATGTCTAGACTCTAGACAAATATTTCATTTTAAATCATTTACGAATATTAGAATATATGATGAAACCCGTAATGGAATTATTTCATATTACCATCATTAACTGCGTATAATAAAAACTATACATTTTTTCAACAATTGGATACGAGACGATTTACCATGATCCATTAAAAATACTTCACTTGTGTATTTATCAGTTATTATGACTTCACCAATTTGGATTATCACGATTTTACATTGTACTCCTAATCACATCATTTGTCATTACTTACAACATAATAGACTTGACAAAATGATATAGTCAACCAGCGGCCGCACCCAAATGTTTTAATCCGAGTTGTCTCTGTGGCTAAACCGATAACTTCACTAAGTAATTGAGCGTGTAATTGGATTTCATAATCCTGCTCATCCAGAGTAGAACAGATACCAGCTTAGCTTTGAATTACACAAAGCTCTTTATAGCACGGTTCATTGAATTCATATGCGTCTCAAAGATTTACCTTTTGCGTTAGCTAACGTGACGCAGTGATTTACAATCAGCGATATAATGAAAATTGTAGTGTTTTATAAATCAAATATATGATTAAAATTTCCAACCCAACTTACTAATCAAATAAACATATAAGCATACATATGTTCTGAAACGCATTTTAAGATTTAAATTTGAATTCTACTTAGACAACTGACATTAAACATTCTTTACACATGTTTATAATTTCACCTTTGTTATATCACCAAAGTATACTCTATGTTCAATAATAATTGTACTCGGGACTTAATAATTGTACTTTATAAATATCTACATGGTTGATATGTTGTAATGTTTTGGCGGATGTCCTTAATAGCGTCAATATGTATTCAATAGAATATTTTAGCAGACTATAAAATCATAGTCGAAATCCAAAATTAATTGTCGCTTTTTTGGGTATATCAGTTACAAAGGGATGATAGACGTCTGCTTAATTAGCTTTTATTAGTATTTGATAGAAAAGTGACAAACATTTAATGACAGAGGTTTTCTCGATGAATCAAGTCGACTAGCAATCTTTGTAGGTATTGCTCGTTTTCTGAGAGATACAATAGTTATGCATCTAATACGTTTCGAGTATTACACATTGGCTAGGTGCTGGTGTGACTTAAAATAGTTGAAAACATCTGCAATTTCAACAAGTGTATCGGTCGGGATATAATAAGTATACGGGAGGATAGGAAGGCGTTTAACAAACTCCCGCAAAGGTGTTGGGCAAGGCGACTGCTCGTGAGCGTTAGGTGTAAGTTCGAGTGTTGGAACTGGCGTTCCTGATTTTATAATATTTGCCGGAGAAAAAGTTGCTGACTACGTTACTCCGTCCCTGATCATTATAAGTAGATGTAGAATGAACACTGGACGATTTTTGTTTTAATTATTCAAAAACTATATTAAATTAACGACTGCAATAACAAGTCATTGAAAATAAAGTTATTATTTGAATACGTATACTAAAAGGGAAGGTTCAAATGTTTTATTATTGCAAAAAATGGAGCCTCTAACTCTTACTAGATAAAAATCTTACTAAATAACTGATATTACAAAGTTGCAAAACGTTGCAGCACTCGTAACAGTATAACAGACGGCGGAAGTTCACGAATTATGGATAGGGATTACAATAACGGGCAAATCTATAAAAAACGATTTTTCGTTATTTGACATTCAATATTGCTAGTAAAAAAAATATACAGAAAACGGATATTAACAGACAAGTAACGCTCCGAACGATGACGTGTTGAACTATATACCATACATTTAGAACGGATAAGTATAAATATCGATTAAGAATTATTTCATTGTAATTATTTTTTACTTCCGATAAACTGACAGAGCAAAAACGTATTGAATTTTTATAAGAAATATTAATGACAGATTAAAAGTCGATTATAGTTATATGAAAAAAGGCGCTACTTAGTGTGTATAAGTATTAACAGCATAATAATCATTCGCTTAATTATGTCATAATTACATTATCGTGAGTGAAAAAAATATTTTAGATTTTAATTACTTTAAAGTAAAAGCAAACAAAAAGGGGCGTCTGTCGGACAAATAGACTGAGAGCTCCGTAAAAAACAACAACTATTATTATTCTCGCAAAAACCAAAACGGTTACTTGCCGTAATTAAAACTGTACAGCGATGGGGGCATGCATGCATAATATGCATACATGCAACGGAACATTCGTGTTTCGTCCACACGGATAAAATATTGTGTGGCATATTCTGATTAGCTTTGCTTACTTCATTTAAACCGCACGAGAGGATTAGTTAGGCATCAATTAAGACTTCAGATTGGATATGCCGTTCGCTTCAATTTAATAAATTGTTATTTAATCGAATGGAGCCGATGGAAACAGTTAAAAGTATTTATAACGTTGTGAGTTAAAATCGCATATATCTTTACAGATTTGTTGAAGTATCGATAAATTGTGCTTGCCGAGTATTGGTAAAAAAAATGACTATTTTGTTAAATGACTTAAAATCTCTATTAATGGAACACGACTGTATCTAAGATTGACAGACTTGTGAGTGTAAGTTAAAAAAAGACGATATTTTCAGGAACGAAAAAAACAAGCGAAACAGTTGCGTTCAGAAGAATTTTTTTCAGCAATAATTATTATTGATTGAATTGGCATTCACTTGGTAGAACTCCATTATAACACGGTGAAAAAATAGCAATGTATTTTAGTTCTACAAAATTTTGTAGAACTAAAATACATTGCTATTTTTTCACCGTGTAATAATTATTATATTCTCCTATTACGTCAGGGCTATCATTTTTAACATTCTTATATGCAGCGCTTAGATATAAAACACACTATAGAAATAAAAAAGAATACAAAACGATATTAAAATTTGTAGAGAACATTTACGGGGCATACTGCCTCACGAAAGCTTTTTTATATTTGGAATGTTTTTTCATAGTTTTATGTAAAATTTCAACATAAATATATTTTTACCGTTATCGTTATTAAATCGCACAGGATAAATTTAAGCATGAACATATTTTTTTAATCGATTAATATTTTTTTAAACAAGGAATTGAATATTTGTTATGTTCGAATATACCTCCCACCCATCAGATATTAAAAGAAACGGGAGGCAGCGAGATCAATTAACTACCCAGTAGTCTAAAAAAGAGATAATGAATACACAGTTGTCGCACAAATTTTCGTTTGAAATACCTCCATTATAACGAAATATGCTAAGAATTATGTAAAAATTAATAACACGGTGAAAAATATAGCAATGTATTTTAGTTCTATATAGAACTAAAATACATTGCTAGTTTTTACACCGTGTTATAATGGAGTTCTACCAAGTGAATGCCAATTCAATCAATAAAAATTAATAATTTTACAAGTTATCTTAGTTAGAGGAATAGAGCAGTTTCGATTATAAATCAAAAATAGTCGAGGACGGTTTTTTAGTATAACAAAATTGTCACATGAAATGTCGTTTAAATTATTGAACATCTAAAGCGATGGTATTCATATTCATGACCAAGTCAACAACAACCAACAAAAAATGTTAGTATACGTGATGAAAAATATAGCATGTCATGTAGAATACCCACGCATATAAAAGGGTAGATACGCGAAAATATTCCAGTTCCTTCCAGAAATCGAGACTGTAAAAGAACGGCGTTCCATTGTTGCTTATTCTCCTCTTACAACGCAAGCAGGCGGGCCTGTCCATCAAACCGAATATCGTGCATCATCATCATGGATTTGGACGTAAATTAGAACCGCGGAAGAAAAGGCACAGTGCCAAATGTTACGTGACTGCATTTAAAAGACACGCCTGACAAATACATCCATATCGCACGCTTATAATAATGTGCTCTCTGAAAGTGTGTGAAATGTGGGACAAATTAAACGAAAATAACCCTTCTTTGATGAGTTTATGATTCCGAGTGACTGTGGTTTACGAATTTCATAACATTGGTTGTAAAAATACATTTTTACTTAATCAGCTGTCGTCATTAAATTCACTTTTTCTAAGACATCATAATGAAAGATTTCAATACCGGTTGAATCAAAACAGGGATGTCTGTTTGAAAACATAAATTATCGATATTATTATGATATATATATATATATATACAATGGCAAAGTTTTTGTATCACTGCTAGTTGAACAAACATTTTATGCTAGGGCTTTTTCTGCAGAAAATGAATTTTATTTTCACAAAAATGAGAGATTTTGCCAATGACTAACTAGCAATATAAAATATAAAAACTAAATATTTCGTCCACATCCATTATAAATAAGAATAATCGTAGTGTCGCATTTTTCAGCTGATAAGATAACCGTCTATTCACATCTAACATCTTTGTTATATATACAGTGAAACCTCGATTTTACGTTTTCCAAGGGACCCTGAAAAAATAACGGTAAATGCGGGAAACGGTTAATGCGGGAAAGCTTTAAATAATAATAAACAAGTAAAATCGTAAAAAATATTTATTAGTCACTTGTACATACTGTATATAAAATTTATTTTTTAAAAAAGTCCTTTATGTTCGTTTGCTTCTTTCTTATTTGGCACTTTAATCGGAACAAAGACTTGTTACTAAACTTGTGACTAAAAGTTTTTATGTACAGGAATCATTATTACCATAAATTTTTCATTATATTATTCACGAATTTGAACAACTCTACATTTGCATCATAAACAATAATACGCGTGTGGTGGATTTCAACTCAAAAAATCAAAAAAAACTTGCTTGCCGAGATACGGAGAAATATGCAATAAAAACGGTCAATCGGGATAATATTTGTGACGGGACCAAAATATTTAGACGGTTTATCGGGGAATCGGGAAACGGTCAATGCGGGATTATTTAACATTGTTCTTATGGGAGTTTGACGGGACTATAAAAAATAAGCGTTCCATCCGGGGAAACGTATTATGCGAGAACGGTTGATCGAGGTTCCACTGTACTGTGATAAAATGGACATTTTAATTTTCTATCGAGTAGACTATCGGAAAATATGCAGTCAAAATTTTTATAATTTTAATGTCAAAAATAGCGTAAGTTTTGGACCAAGGGTGTGAAAAACTATTATTAGACATTAGTTGGTAGGGATCCATTTTGGTAGTTTTACGAAGCTCAGTGGAACCTCATCACAGTGCGGTGAACACAGGTCTAAAATCTCAGCATGCACCTGTTGAAGGATCGACCGGTTTTTTCGTTACATTGAGCGACCGCGGGCCATTGCGACCGGCAACTTACTCTGCGAGATATCTTACCTTTACCGAAGAGTGCACACTCTTTGCAGGTATAGAATAGGAATCTTCGAAACCGATGAGCTATGAATCATAAGAATTCTCGATTGGATAAAGATAATCCAAATATATTTTTATGCGCATATAAAAAAATTCATACGGTTAAAGTTCTGGATTACTATGTTAAATTCCATCACAGTAAATTTTTCGAGGAAATATGAATGATGGAAAATAAGAAAGCTTGTTAGCGATAAATTAATAATGCGATATTTATAAATATCTGATCAATAAAAACATCGCAATTACTTGATTGAAAAAATGACAAGTTGGAATTACAATTAACTCAGCTCTTAAGAGCGATCGATCCGTTAGATTGCGGGAGAGATATCCAAATTAATTCGTTCGGATTTTGGGCATTTTTTTTTCAAAATATACGTAAGATACCAAAATTTCACTAAGCAACTTCAGTCGATACCTTAAATCAATATTGTCAAAATTTACCTCAAAAAAATCACTCTTCTTGAAGAATCTGAATAAAATTTAAAATAAAATTTGAATTGTTACAACTTTGTACGATTCCACATGTTTTGTCACTAACGACCTGGGTTTCGCCTTTTGACATCTTCAGGCATTCTATCACACGGATGCAACAGAACTTAAACAAAAAATAAGCAAATCACACAAACAAATTAACAATTCAAATTTGATATTGAAATTCCATCAAGCACTTTCAGTCGAAATCATATTTTTTTTTTAATTTATTCATTGAATTAGCATTCACTTGGTAGAACTCCATTATAACACGGTGAAAAAATAGCAATGTATTTTAGTTCTACAAAATTAGAATTAGAAGATAGTTCTGACGATGGAGTGAGCCGAAATAGCTATCAACTATATTTGTTAAAAATAATTTTGTAGAACTAAAATACATTGCTATTTTTTTTAAATGTTTAGTTTGTTATTTGAGAATACTTCTTAAGTGTTTATTAGAAATTCATTGATTGAAAGTATATAGTTCTTACACATAACATTATTTCGTATCCAAATTAAGTACATTTTTGATTAAGCAGCGTATTTCTTGATTTACTAAAACTCTATGTGAAAAAAAAAAAAAAAATTGTCCAAGTTGTTGGATTCAGACAGCAATGATTTGGTCAATTTTATTCAAACTGACAAAAAAATACCAGGAAAATAGCTCATGCTTTGCGTATTTATTAAAAAACGATTATAATAGCGGTGCGGTAGCAAAAACTGCATTGGTTCCGATGTGGCTTGGCTTGGCGCACCACTTAAATACCGGAGAACGATGAATATTATCGTTGCGCAACGATGTGATGCTACAGAATGTCATAATTTTGCACAGTATTGCTAGGAATATTTCTAACCGGTCATGTAGGTCAATGTAAGGCGATTTGCAATAAAAAACATTTCGTAAGACTTCACAGTATTACCAATATGCAGAACGAGGAAGGAAAGAAGTGTATCGATAGTTTTTTTTCTGTTTATTTATATATATTTTTTATTTATCTATATGTAGTCATCGAAAGCCTCGGCTACCGAAAAAATTCAATGACAGCGCGGTTGGATGCAATAAAAACGTACGTTTCCCAATCAAACTGAATAAGTTATAAGGCGATGACGATTTTTTAAATATTATATATCTAAAAAAAAAAATTGATGGGTGAGTGTTTTTATCAGTGGCCATAGACCGACGTCATATCCGATTGCTTGAAATTTTATTACATAAAAAAATATAACATATAAATAGAATATTTCATACGACCGGCTAGAACTTCAACGACCTCAAAAAAAATGTAGTTATTATGAGCTAGGGCTCTCTGAAGAAGAGACAAGACGACCCAAGAGTGTTTGCTTCAAAGTGACATAAGGCAACGCGGGGGTTGTGAGGAGTGGGTGAGAGGTAAAGTCGAGGATCTCCGTCTCTTCCCCCTTCGGATTCCCCGCACAGTCTGGTACACGTCTGGTCGAACGAAGAGTCAACGCACCTCTGCGCTGGAATAATGATCGCCGACGATATAAGAACGAGAATGGGCATCCATCGACTTAACCATTTCAAATAAGAAAAGGTTCGATACAATAGTGTTTTATTACGTGTGTAAAGAATAGATTTTGAATTCCGAGTTACATAATCAATAGTGCAACAAATGCAAAGTTCAAAAGTCCAATCGAAAGGTTTGAATTTTAAAAAGTTTATTGGTACAAAATCAAATTAAATATATTTATGCTTAAATGAATAGCCGTGAAATAATAACTATTTTCGAATACTTGCAATGATAGGACTGTTAATGGTATGAAATTTGTTTTATAATTATGTAATAATATTTTATAAGACATGCCCGCATACGGTCAAATAGACTAATTTTATATAATTTTCCAAAAAAAATCTTTATGAGAAATAATGGAAAAATAGAGCCGATTAAAGACAAATCCATATATCGATTAAAACGACAATTAATGAAAGGACCAACTGAATATTCACGTCCGTGGATACCACACCGGAATCGGACAAAAACGCTGCTCAAAGGGTTGTGGAATCATTAAAAAAAACCACGACTCCGAGATTGATGAAAACACTACTCCGACATTGGAAAGTTTTTTTTGTCAGTTTTTATCCTACCTTTCCTATTTACATATGTGCATAAAATCAAAGATCAACAAACCAATTCGGTATATTGTTCATCGAGATATTCTTCAAAATTGTCTAATCGAAAATGTAGTCAGAGTGAGTCGTTTTTCACGACTCCGATTCCACAGTCCTGATACATTCATATGTTACACCAAACCCATGAAAAGTGTAAATACGTTGCTTCATCTGTGAATCGGGCAGTGTATGGAATTATTCAACTGTCAACGTGAAAGTGGAAGAAGTGATTTTGATTCGAATATCGAAATTGAATGAGTCAAATCATTATCTAGCACATGACATGCGAAAAAAAGAGTCGAATGTATAATGTTTGTGTGGAATCGTAAATAGTGAAATTAGTTGATGACTGGCTCTACAATGTGGAGCATATTGACTACTTATGATCATCTACAGATTTTTTTGTGCGTTAATCATCCGACTCCTCTTTCCAAGCGATTAAGTATAGAGGGATGAGGATAGATTAGGGTTAGTGTTGTACACTACTTTTAGGAGAAAGGTACTTTTTCACAAAATACACATCCACACATCCACACATTCGAGCACAACTAAGATAAATTTGAAAAGATGAAAATAGACTTTAACGTTAGGAGTAAAATATATATTTGAATTCATTGTAATAACTATTGACATATGTGAACTTTATAAAAATACATATAACTGATGAGTTTTTGATGAAAGGTTTTTAAAAATAACAATAATCAACTACCATGAAAATGCGATTAGGTAATTTGAAACATAGAAATATCAACTTATTTTAAATTGGCGGGTAACGGTGGGACAATGTCAGGTAATGTAGATCGTTGAGAATAAACATTGAATTTCATTGAGCTCTGTTTAATTCTTAAATTTCTTGGTATATAATAGAAAAATTGGACACCTTCGTAAGTGTTAAAATAGTGGTTTTCCGATAATAAACGGTTTGGAAATGTAGACCCGAATCGTGAATAATAATGTTCAAAGTTTCAACAGTCAAAACTCAATTTTGGAATTTATGTCAAGCTACCCTCAATCAATATCGTAAATTATATCAACTGAGAAATGTTTTAAGGTAGTATACTAAAACAATCTGCTTTCTTGTACATCTGCTATTATTGATCAGTACTAAGTAACTCGATACAACGAAAACCATACGGAATGAAATATGCATCACAAATGAAATAATTATCGTTGTAATATAACGCGAGTATTGGATGCGAAGTGTCATAAACCTTACAATCATCTGTTGCAACATCACACTCCGACAACAATCGGACGTGACCAGACGAACACTGCCACTGAATCATCCGATTCCGCGATACTGCATACGGCGGGAAATTTTAATTTTTTGCACGATTCATCGTTCGATTGCGGCGGGAAAATTTGGCGCGAGAATTGATAGCAATAAATTATCGCGGGGTTATCAGTGATGTGAGCATGCGTGTTTGTTTTGAATAAAAAAAAAACACTAAGCGAATGCACTCTAAGTTAAAGAAGAAAATATTGTTAACTTATTACATGTTTCGAGACAAATAATAAAAGCGAGTTGATTTAACACTGCATGAGCTCCGTACATTTTAATTTATTTACAAATAATCTCAGATCTGCAGCGTTCACGTGTACAACGTCCTCGTGTTCTTTTTTAGTACTATTTTTACTATGTATTTTATGATAAGCACCGGTTTATACATCGCAAGCATAAGCAACTGTTAACTACAAAATTTGTGTTGATTATTTTGATTATAAAAATTTCCGACTCGTTATTCTTCGTTGTATTCGCTTATGACTTTTGTCATGATTGTTTCGGAACATTGACTTTATTTTTATTGCAAATTAAAAAATAAAAACTAAGAGATTCTAAACATTTTATTTGTAATCTATTATACTCAATTTCGATGTAAATCGTATGATCGCATTTAAATTGTTTTCCCACTTCTTAAACCTTTGGTTTTGTAAACCTGTTAACTATCAACTATTTTTTTTATAATTAGCTTTGTTTGTAAATTGTATAGTTTTTATTGATTTTGATGAACAAAACTGATCTTTATCATAAACTATATTAGGGAAATATAATAGTATCAAAATTGTACATTTATTGTTCAAAATATAATTATCTTTCTATCAAGAAGTGCAGTTAACGTCTTAAAAATCAACCTCGACTTCAGTAGCGGTGCTTACAGGTTCAAATCAAAGTAAAGACGGTTTCATTTGTTGATTGAACAATCATTTTACGGGTTTCTCTTCGAAGATTTGCGAGAAGCTTACCACTCGTCCTGACCTAGCAAAAATCTTGTACCGCTTCTATTTCGTAGAAACTTAATTAAATAGCTCAATGCTTCACATGAGTGTGGACACGGTAACAAAACAAAAATCTCTGATTAAAACCTTTAAACTTTTTTTTTGATTTTATAAATCCTTTCATCAAAACCTGCTTGCAAATTGTACGTCATTATGATCAAATCAATAGTTGTGAAAGTTATTTCACATATATATATATATTTAAATCCTATACAAAATAAGTGTATGTGTTTTTTCGTTGTAAATAATTCTTCTTGTATATAACCAATGCTTACTATAAATTGTGTCAGTCCTATGCCTGAAGATACCGAAATCGAAAATCGGCTCATGAAGTGGCAAAAAAATGTTTCAAAAATTTAAATTTGATATTGAAATTCCATCGAGCTCCGTTAGTCGATATCGTAAATTAAAATCTTAGGTTGATCAAGGGGTGAAGGTGGGTTAGTAAATTTACCCGAATCGCCGTGGCCGATTGATCAAGGTTTTCTTGCCTCATTTTCAATATTCAATCTCTCGGAGGTCATTCGATATAATTGTGTAAAAGCGTTTAAGTAAAAAAATATCTGCACAAGAGTGTATGTAGATCACGTTTAGTATTTATGACTATGTTTATCTGTCTAGTAATACCGATGCACAGAGGCGGAGAGTTCAATCCACCGGAGACTGGAGGCATTGGACTCGGCGCCAGCCCCTCCCCAAGGTTTTTGCAAGGGATAAGGACTAGATACTTTGCATGTTCGAGCGTATAAACAATACGATTGCAATTCATGACCAAACATTTAAAGTATTATCAACCATCGTAAGGACACATAACTAATTACATTGTTCATATCGTATAGGACAGCTGTCGCCAACGAACGGTCGGCGAGAACAAATTTGGTGGTAGAAAGGATTAGCTGTAATAACGCGATTAGAGTCAAGAACCCGTAAACTTATTTCAAATATCGCTTTCATTGTTTTTTCGCTAATTTTCGGTTATAATAATGGTTAAATTTATTAGAGTTATTTTGTTAATTAAAAATTAGATTAAAAAAAAATTGTAATTGTGTATCCATACAGAAGACAAAAATATATTTTTTTTAATAAATATGAACAATAAGCGGAATTCATTGAGAATATGAAGAATTCTTTTGGAAAAAATAAAATTATCCATAAAAACTCACCGCCAAGATTGCGGTTGGGTCTTCGTACAGCTGTATTCAAAATCTTGTTGAATTGTAATCTAAAACAGTCGTGCCAGAACAAGTTACGGAAAAACAAAAGGAAGCATTATTTTTTCGTTTTAAAATAACTTTTGTATTCATCCAAAAAACAATTGAAATTGATATTGAAATAATAAGAAGCATATAAATTTATTATGCTGATATGAGTTTCGCTTAATTTTCCCCTAATATTTGAGCACTTTTGACCTAATACAAAATGACTTACTACTAATATGCATTTAGAATTTAGGTGACCTAAAACCTTGCCCCGTTTAAAAAAAAATCAATTATTCAAACAAAAGATACACTTACGTGGCGGATATCATTGAGGAAGACTAGGTATAATTGTGATTAGGTCATTTTACAAGAATTAAAAGTCAAAATACCGCAAACAAATGCGGACCAAATTATTTCAAAAGGAAACGGTTGTGGTTTTGGTCGTATCTGTAATCGAATCAAAACAAAAATAAACATGTCAATAACAATCACAATGTATGTGTAATAACCGCATACAAATGTACACAATATGAGTATAGAAATGCAAATAATGCTTATTACCCAGTAGCCTGCATTTACTACAATCAAATATTTTGTCTGTAGAAAATGTAGACACCACACCGACGGTCATATCTCATCAAGAATGCATACAGCAAATAGCATTGCATTTTATATCACAAGTACATGAGAGTTCTGGTTTGATATAATTTTTTCAGTGACTGTCGCTCAATCAACTATGTGAAGCTTCACTGGACCTACTTTGAGTAGATTTTTATCAAAACAAACAGTGTTTATCTTATGTCGAATAACATCATTTTTCAAGACTGTTTTTAATGCAGAAATGAATAATATGAACCATATAAGTTGACCAAGTGACTTATACTTTATCATTAAGTATGAAATGGACAACGGCCATTCACAATTCGCCACAGGTTAACAATATTTGCCATAATACAGTTTCATCGTCTCGGTCGGGCTAAATGTGGTATATTGACAATATAACAGACATGCCCTCTAGGGCCACCATCTATGGTTTAATGGAAAAGCTTTATTATTAATTACGTAATCAACATTTGCACCAAGAAATTCGTATCTTTGCCAGCTGATATAAAAAATGAAGACAATAAATGTAAGGTCGATACTTAGCTCAATAGACTTGCTATTTCGAACGCATAATTTGTGTAAGTCTGCGAAATTTCTACAACGCACCAAATGCTACACATTCAGAAGTTGATTTCGAATCGTCACGGTGAATGACGTTTAGTACATACCTGAAACAAAGAAATAAAAAAATAAATCAATTTGTTACACGGCGAACAGATGACAAATATTTTTTTGAAATATGATAGACTCTTGGAAACACACCGAAGAGCTTTTTTAAAAAGCACAAACATGCTTAAATATTTAGATTGGTTTTCTCATGTAGTAAAAATCATTTCCAATATATTAAAGATATTTGAAAATATTTTTATTTTCGATTATCAATATATTACAAAAGTAACTTGGAGCTAACCAATACGATGTGAAAATGGATTACATACAAGTGTATAAACATTAAAATAGTTTAGCAATAACCTCGCGTTCCAGATCGTTACGGATGTTCAAAATTTGGTATTTTAAGTAAATATTTATAGATTTCCAGACCAATTTTTGATCATATTTCAATAAGTTTGATGTAAGGAAATTACTAAAAATGATGCAGAAAACATCATGGTTTTATTTACCAAATTTTCATCAAGTTAGATAACTATCAGACACAATAAAAAGTGATTTTTTATAAGGTATGTTAACATGTCTACACTGTTATGAATGAATCGTAAAAAAAACATTATATTGTTTCAAATAAACGGACAATAGACTTTTTTCGATGAAGTCGCAGATAGGGCCCGTTGCACCGGGGCGTCACGGTAAGGCGATTACCTAAGTGCAGTTTTGTCATACGATAGTTGAGTCGCGATTAAACGCTCAATTTCACACAAAAGCGAGCGCGAGCCACTCCAAACCAGTTATATGAAATACCCCCACGTATCTATAACAATAAGGTCCGGTCCACCCATACACTGGCGAATTAACGGAAAGTCATGACTGTAGGGGATATTTATGATGAAACCAAAACATTTACAATCTAAAATCTTTATTAAAACTTTCGATCCAAACATTTTCGCTAATTAACTACACCGAAATAGTTTGTTCCTATTTTGATTTTAGACCTCGTGTATATTCTTCATCCATCTATCGATAAATTTTGAAAGTAAGAATTAAAATTCATATTACTTTTTGGTAGTATAGCTGCGCGTATCCGAAAACGCCACATTGTGCGTTCCCGGATCGAAATTTGTCTCAAAAATGACGCCAATGTGGCGACCGTGGACCGAAAAGTGTTAAGATTACGTGAATACATAGGTATATATCACATGCCAAATGAGAGAAGCAACGATGAAGGAAAACAGGCATACATAAATTCGTCGGATAATATTAAAATTGTTTTAATAATCCCTCGAAAAATCGTTGGACGCGCCAATTTATCACTGGTCACGAAACTTTCGCCGCTGAGCTTTATCATCTTTGATAGTTGGTGGACAGCCACACATGCAAATATGGTGCTATAATATAAAACAAGATACTGAACACATATTATGAGAGTGTCATTTAATGTTGAGGAAATTGACATATTGCGCAAGTCAGTCCAATGGAATGTTCGTTGGACCGACTTGCGAATTGATCAGCCACACTGACTTGGTGGCGAATACTGCAAATTATCAGGCATTTCCAAAAAAAATCGGCGACATACTATATGTGAGTAGAATCAACTCGTAGAAACTTTTTGTTTATATTTAGAACGATTGATGTCCTGCTTACTAAGTGCACGCCACCAAGTATAACCTAGCTACTGCTAAGATAGTTTTTTCGTTAACGACGCCTCAAATAATTCGGTATTGTAACGGCAAGCAGTTATAACTGCTGTTTACATACTTGTTCAATAAAACAAAAACAATGTTTTGAAATCAGTCTGACAAGTAAGATGGCAAGAGGTGATATCTTTTAAATAACACTGTAAAGAATAAATTTGCAACTCAAATAACTTGCCACATCAAAGAATGCACAATTTATGGAAGAAAACTAAAAAAAGTGAAAAAAAACAGTAGTTATTATCGTCTGCCATCCCAGGACGAAGAGTACATTTTCAAATCATTTTAAATAATAATTCTATCAGCTATTGACAGTTTTCATGAATATGTTTTAATTATCTAGTTAGAGCCTACATGATACACATTCTTGGCCATATATATATTTTTAGGAATGGTCGCATGCATTTAATTTATTATTGTTATATCGTTCTATTCGAATTGAATTGAAGTATGATAATAATACGTAAAACAAAAAAGAAATATTCAAACATGTACAGTGTGCCTCGACCCCCTGGTCTTAATATTAAAAAACATCCTGCACTGTATGGAGAGAACAAAAGTATAGTGTTACTAGAAAAGGGTTCGGAAACATTATTTACTCGCAAGGTGTGGTTTCAGGTAGGGATCATTGATATATTGCACCAATCTAGGGAACGGTTCTTGCGGGCTCACATGTTTTTATTTCTCGTGTGAATGAAGGGTCTGGCGCGTCAGGTTAGGTACCATGGACATGATCAGGTATTAATAATATCAGTAAGTAGTACATATACATTTTTTTTACACAAAATGGGGCGCCAGAATACTTCAACATAAATAATTAAATAATACACGCCATATGTATTTCAAACACTTCATCACTCTGTTATGTTATACGTCGATTTTCTCTAAGCAAAGTAAAGAATAAATGCTCACATTTAACGTGCCAACTGTCACTTTCTTAACGTGTAGGAAATGTGTAATATTTAAATAAACATAACGTAAATATCTAATGATATTTCTACAATTTTATATTGTGAAGTATCTATAAAATAATGACTAGCTATTAATCGAGCCTTGATTGCAATCAAACCAGCAAGACCAATGTGGACAGTGTGGGAACGAACCATAGCAAACACTTGTTAGTGAGTGAAACTAGTGTTGCCGATAATTTGATAATCAGTTCGCAACGGGTCTTACTCTTTTTATTGTGTAAATTATATAATGTTATTAAAACATTATTGAAAATTAGGATACAGTCTGCAAATCAACATAATTTATCATAAGATATTAAATAAGGAAATATATTTATGCGGCCACCTTTTTTTTTTGTAAACGGCCGGATAAAAATAATTTCAAAGACAAAAATCACCCGTACAACGCCAAATTAGTTGTAAAAGGTTTTCTACACGGCAATCATAATTCGCATAAAAATTTCAAGCGTTAGCAGGCAACGTTTATGAATGAATACGAGAAGAAGAAAAAAACGATAAAACAAACAGTTTCGTTCTGTACATTTTAAAAGGGGCTCTAAATAAGTATGAACCTTGCATATTTATTACGCTCGTGTAAACGCGTGAAGGGGTAGAAGAATCACTGCTTTTATTTAGTACTACTTTAAGCTTTTTGTCAGATTTATTCACAATGTATATATTATGCTAATCCGGCCACTTGCCTTCGCTTACTTTGTTGGAACAAAGCCCCGATCGGATTGAATTAGGGCACACAATTTCAAGATCCGGGATCCCAATCACTACCGTGAAAATTAAAAAATATTTCATAATATAATTCATTAACTTACTCGGTCTTGTGTTTAGTGTGGTTTTACACGTGGTCTAGTACTTAAGAGTTGATAATAGGAACATACAAGACACAATTGTTTTTTTTTTGTATGAATGTGCCGTCACTGACTTCGCTATTGAAGCTTCTGTTATTTAATTTATATAGCTTATAATGTCCAATAAGCACCCATATATTTGCATACAGTCAATGAAATTAAAAAAAAAAACTTATAAATCAATATATTATTGCGTGTTTTCTTCTCTTTTTTAGCAACTGTCCGGATTGGATTAAATTTTTAAAAATCATCGTGATACCTAAAAAAAATGTATAAAACCATTCCGATAACCGCAAAAGTTGAAAAAAATTAAAAATAATGTCCAATATCAATCCCGAAATTGCGGGGAACAAAATAGGGTCGAGATTGGACGCCCTAGTCGGAATTCAACGCATTTATTTACCGAAGATCGCTTATTTAGGCAAAAAGGTTTCATAGTGCAAGTTTTTTTTTTACGTTTAGTTTTATTAGCTCAAAAAATGTGAAACTATATCGAGCTAGAGCATTCAGAATAAATGTATGGCTATTTTGGCTATGGTATACAGCGTAAATCATTTATTTTATTGTTTTATTTTGCGAATGGTATCTATGAAATTTTTAGATAATGCTGGCAAATAATGATTCATTTATCGTTCTGAGTGAGTACTGAGTATGAAAGTGAGATTTTGCTGATTTTAGAAATGAAAGATAACTTAATATGCGACATTAGTTACAGTGGTAATAATGTCCATCTACTCTTCACTCATCATGTTATAATATATTTACATTCTTTACTTTTGTGATCATATCGACGGCCCATATGCCAAGATATGTGCACCGGATATTTTACAGATTTATTTTAATACTGCTTTATTTTATATATTTGCTTTATATTATATAATTTAGTAGTTAAACAATACGTTGGAACTATTGGTCCGATTGAGTGAAAATTTTTTAAATTATATATTCTATTATAGATTGCAAGAGAAATATTAAGAATAAGAAGAAACAAATAGAAAACGGTGAAAAAATAGCAGTGTATTTTAGTTCTACAAAATTTTGTAGAACTAAAATACACTGCTATTTTTTTCACCGTGTTATGATGGAGTTCAACCAAGTGAATGCCAATTCAATCAATAAAGTAGAATTAGAAGATTTTAGAAAAGCACAAAGCTTTGATGAGATTGATTATTTTGAAAACATTATCATGAAATTATTGCACGTAATATAAATGATGTAGTAAAGAAGATGAATTACAATTAAATCAATTAAAAAAATAATATTTAAAATTATTATAAATAATTTCTATTCCTTTGATACCAGAATATTTATTCTTGTTTCGCCAGTTCGTAGTCGTAAAATGAAAAAAAATGCCGGGTTAAAGAAAAGTTTACTGGACATGGGTAGCAGCTATTCGATAAATAGAATAAAAAAAAAATGAAAATTAGCACCACAGCAGAAAAGAGAAAAAGTTTAAATCGATTTAAAGAAAAAGTGCGCATAATGGCATAAAGAAGAGAAAGAGAAAACCTGCGAACCGAAAAGGGGTCGGTGAGATATTGCGTAATCCCCCTAACAGTTAAAAGCAATATAAAAGTGGGTATCTCCCCACTAATGGGCGCACACCTGTAAATTTTGACTACCTGTGGATCGCAGCGCGTGTACCTGTCTCCGGATACATTTACATCCACACAATCATGCGCCCGTGCGTTTGGGAAAGAGAAGCAGAAAGGCGACGGAGCGTTTATCATTTTACATCTGCCCGACTCAAACGAGGTGCTTATGATACGTACTTAAAATTGTGTATTGTAAAAAAATTACTATTACTAAGAGAATTTTTACTATTTTTTATAATCGTAATGTAACACGATATTGCCGACTTGTACAGCGAAACATGTCCTGCTCGTGATAATTTATGTACCTTCATTCTTTCATCAAGATGTGCATGCAAACGTTAGCTAAATATATATTATTTTACCACGCGAAGAAACTTAATAGCAATGTTTTTCAATCTCTGGTGGTGGAACACTAAAATTAGACAAAATATTTGTTCGATACATTTTATCATACAAATATTTTGTCTTATTATAATAAATAACATTAATATTATAAAATAAGAGCTGGATTGTTCAGCGTTGCTCATATGCAAAAATATTAAGAAACGAATAAAAAAAAATAGTTCGTTTTCAAATTTAAAGAAATAAATAAAAATCATTGATTAAATAACACGGTGAAAAAATAGCAATGTATTTTAGTTTTTTACAACATTTTTTTTTTATAAGATAAAGTTGACAGCTATTTTATAAAAAAAAAATATAGAACACACTGCTATTTTTTTCACCGTGTTATAATGGAGTTCCACCAAGTAAATGCCAATTCAATCAATATTTAAAATTAATATAAGCCCAAATTTTTCGTCTCCGTATATAAAATCAATAACTTTATTCGTAGTTAATGAAAATCAGTTACACCAAATATTGACAGATTGTGAACAGTCACCATCTTTATATTTAGACACCATACATGTAAAATAAGCATTGCAAGTTTGCTTCATAGAAGTGAGTACGTGTGATGGATTAATTAGCATCTTCTTAATAGATGTGGCCTGTCTTGGGTTTAAGAAGCTTGAAGAACTGAACAACAGTTTTAACACAATATGCTACTAATGACCGCCGTGAAAAATTAACCTGGTTAAATATTATGATAAAATTAACGCCCTTCTGAGCGGCCAACTCAGTGGAAAAGTTGCCATTGTAAAAACTCTGAAACGTATTTTATAATATGCAATATTAAAGATTGAAATTGGGAAAGTTGCCAGGAACTTGGCATAGTTGAGCGGAGATTTTTTTTATTCATTCTTAGTTCATTATTTATATTAGTCACTTCGGCCTACTTAACTTGAGAAATAAATAACTTTCATCAGAATTTTCACAGCGTCAAAACGCTAAGAAAACTTTCTTGCTGTGGGCGTGCTTTATATAAATATTTCGTGCTCAAATTTAAAGCAAACCATACTTCAGCGATTATGCGTTGTATTTTTAAATGTTCGTCATTAACTGGGGTATTTGATCTCCAAATTATAGAAGAGTTGAAGAGATTATGAAAATTAAGTCAGTCTTAACTTTTGGAAAATCTTTACATTATGAATCACATAATTAAACTAAAAAAAAATAACAATTGAATTTCTATAACACTGGAGATTTCAAACAAATTCGCACTTACGGACCGATTTCCGCCATCTCCCTAATAATTTTAATCGTGTGCCCTCCTCTAAAGGACAATGAATCTACTAACTACACTATCTTACATAGTATAATTATTTAATAAATGTTTTGTGCGAAATAAGGAATACTGTCAAACAAATATTCCAGATCGATCAGCATGAACTTGGCAAATATTTCATGCACTTTTATTTTGGCGAGACGCAGTTAATTTAAAAAAAATACAGAAACAGGAAAACGATCAGAATGAAAATAGGAATCGGCGCACATGAATAATAATGCAGCCGAGAGAACAATGGGCCAAGTGACTAATGAATGCATATAAATATAAACTGAGAAAGCCAATATACCTACAGTATGCACATTTAAATGTTTATTTCGCCTCAACAGCATATCCACGAAAGACAAACGCTAAAAGTACAGAATCCTTTTGACTAAACAGTAAAACTGTGCGACGAAGATTTACAGTGTCTACTTACGCGGTTAATGTGTTCCGAAAGATTACTGCGTTAGTCGAGGAATACTTAAATTTCGAGTCAACAATATCGCCGTTGAAGTATATTTTAATAATTTATTTTTCAGAGTACATATTAAGTTTGAATAAATAAAATAAAATGTTCATTACTATTTTTAAAATTATATATAACAAAGATGTGGACCGGTTTCGGTAGTGGCGAGTAACATCAACCAATGCTGATAACTGATGATATAACAAAGGTTTTTTTTTCTTTTCATATACACCCAGTCCTTTTCTTACGCGATTTTTTTTACGCGAATTCGATTATACGAGATTTTTTTGGACGGCACCGCTATATTTTTTTAAGCGCTTCACTCGTTTTTACGCATTTTTTCCCCTAAATTTGTTTTAAAGAAGACATTTATATATGATGCTAGGCACGTACGTTTCATTATTTTTTTAAATGTGTATTTTTAAAACATAATTCTTAAAAATTGTAAAGCATTCCATTTTTTTAAATACACATACAATTGCCAAATATTGACAAGTGTATCGGATATTATGCGAATTTATGTTTTTGGGTGTGTAAAGAAATATAATGCAATTGCGTGAAATCATTTTTTAAAAAAAAAAATTACGCGCCTTTTTCTGGAACCAATTATCGCGTAAAAAAAGGGACTGGGTGTACATACATATAAAATAAAATAAAGTGTGAATGTATCTAACTATTCGAGCGTCTGTATAAACTATTCAATTATAATATCGTCAAACTCCACAAATGAAATATTTATATTATAAAAAATTTCAAATTTACATAATATTTTTCACCTAGTTATTACGTGTTGCTTTTTAAAAATTTCGTCGTGCTCAGGGATTTTATTAATTACGTAAATGATCCAAAAAATGATGTAAGAACGATAAGCAGGATATTTGTCTGAATGGAAACTAAGTGCAAAGGAAATATGTGGTTAAGAAGTGGAAGTGGGATTGCTATTTTCAGAAGAGTGGATACTTTGGGATGGATGTAAATACGCAGAAAACGCTCATATGTACTTGCTTTTTTTTAAAAAAATTCTCAACTGCGAAAATAGATGACCGTGTAAAAAGAGAATCGCGTATAAAGGGGACTAACTGTAGCAAGAAAAATATTTCTTATATCAGTCACTACTCTTGAAAAATCATGACTATCGAAATTTAAACAAACTATTTCATAATTTATTATGAAACATAAAAAAAACAATTGGTCAAATAATTATCGTTTTGAATAGTGGGAGCGATGTAAAACTGGGTACATGACATGAGAGATATATTTTTGTATGAATGAAACAGTTTGGTTCACGCAAAATAGTAAGGCAACGCTGGATTTGAGTAGGGCATTTACCACAAAAGACCATATAAGAAAAACAATTTATTTCTTCTAGTAGAAGAACGATTAACATAAGTGATAATTCTTCTTGTGCGATTCGTAGAACATTTAATAAATAAGGCAAAAAACATAATGATTCTAAGTGATGTGTAAAAACTGTTATATTTCGAAGGTTTTATTTATAATTTTATTAATTATTAAGATTATTTGAGCTGAAGTATTATACTAGTACGTAAGTTAGCTTTTCAATATATTGCTTACATGATTCGTATGTCAAATCGTTCGTGTTTTACTTTCACGTTTTCATGTTGAATACTATTTCTGATATGCGTGCCCAAGTTGTCGCAACTAGCTTGCGAGCCGCGGTTTGCCGGCCACTTGTTTAGTGTTCATTTAATATTCTCACACGTGCGGAGAAAAGGCAAAATTAACAGTCACCTCTATAACAATGGAATCTTATTAGCAGTGAAATGAATTGTTTTCATATATGTATTGCGAACTCCAAGCAAAGCAATAAATAAATTATATTCAGAAGAGTGGTGGAAAATTAAACATAATGCAGCACTTACAGTGGCCGTCATACTGCCACAATAATGTAATTGAGGTGTGAACCTGAAAGTCCATAATACACTATTCAAAAACAATGCCTTTGACCTGACGCATAATACGGCATTGTTCGAATTTCGACGAGAATTCTCAGTAAAATTTGTAGCTGCGTCATGTGAAATACATTTCCGCAGTAAATCACCAAAAATGTAAAACTTTATTTTACTTGTAGCAATAAACTATTTAGTAATGTGTTTATAAGATTTTTAAGAGAGTAGTATTTATTTGGGATATTCACTGATGGTGTTCAATGCCAAACCGAGTACCCTTTGTAATGGATGATTTTTCCAATTTTTAACGCCATCATTACTACCCTTATGAACGGAGCATAGCGAGTGTGGCTAGCTCGACATTAATCCCATTCTGGGCCTGCAACATCTATACCTACTTTCTTTAAAAGAACAGTTGAACAATGGAATAGCAAGCAGTCCTCGTTGAAAAACTCTTTCAGATACCTCCAGACGTCCAAATTGTTAGCGAACATCGATTGAAAAAGTTAATTATATTAAATTAGCTTCTAGGTTTGAGACGACATTTTCCTTAATTTGTCTGTATTTACATACTATTTTCATCGTTTCTACAATCAAACATTTTTGTTGACGCGTCAATTTGAGTCTATCTATGCAATTGAATGTATGAAAATGCCTAAAAAGTGAAACACGGATCGTGAATGACAGAACATTTGGAAATGTATAGAGTTCGAAAGATCATGTATTATTTCCCTTTTATTGTTATTAGGCACTTCTCGTTCGGACAATATTTGGTTTTAAATTTACGATGGAAAAGCTATATGTTATTCCTCTGAAAATATATTGAATAGTACTAAACCACGTGCTCTACTTAAAGTGTTTTTTACTAGTAATTATTTGTAAAATTAAGCAATCAACTATCAGTAATTTTAATGGGAGATATTTCACCGGATGGAGCCGTCGTATAAGTTGCCATTATGTACACATGTAACACTTGTATTTTAAAAAAATCAAAATGGAAAATGAGAAATCAGTCAAACGTTCGCAAATTTCCCAGCTCTTAAAGGAACACCGGTATCATTATCATGTCAATAATTTTTAAATCTAGTTTTCATTTATTTTTGCTTTTATACAAACAAATGTGAATATTTTTAAATACGTTAGAATCTTCAATCATAACGCTACACTAATTAAATTATGAGTAAAACATAATAATATTACTAAAGATAATTTCTTTTCAAATACTTCACGCATTAATTATTCCATACGAGGGCAGGTACCTTCGTAAATATTTTGAGATTCTATTCATTTTAAAAGACCTTTAACTTCATAACATAATGAGCAACTCAAAATTCTTCCCACTTGAATAAATAATAGCACAAATAAATACGTAAGTATGTACTTTTAGAGAGTTCGTGTGCGAAGATTTAAAATAAATATTAAGATAAAAGCCAGTGATATATTATTTACGAAAACGACTGGTGAATTATTTTCGGCAGAAATCTCTCCGTACAAAGCGACTTTAGAAAACAGAAAACATGTTTTTAGACGGATATATTATATGAAGAAACCTTAAGAAAAAGAAAGAGAGTTTACATTTAAAATATTAAATGAGTCCCTAAAACATTATGGTATAAAATGATAAGACGAATTTAGTATATCATGAAATGATTAGACGAGTCGCAATTAGTAATCATTAAAATCATAGCTATAGAAAAATACGAAGGAAAACATCAAGTGAAAATAATAAATTTATTTCAATATTTCTTATCCGAGAGATATGAAATAATATTTTTTTTAAATAATCTTATTGCGTGTGTGATTGACAAATTAAAAAAATACTATTCCATAGTCAGCAAAAAAAGATGTAGAGGAAGATAAAATTATTATTTCGGGACGAATGACTATAATCTTATAGTAGGTTAATAATTCCTTTTTTAAGGCGTATAAGAGATATAAATTCAAAAAGTTTACTTCTATCACACTAAAATCCTGTAAAAAAAATATCTAAATACTATTCCTGTTAAGTATATCTGTGTATAAAGCGGCCTTAAATAAAATTTATATATTGATATTTAAGAAAAAATCAGTCATCATTAAATATATATTTTATGGCCTTGAATGTTTTGTTTCCATTGCAAACTAAAAACTACAAATAATTGGTAATAATGTGAAAGTCTTCAAAATGTAAATTAAACGTATTTTTTGTCATAAATAAAATGTCTTCTAACCCCTGTATTAAAATAATAAAAACGCAACACTAAGGAAAAGCTGCTCGTAGAAAAAAAGTGATCAAATGCGTCAAGAATTTATAAAGAAAATTGTGCGAAAATTTTTCAGGAATATGAAAATGGCAGTTAGGTGTCAACACTATTTTACATCATATTCAAATCATTTATTTACTTTTTACATGAACTAAGGTTATGTTGTCTTCATTTTTACTTTGTCATATCTTTCAGAATTTCTACGCTCCTATATTCCATGTTTAGATAGAAGAAGTCGACTCACATAAAGAGAGCGATGGATACATTCAATTTATAAACTTTTTTTAATTTTCCTCCGCGCCAGTCATATACCACGAGTTTTCGGCTGGTCAAGTTATCTATTGTAACATATTATAAAACTGAATCAACCTTTCTTATGCAACAATTATTTCGTTAACTACCAAATAACAAAGTATATTTGCGACAGCTCAAGTGCCATTTAATGGTATTTTACAATAAATAAATATTAGCTTCATCTTTTTGTAGCATGGAAATAATGTATTTTGGTTAATCATATCACTCGTCGTGAGTTGTTGTATATACATCCGCAAGATGTTTACTTCCAAGGGAAACGACTGTACGTGACACGAAGAGCAAATTTACACATATTATTAAGTTGTAAAATTTACACACAAATACCTTCCTGCATAAAATTGCTGACTCGTCGCAAAAGCATCAAAAGAAAAAAAACATAAAAAACGGGGAAGATGTACCTAACAAATTTCCGAAAGCTTTCAGCGGATAATCAGTAATCTTTATGACAAAATAAATTATAAGGAAGCAATCTCTAAAGATAACCAAAAAAGTAATCTATTGTGGGATGTTGACACTGATTTTTTGCGACATCAAATCGATGGAGCGTTAAGATCTATAACGTGTCAGCATAAGAAATCTTCAGGTCTCCTTCATCTCTTATGTTTAGACTTATTTTTTGTTTAACTGTCGTGTCGTTTTTTGACAAACGTAAATCGCTACAGAGCCGAGCAACCCATAGTGAATCCGGTTCAAGTGGACACCACACGCATTGCTCACACACGCATAAATAAGCAATCATCTTAAAAAGTTAGGAGGCGTGCAAAGCCACTAGTTAACTTTGTCAGATTCCTATGTTATTTGGTAAACAAGATTGAAATTCGTAAGAAGGGGTGAATATCAGGCCTTAATGCAATGGTAACGATTATAAAGTTATGTGGTCATACCCTCCGAAAAGGACAGCCTAAGAAAATTTAACGAGGCAAAGCTGACAGCATACAATGCTGTCATGACGTTCATTTGTTTTCAAGTTTATTTAATAGTAAGGTAAATTCCATGACATTAGGTCTATTCAGTCATTATATACGATATTTGATGAAAAACGATGTTAAGTACTATATTTGAGAGCAGTTTTTAAGAACTCAATGGCTCAAATTTATAATTAACATATGATATATAATAGCTTGTTTTCATTATACATAAAAAAGTTATTTCGTCAACGATAAGTAATAAGCGGTAGTAGACTTTTAAACATAATTCAAAATATTGATTAAGATTGAATGATGAAATGCTTTTTTAATAATGATAAAAGGAAGGATTTGTTTTCATATTTGTCTCAAAGCTTACAATCACAGTTTGATTTTGGCGTCAAATGATTTTAAGAAATACGGATGCTAACGATCAATAAAAAATGTTCTACAATAGAGCCACTATTAATATTAAAAATCGCATAACGTATTGTCCATACAGAAAACATGGAAATTATTTTGTTTATGCCTGATTTCATCGTAGAAATATTGTGAAAGCAATGAGTTACCGAGAAAAATACCCAGTGTGAAAACACTACAATAACTTCTAACAAGATACTCCAATTCAGAGATCTAAAAATATGCAACCGAGAGCTTTTTCCAGCCGAATGCATTTAAAGTTACTCTCAAGGAAGGATCCGTAGTACTCCGTCTCTACAAAGGCAGATACTCCAGAGAATCTGTAGCACTAATAATTTATATGCAATATTGTGGTACCCGCGAGACCAGAGATAAAGGGCATTCGCTACGCTCGAAATAAACTACCGTACAGTGGTGTCGAGCGGTAAACTCGACGTCGAATATAGCATCAATGATGTCAAAAGACATTTGAATCGTTTAATCATGTCGCTTACATTGTTATAATAACAACAGATATTTGAAAACATGTGATATCGTCGCATGATTGTCAATTATAAAAAAGATAAGACAATCATGTTTATTTAATTGAAATACAAATTATTCAAATATTAAGACCGGTTTCATTGAATGAGTACGTTTTTCTGAACTTAAAAAACCTGCAACGCTGCAGAAGGCAATGAACAACATATAAAAATGAAAGTGCAAGTAAAAAAACTTACGTATAATCACAATAAATAAAACACAATTTCAGTAATACTACTCCCAAATTCTATATTATTATGATTGTGTTCATCGTGAGTATTATCGACTGATATAAATCTTGACAAGGTTATCTATACAAAATTGATTTTTAATAATTACTAGGCATAAAAAATGGCCGATGTACTGTAAGTAAGAAATTACAGATAATCAGACAAAATAAAGGTCACAACTAAAATGTTAAGAACTTTATAAAAATATATTTTCAGTGGATTCACTGGTAAATTTGTGGGAAATTATTTCATAAATTATAGTTATCAAAACTTATTTATATTGTTGCACGCCACTGGCAGTCGAGTGTATAAAGGAATAGGGGAAAAAAGGATGAGATCATAAAACAATGACACAAAGGTGCCCGAGAGTCACTTGTCTATGATAAACACGTGATCCATCCTGCATAGCCAAAGACACCGACAAAGACCGAAAATACATCTAAGTTTTTAATGCAAATTGGTAAAGAGACGTGTCGGAGAATCAAGGAAAATGGCGTAACAGGATGAGAAATTGCCGATTTCTGATCAGTCACGGCACATGTTGACGATTAGTGAACAGAAGCCAGAGACGGAAATTAGAATGCACATTATAGCCAAGGTTTATTAACATATTCATGCCATGACACTATATATATTATTCTACCTGTGACAAAGCGGTTCTTTAGCTGTGGGCTTGGATTATACACGAGTTTCATTATATCCTAAAATTATTACCTAAAGATTTAGCGACAAAAAATTAAGCTTATTTCCACAGAAGTGGATGGGATGGCATAATCGATTTTTGTCTATTATTTTAAAATAACATTTTTCATCTCTCGCGAATCTAGTATCGCCATTAACCGTTCGTATATTCTATTGTAGTTAGTATAAACTCAGTTATATTGTTTAGATAAGAGAGATTAAGAAATAACTTGGGCAATAAGTCTAAGAGATAAATTGAAATCTGAATTTATTTGAATAACCACTGATTTGATAATAACGACATTCATCATTGATATATAAAAATAACAGCACAGCCATTAAAAACTATATAACTTTGTGATCAAATGTCGTCCGTCATAAGAATCAATTAAAAAAAGAACATCATTTTTAAAATTGATCTTAGAAAAACTTTATGGTTTTAAAATGGTGTGATAAAATATCAGTTGGCGTATTATTGTAATTAAGAGATAGAAATTTGATTATTGATGATTGAACTTATCTCCGTAGATGAATAGATTGAATAAGGGAGTATTAGTCTGATTAGCTTGGCCATTCCAAATTCGTAGACAGACAACGTAGCTGTGCTTTTTTGATTTTAAAAATATTCCGATAAGAAAATACATGATCCAACATGTATAATATATCAACGTACATATTCATAGGCGTTAATCTTAAATTGTATCAAAACACATTTCAAACATTGGATACGAGAAATGTTAGTAGAATAAGTGTTTTCATAAATAAATCGCACTAAATCCTTTCATTATTCAAAAATTGTATGTGTTATAAAGATGAAAATAAACAAAAGCTTTTAATGTGTACAAATTGACTTTTTCATCAGCAATTATACAATCAAAATCAAGAATAAATAGAATGTATGGAAATCGTGTGACATATTATATTTAGTATTCAAGTATAAAATTTGGCAGAATGCGACAGAATTCATGTGAAACATTTCTAAAACCACATGGGAAAAGTGTTACTGTAAAGATTAAATGAAAAACTTCCGTTTTTCCGTAAAAAACCCGTCAACAATTGATAAATTCAATTAATGAAAATTACACAAAAACGGTCCTTCGGAAAGCGGTAATTAACGAATCAAATATTTATTTATCGCTGTTAAGCAAGAAGAGGAAAAAGCAACTGACGAATGACTCGTAGAATATAAATTTCCAAGTCAGCCGCAAAGTCTGTGTTTATTAAACAAATTTATCCGTAAATACAATGACGGTATGGGAGAATGTTAATAAAGCAGAAATAAAACAATAAAGCCGAATTTGTCGAGGTTTAGTGCTCGTCGTTACGACATAGGTGACGCAAAAGTCGAACGTGTTGATGTAGTAAATGATGAAGCAACACATATTCGATACAGTTTATTTGGGAATTGAGAATTCACGATATACACACAAGGCACCTGAGCTATAAAACATATATAACCTTCTTGATATTCGTCCTTACACCCAGGTAATGTGATAGCATGACTTCAATCTGTCTCGCCCACTCTTGCACTTATAATGTAGCTGAATATTGCAAAATTAAAAAATAAAAAAAACTAACAGCGTGCATTAACTCTGATTTATCATAAAGAGACTTATTAAAAGGTAAAAAAAATGTATAATGGCGTCATAGATACAAAAGTAAGAATTGATAAAAACAAATAAAGTGTAAAGTTAAGATGATTGGAATAAAACAAAATATATGATTTATGAGAGAACCGTCATTGCCAGAGGACATCACATTACAATGAAACGCGATCGATCGCGTTCAGTCTATTTGTTAAATTCAAATTTAATTATATCATTAGGGTAACAAAATATTCACAAAAAATAGGTAAAATATGGAAATATTAACTGTAAATACATCAAGTAATTTAATCGATTGCCAGGCGTACGTGAGGAGTCGCGCTACAAACTAATTGGCTGTTATTTAGCAAGTAAAGATAATATTTTTTTTATCTAAAAATCAGTCTTACTGACTTTCGTTTTGTTTATAAAAATACATTTATTTGGTATTTTTTGTTTGCTAATTTTCAAGGATCCGAAACACCAATGGAATAACAATGGATTTTAAAAAATCCTCATTATTCTAGACCCAATCCGCGATTCGAATAAAATTGCAAATAATACTTACGAAACATTATACTCCTACTTCGTTTTTCTACATTATGTATTAATTGAACATTATTTCCGCGTCACCTTCGTTGTCTAGGATTTGAAGACGGGCTTAGTGAAGATTGTATAATTAAGAGACAACTTACCTGTAAAAGAAAAAACAACTATAAGTATTTAAGTATTTACATGCGAAACCATAGTTTTTGTTTGTAACATGTCATTCGAGTCTAATACGGTATATACATTTTTTTGGTCTGCCTGACGACAGGAAAGGACAAGAAATGGTTTGATTTAATCAAAGATTAATAATATGGTCAAATAACCGTTTCAACTGTCTTATCCCGCTTCGTACATAGTTAATACAGCAGAGAAAACGCATCTGGTTTTCTGCAGATCTGAGAAGGTTCTTGGCAATCGTAGTGTAACTGCTGCAAAATGAGCTCTGATAAAAGGAGAGTCGTAGATTCAGTAATTGGTGATTAATATTCACGGGTCAAATATTATTTTTTGTCGTAGTGTTGTGAGACTGATTTTTTTAACAAGATGTTATTTGAAATAATAAAAACATAGTTTACCATTAGGATTGGTTTCGCACAACTGATACGACACAAGTAACAATCATGTAATTAGAATAGTTAGCAGTTAGAATAGTCAGGTAAACAAAACCAAAGGTTCAAGAACTATTAAAACATTGCACAGGAAGTCATACAATATACATTCGAATGAAGTAAATTGATTTGAAAATTAAATTTTAACAATTCCTTATTAACAATTTCCAAAAAAAAAAAGAAGTGACAGTTAAAAAGGGTAAGAATTTCGCAATGATATTTTAACATTTTTTTTATTGAGAGCGTTCAAATTGGATATTAATTTTATTTCAGAAAAAAAATATCAATTCATTATTCCTTGAAGGATGACCGATTTTTTTAGTATTTTAGAACCACCAATACTGCCGATAAAGAGTATCTAAAAAAGCTTCAGAAAATATTTATACATGAGACCTGACGTTGTCGGAATTGTGAAAATTTAAAAATAAAATAAAAAAGAAGAAATATGTTTCTAATTAACGCTGATGTTAATTTCCAAACAAAACGTGTTATGTGTAGATATATATAAATAAATATATTGACTAATCTTATAATTTCAAATGTAATAGGTCTTTTCAAGGTTCTTTCCGTCACTTTTTTTGTTTGCAAATCATTGATAAGAAATTGTCAAAATTTCATTTCTTGTAAATCGTTATATAAATAAGTCCGTTTGTAATTTATGTCGTATCAGTTGATTATGTTCGCAATGAGCGAAACCAGTCCCAGTGGAAATAAAGCTATTTTTTTATTATTTCAAATATAAGGGGTTCTCCTTTAAAATCTCACAAAACGCACATTTTCGCATGAAAGTTCGTGTGTATAAAAAACCCGGTAATCCGAAACGAGTAACACTTCTTCGCTCACCTCTCTTCGTTCGCCCTTTAACATAGTCACCCGCCATCGTAGCGACCGGTCGGTTATGGCGCGTACGATAAATTAATAAATCAAGAGTAGTAATCCGCGCGCGCGGGGTTTACTGACTAATCCAGTTTTACATTTCGCCAGTGATAGCGGAAGACTACTTTTACAGCGGGCAGTCGCATCAGCTGATATTATCGCACACTCTCGCCAATTGTACGACCCACACATACACAGTAGGAATAAACGACTGCGTGTAAAATGTTTATTATTAAATTTATTCACGCAGTAAATAGGGATTGAAATTCCCGTTGAATGTATCAACACCCGCCGGTATTTTGATATAGTTAAATATCGGTATAACAAAAATAGCTAAGAAAAAACAAAAGTATTACTGTCATATATTGTTATAGGAGGAATAATTCGATACATAATATTTTTTTACAAAACAAAATATAATAATAAAAGCCCTATTATATCACAATCTGAAATATGACAATCTTAATCTGATATTAGTGAAAATTAATCGGGCTGCAAAAAAAGCCATCTCAAATTTAGAAGTTGGACAAATGGTCCGAGTAATTATACCATCATTTATATTCTAAATAATAAAAGCACATTTTTAGTACTTATTTTCACAATACATTTTTTGTTCAGGACCGGTTTCGCTCATCGCGAGCATTGAATTCGCATCGCTGATCAACAAATATATAGTGGAAATAAGTACTAAAAAATGTGTTTTTATTATTTAAAATATCATTCCTTTCCATCAAGAAACGACAGTTAACACCTTAAAAGTCATCATTTATATTGTAAGACCGAAATATAAATACCAGTATTTCGCACTTTAAAAGTGGTATTCCAGTATAAGAAAAAAAACAGGGCTATAGATATAGAGATATCGCGGTGTTTTGGCCGGAATCAGACTCGTGAATTCTCGGTGTTAGAAAAGGAAGAGAAAAAACCTAAAACCCAAAAAAAATTATAGTCGTTGTACCGATATCCCGTTGGCGGCAGATCCAAAAGATTGTAATCCCTAGTGGTAAGCTAGAACTTATACGCGAGGGTGACCAGGTGATACAGAATCTCATTTAATGCAGAAAGGATTAATATAAATTTACCGCTACGCGACAGTTCGCCTGCCTGAACCCCCAGTAGCCGAACTTATTAATCAAATCAGTACATATATATTTAGCAGGCACATTTAACTGTATGTATTGAGAGAGCATAACTACGATAATGGATTTTTTAACTACGCGTAATATTTACTATAAATATTTGTGTATCTGTTTAAACCACATCCACTTCCGGTGGATATTATATGGACCCTAATCTTTTATATAGATTTTGTTTTGACGAACAAAAAATGTGAGTATATCATTTGTTCAAAATGTATTAAAAGAAGGTAAGGAAACTATTGTAGATTCGCAAGATGTCACTACAATTTTATTCAAAATCGACAGATTTACAATAAGATATTCACAAGTTGTCAGAAAGGCACAGAGATGTGATAACTAACGACTGAAACAACAAAATATATACATTACATTCCGGATTGCTCATTTCAATAATAGCCAAATTACGGCAGAAAACATTGGTAGCCACCGGCATAAAATAAAGAAAACTTTCAGTCATGTAATTAATGATATCAACTGAAGGTGCTTGATGGAATTACATTACCAAATTTGAATTGTTACAACATTGTACTATTCAACACAATAATATTGTAAGATTTATTTTAGCTAAAATTTACTGCTTGCCTTGGGATAAGTGTTTTTCTGTAATTAATAACTTTGGTATATATACAATGCTGACTGTTTATTTACGTCAGTTATGTTGCATCCGTGTGATAGAATGCCTGAAGATGCCAAAAGGCGAAACCCGGATCGTTAGTGACAAAACATGTGAAATCGTACAAAGTTGTAACAATTCAAATTTTTCAGTCAAGTATTTCTAAATTTTTGGGTCGGTGTGTACAATATCGGCATGATACATTTATATCGTTTAATTGTCTCTAATATATTATACATCACAAAACGCAATTCTTCTCGACTTCACGTTTTTGAATACGCCTTTAACGCAGTTAGATAAAATTTCAAAGGTATTAATTAAATTTTATGACCGCATCATTAATATCAAATATCGCACAGCAGACAGAAGCACGCGTTGTAATATTATTATAATATTATTACGCCGAGTTAAAAACTCAATTCGAAACCAGAACGCAGACGGCAACATTTGATGCCACGGGTAATGGCATCACTTATTACGATGTAAAATGACGAAAGTGTAGTGTTGGAAAATGAGACTGGGCTCGGCAACTTCTTCGTCGGTCGCGTTACATTATTTATTATGATAGTCGTTTACCGGCGGATGTTATGCTTGGGATTATTACAAGACGATCACAGTTACGGTTCACTCACTCGGAGCACCGTCGGCAAAAAACGAGATCGAAATCACAAACTGTGAATTGAATGTCAACATTAGAGATCACGCACCTGAAAGATTGACGCGATACAGCGGCGGCTTCGATATTGGACGATGTGACGATGATTCGAATTGAAATGGATTCGTAGATAAGGAAATCAAACACATCGCGGTATCGTAATTATTGCAGCCATATTTTAGACTCATTCTACAATTCGATCGTATGAAAAAATTGTTATGATTTAAAATCATAATCAATTTAGAGCATACAAAAATGTTAGGAAATATTTCACACATATTTATCCGTAGACGTCAAGATGTTAATAAATGCACGTAAACGATTGAGATGTTTATAAAATACTTAAAACATTTTTGCAATATTATTTTGAAGTTTGATAATTTCTGACATTGTTGTTGCATTGATATTCTCAAAGAAATGAACATTAGAAAAATCTATCATGTCAAATCAGACAATCATCTATCGTGCCACATCAATAAAAAAAACCCCCACAATTATGTACGAATTTGAAATACCAATACCAAGTGTATTTTTCATTCAACCCTTTCCCTGGTGAATCATGATTAATTAGACTATAATTAAATATAAACATAATTATTACACAAATTTTTTAAAACTTATGTCTTTCTTATATTTTTGAGTGTCATTTTTAAGCACACTGCAATCACCTGTCTTAACAGTTGAGACGTTTACAATCAGCTGGTTGAAACGTATTTATTAATAAATATTTTCAGTTTATATTCATAAACAATAGGGCGACATTGTCATGAACATTGTCTTTAATTTAAAATGGTAATTGTTTAAAAATTCTTCACATTAAAGTGAAGAGCTTACATATTGGGCAATATTCTCAAACGAGTACTTGAGTAGATTTCTCATAAAAATCCTGTAACACGTACGTTCCTGCCTACCGAGCGTGCTTATTTGGTGTAACGATCCGTAAAATCGGAGACGCGGCAATAGGAGATTAAAAATAAAACAAGAAAATTCATTACGAAGATGGAGAAATATCACTAATGACGCTGTCGTACATTTTGCCAAAAACAATAGGGAATAAAAAAAAAATATTTCGGATAACAAGAATCCTCATAATAATTGAGGCAAACACAAATTATAAGCCAGTGTTGAAGACAGGATAAAAAAAAGCGTGAATAGTATTATGTAGTTAATCTCCATTGTTTTTAATCATATAATTTGTTCAGTTGGAGTAGAGTGGTTTGCGAAATAAGAATAAAACTTTTATTTACAGATGTCGCAAGTAATTCTGGTACATACTTACCTTTACTCATAAGAAGTATTGAATAATAGAAAGTTGAGCAGCATGCTTGCAGAATTACAGTCTGTTTCGCTTACTCCTTAACTCTGTTATATTTCTGATCAATAAACCGTTAATGTTCTTTATTGATAAATTAATAAAGGATATTTTTTTATAAATGTTTTACTAATAAAAAATTCATACATTCGTGGATTGTTTTAATTGATCGCGTTAACTTTAACACGGAATATATGTGCGCAGGCAATTTTAATACAGGATAGTTGATTCAATTTTAACCTTAAAATATAAAAACTACACTGATTACCTAGTTATTACGAATAGCATTAAAACCTTAATGGGTCTCATGGTGTTGACGAACTTCATTTCTCATTAATATTTTTCTAAAAATATCACCGAAAATCTTCATGGAATGTTGAAGCGGGTAATCACCGTGTCGCCAAAAATTATAAACTCATTTCGACATAAATTTGTTGTGTACTTGAACTTAAAAGATGGCGTTGTAACAACAGCGCAAAATACCAGGAGTTCATCCGTAGTATATAACGTAAGCTCAAAAATAAACACGCAGGGGATGAAAAGTGCTAATTTTTAACGTGGCGCAACAAGCTGCGGAAAACTTGTACGTATGTATTATGAAGTGTGCAAAGTATGTTTTTCTAATTGGACTGCCATGTCCTACTTCTTTGCGGGGCTGTAAATAGTGAAAATATTCTCCTTTTATAATGTTATTATATAAAAGTCCTGAATGAGAAAGGGGATTAAATATATAAATTAAATTAAAATGTTAATGATATATAAAGCTGGAAAAAAAACGTAGTCAACTGGTATACTTAATCATTGTCTAAGATTAATTAATTATAAACACACTACGAAAAAACTGACGTTATCGAAGCCTGAAAGATTGTTAACCACAGTTTCATTTTGTTTAAATGTTTTTATTATTAGCGTCAGCTGAATTCAAATATATTTTTAGATTTCCAAAAAGTCAGCAATGAAAGTTTTTCAAAACCAAAGTAATGTTTGTATTTGCACGATTCAAGTTCAAAATAAACTTCCAAATGAGCGTAGTACGTGTTTTAACTGTGAAATATTTCTCTAAAGACAAATAAGTAACATCGAGAAAAAAAATCATAACATCTATTCTGTTTTTACATCGATGTAAGACGTAATTCACTCCTAAACACTTAATCTAATCGACAGTTTTGAAAATAAATCTGTTGAAAAAAATAATATCGCAGACATTCTAGATATTCCAAAATTATCAATTTCTGTATATTTATAACCAATAAATCCCATATTACATATCAAAACGCTATTCGCTAAGAAAATAGACAAGATTAAATCTATTCCGAAAATAGGTATCCCATATATTGAAATTCGCTCAACTGGATTTCTTCAAACGTCAGAAATGATAAATACTAATTCGACTATATCGCGTTATATAGGAGGGCAGAATACGTTTACTTAAGTTTTATTACTGGATAAGTCCGCTCGGATACGTCTTTAGAAGAGATAGATAGATAGTCGATCAATCAAAGACGTCAGCTCGTATTGTGTCATGAAGGGAATTCGGTCCGACAGCTTTCTGTATGGCGAGAGGAAGGTTAATTCTATTAACGACTCCGGTTTCTGCTCGAGGAAATAAAAATGATCATAGAGCGGTATCAGCGGCGTGCAGGCTTCAAAAACTAAGCTAGCATTTGCATGCGGTATATATCAGTGGTGAAACTTGCGAGAATTTTGTACGTACCTACAATTTATTGTTAGCTTTAGATATAGGTAGATAATTATTCATAGTATGGCCGCTTATGAGACAAAAAATATATTCAATATGAAGTCAGCATGCAAAGTATGATAAGAGACAAACGGAATTTATTTTAAATTATGAACGAATTAATTTAATTCAATATGCACAAAAAAATATACGTATAAGAAACACTCATTACTACAACATAAGGTACTATTTTTTTGGCTTTCAAAATATGATATTTTTAACAAGATAAAATTTATCAAAAATATTTAGTTCTACAAAGTATTAGAAATAGTTATTGACTGCTTTTTGGCTTAGTTAATTTTCTGAACTATAATATATCATGTTTTTTATATATTTAAATTATTCATAAACTTCGTGATATTAAAATAGACGAGATGATGCATTATCTATATCTTCTTAAACAAATTATTACATAAAGCTAAGCTTGAATATAATTTACTCATAATTATGCAAATATCGCAAGCTACTATACCTGTCAACAACCGTACCTAAACTTTTATGGAGCTAATGATTATTTTATTTTTTCCTCACTGTGATGGGTTGTATCAAGTAATTTCCGAATCAATGAATGATAATTTATCAAAACATACCTTATGGAAACCTACCTTTCTCATAGTGTATTTGTCTATAATAAGATACTATCGTCGATACTGTTAGATATGTGGGCTGTACGCCACTGTGCATAATAATATTACGTATACAATATATATTATTAAGCGAATCGAGTCCTTCACCGGCATCTCTGCTTCGTATGCAGTATATGATATGATTTGATTTGATTCAGAATGAATCGGCATATTTCTAATGATATATTAATACAAAATCAGACTTAACTTATTCGATTAGTGACCGTCCGTCGATACCGAGGTACTAAATTCGGCGTAAGGCAGTGTCAAGTTATTTTTAAGAGAGCGGGAGTTATACGAAATAAACGCATGTTTTTCTACGGCCATGAAGTGTTCCAATGTCAACAAGTCAACTTCAACAAATATCCGGTGAAATATTAGATAAGTTATACAATAACGAGGTCGAATTCAATGTAACTTGAAAAAGCTCAAAAACAAAGTAAAAATATAGTAAGTACCTAGACCTCGTATAACACGCTTTTACACAAAACGGATGTATAAATTGTGACTTATTTTTATACAACACACTTTATATAGCAAGGTTTAAGTGAAAAACGTTAATTAAAATAAAATGTTGAATGAATCCACCACAATTAATGACTAGGAAAGCAGTTGCAGCGAAGTAACTACATGTTTCACACTAAAAATAATGAATGATGGCTTGGAATTGGTTAATAAATAAGATTTTTTTTTATATCGATAATGATTCTTTGATAGAAAGGAGTTCAAGAGGGAATTACAAAATATTTTTGAACCTTATAAGGAAATATGTAAAGATTATACGCTTAAAGCAGACAATCGCTTATTAACGAATTTTTTGAGGATAAAACAACAAAAAAATCAGATTCTCCGATGATGAAAACTCACAAACGATCTCGAAAAATCAACGGGTAAAAAATATAGAATTCTAAGTGCTGGTGATGATAAATGAATGGTATTTTGTGTTATTAAAGTTTATAAATTACAATTAATATGTAAATGTATATTTGTTTATTTAAAAAAATAAAGTATGTATTTATATAACCTCATCATTTTTTTTGGAACGCAAACCTTAATTTTTTATGAACTTCAAACTTTGTATAAAACGGATTTGTATTACACGAGGTATTTGTGGAATCATATAACTGTGTTATACGAGGTCCAGATGTATTGTATGAATGCAATGTGGCAATTCAAAAATTTTCACGATAAGCGAAATCCGTCACTGCTCATTCGGGGGCGGTCCGGTCTGGATTTACTATTGATTGTATGTACATCTATACGATTTTCCCAATAAATATAATCGAATATCCAAAGTTTCAATGACGATGATGTACATATCTGAAGCTAGTCAGTACATGTTTGATTTAGCGCATGTCATGAAGTAAAATTTTCAATTTTAATTTCCAGTAGGACGTTTTTGTAGTTTTTTTTTATTATTATTATTGCACGTATACACAACAAGAACACTTCAGAATGAATAATGGTCGCGTGTTGTTTGATGCCAAAGAAAATTGTCTAGAATTGGCTCACACCTATCCAGGGAACCATTATAACGGATGGAATTACAAATGAAAAGTAAGGATGAACGATCTCAAATTTGTGAAAAATTACTTTAGCATAACATGGAAAATACATATTTTTTGCGTTAAAATAATTGAAAGTGGGAATTGAATAATGCAGCAACCAGGGCTGTGAAGACGTTAAAAAAATATAACTCCGACTCCGACGTTGACCAACGACACGATTCCGGTAGAAAAAAGTTTAAGTTTGTCAGGTTTTTTTCCTGCCTCTTAAATTTTTGTGCATATAAATAATTGTCAACCAAGCAATCCGAAAATTTTCCAAATTTTACCATATTGGTATTCAATCAAGAACAAGAGATTTATTTTGTGTAGTAGTAGTAATCCTCTAAAAAGTATTAAAAAAACGCTGGGTAACAACATTTGAGTCATTTATTTCTTATACTGTAAGATTTGTACAGTACAAGATCGAATCGATAAATGATCGTACATTTCCACTGTATATATATAATACAATAATTAAATTACTACTTGAGAAATTATAATATAAATTGTAGAGATAGTCGATTTTTATGTTCCTTTCCAAGCAATCTTTAACTGTAATGAAATATTAAATACACCAATCACCATATTATAAAATAAATTACCAGTTTACGCTTAGTCTTTTTACTTATGAAGGAAGTAAATTATTTAAATTGAATTGAACCAACCATTTTAATCGCTTGGGGGAATTCTAGGTTAACAGAAATCCACCCTTGACCTTCGATAATTCTCACTATCAAGTTCTAGGGTAGCGAAATGCAACAAAGGTCAATAGGGTGTGAGGTCCTGGATAGGCGGGGCAACCGATCACCCGCTGGATCCACTTGGCACGTGATTACGTCAAGAGTTTTGCTTCCGAGCTCGTTAATCAGCGGCCACTCCTTCGAATCTGGGTCAGTCACTCGACGCCCGCAACCGCGAAGCATCGATAATGTGTTTATTTTATTTCTCGACCACAAAAACGCGAATCTGCCACAAATAGAGAAGATGCTATATTCAAATAAAAGATTCGATACCGAGCGAAAAGTATCGATAACCGCCGCTGTGTTAAATAAATAATCTAATACTTGCAAGTAGGCTACGAATTTCTATCAACCGGATAGATATAGTCGTTCGATAAAGATACTGATGGCTAGTCAAAGCATTTACTCAGCGGAGCTATATGACACTAGAAAAACTTGGAAAAATGATAGTAGACAATTTCGAAGACACCTAAGTCGTGGACGAGTAGAGAGAGGATATGTTATTTTAAACAAATTTGAAATGTATTCACAAAAATAAAAATGTATTTTCTGTTTTACAGACGACTGGTTGATGAAGTTTTACTACTGAAACCATGAAAAAACGTCGACTTCATTTGAAGAGTGATGTAGATTTAACAGTAGATTTTGGTATATTTGCAATAAGATTTCTTTTTCAACGGTTGACTTTTTCAAGAACTAGGAATTACAATAATTATTACCGATTTTTTGTCTTTTCACTCCATCTCATTTAAAAAAGGTGTCGTACTGCGAGCTATTAACATACAATTATTTCACTCCTATTAAGAGATACAGAGTGATCGCTTTGCAATCAGCTGTCATTCAGCATCCTCTGTCCATACGATAAACATTGGAAACGTAAATGGTTTTAAAAAAAAAACTTCTCAAAAAGCAATTACGGCTCAACAGATTTCTTATTTGCGCCAGGACTTCTTGGCAGTCATTGCGAAGGGCAAGAATTATACGAATTGTTTATCGCATTTCACTGCAGTCTACTAGAATAAGATGAATGACGAGCGTATCGCCAATTCCGTTGCCAAATTTTTCGGTTCATTTGAAAACAAATGACCGATTTAATTAAGGATACTTTTCCCATTTACACGAAGACACAATAAAGATAGTACTTAAAATGTATCGGTAGCTTCGTAGGAATCGAAAAGGTAGCACAATATTCAGTATACGAGGCATCCTTATCCACCAGTGGCATCGTGTCATATGTATCTGGCGAATGACATGATGTTTGCTTTGGGATGTAATAAATAACATTTAATTACCGTAAAGTTTACTTAACGGCGTCTTTACGAAATTAAAATCGTAAATAGTTACATTACGAATCGCCAATGCCAAGAAATTCACACCACTCGCGTCTGATATAAAAAGATCAACACTTAAGTTTATAATATTATTAAAATGACTATAAATTATAACGTGTTATTTTAATAATATCGATATAAAAGTCTAAGCAATATTCTTCAACGATCTGAAAGATATATTTGGGCATTATAAATATGGCATGTGATGATTGTATAAATATAAATAGTGGCTGTGATGTAAACAAACTATTGAATCAACTGTCATTATTGAAAGTATAATGTCGATAGATATACATATATATATTTTTGTATTAACTCATACTTGCTATAGGATGTGGAGCGCACATTCGAACTTACAGTGAAGCATTTCGATAAAAGTTATTCAAATTGAACTGATATGAGTAATATACAGTAAGATAACGTAAGCTGTTAATTCAGTGGGAAAAAAGGTGTTATGATAGTCACTATTATCTTTATATATAAATCCATAAACGTGAAGCAACCCCAAAAGCGTTGAAGAATCAGCTGCAATAACGATATATCAATAAATCACCATGAGTAGTACTCGAAACCGGTCGTGGTGAATTATGAATAAGCAATGTTTTTTTAATGTTTTGACTGTATGGGTAAACACACATATAATGAATTTGAATTGTTACAACTTTGTACGATTCCACATGTTTTGTCACTAACGAGCTTTCGATTTTTTAGCGATTTTCGCGATTCGCCTTTCGGAATCTTCAGGTATTCATTCATCACACGGATGCAACAGAACTGACAGTTACAATGTGCATATTTGATCCACGTAATATCGGATACGCTTGTTAACAAAAAAAAAAAAAATAGCGGGTAGCGAGCTACTCAAAGGGGTGACCTGTATGAGGGAAAAATATCGACAAATAATCGAGTTCCTCGAATATAAGTGGCCTTCAGACATCAATGTCAATCGTGGTTGAAATATGAACATAATTAGTTACTTGTACCATGCTATATTGGAAACAGTGGTTGTGCATATATCCTACAAATTTTTAATCAGCTTGTTAACATTTCATATAATAGACCGATAAATGACTAGTATATTACTATACAAAATTGAATTGTTGCAACTTTGTACGATTCCACATGTTTTGTCACCGACGACCCGAGTTTCACCTTTCGGCATCTTCAGGCATTCTATCACACGGACCCAACAGAAGTGACATTGGTTCGTCAGTCAATCCAACAATTCAAATTTGATATTGAAATTTCATCAAGCACATTCAGTCGATATCATAAATTACACATATTATATAACAGCTTTAGAGCAGAACTGTTTCAGTTTTGTGATACTTTTAAATGAAAATCGTTGCTAAGAAAACGCAACAAGCATTCATTACAAAGAAGACGTATCGACATTTTTATTTTATGCATATCCGCTACTATTTACTACACCGCAAGATAAAAGGGAAGCATGCACGTATTCGACATTGGCAGAGAGGCATGTGTCACGCCATCGGCCATTCGGCGACTTTACAATGCATTTTCGCGTCTTGCGACACACAAGCACAAGCGCAAGTTCATGCACCGAAATAGAAGCCACCTTGATCTGCCAATGCAGTTATGTGGACGTCGCACAGGTAGGATTCAAACCTGGCGAATATATCTAAAATGTATCAAACGATTTATTGTTGTTAGTATAAACAACACCCACTTTTCAAGACAAAATAAAAACCGGCAACACCGTCTTAATTTGTCACTGACATCATCAAATAAAATTACAAATAATATATAAATAAACGGCGTTGCCCACACATGAAACAGATGGCATCTGCAAAATTTCATTGCTTTCCTACTATTTTTAAATTCTAAGAAAATCTTTTTCTTTTAATATTTTCGGTACCGACACAATGTATTATATTATTGGGAAACTAGTCGAGTGATATGAGTGTCTAAAATTTTCTTTCCTCCATCCGATTCAAAAGAAAACGAATCCTATCTACCTTCCCTCTAGTCTTCTTCTCGCTGTATCCTTGTCTTTCTCCGCAAGGCCGAGTGACTGATAACAAGGAAGTTTTCGTAGAAAATCTTTTGTAAGGATATGTTTTCCTAGTAGTCTATTTACTCTACACATTAAAAAAGCATTGAATTAATAAGAATTAAAAGGAAAATACTTCAAATAGAATTCGATACAAAGATAATATATTTAAACGTAACATCAAATAATAAAAATAAACTAAAATAAGTCATTGATTGAATTGGCATTCACTTGGTAGAACTCCATTATAACACGGTGAAAAAAATAGCAATGTATTTTAGTTCTACAAAATTATTTTTTAAATAAAGTTGATAGCTATTTCGGCTCACCCATCGTCAGAACTATGCTTAAACTAACATTTGCTTATCTATATATAGCTGTGTAGAAAAGGTACACAATACATCTTTTCTCTTGTTTTAACGAACTAGCTTGTTTCTTGCTCGCAATAAAACCAAAAATTGTAAATGAAACCAAAAAGGCAGCTATATCAATTAGCTTTCATATGGCACGGAAATGGTGCATTACAGAAACAAAGAAGCACCCCTCAGAGGGTTAAGCAATGGTGATCGACATATCTTAGTTTGTTCGTTAGGAATCTTTTGTGATAGTCTATTGATTTCCAGCTGTTCCAAAGCCGTCATTCTGCAACCCTTACTACAAAGATGCAAACACTTAGGCGCCGAGTTTGAATTTATATTATGTGATTCCTTTATAACGTGATTAGCGAATTGTGAATCAACAGTAAAAAAAAAAACAGATTGTGTTAATAATAATAAGACAGAGGCACTTCCGAAACACCCTATTCCCTATCTGGAGCATCTGGAGCATATGTAGCGATGTAGTGATTCGTAACTGGTTATCATAAGCTACCCTTTTAAATGAGAATTTTACGTATAAGCTGACACGAAGTCTCCGTTTAACACTTTCAGCCAAAATGACTACGCCATAATTTCAAATGCTCCATAATAAGGGAATATTTGTTACAAATATAGGCAGTAACTTTAATATGCCATTGCCGCTTAAAAGTTATCGTGCTTAGATTCAAATTCTTCTCGTCTATAAAGCTCTAAACGGACTGAATATTTAATTAACAAAGATGATTTTCGCTGCGGTAAACTAGTAAACTCTGATATGTAATTACCTCCAGCTGTGCTAAAAACAAACAGTTCATGTACAAAATGTAAAAGAAAAACCCGCAATCGTATGACATCTGTTACAAAGACGAGCAATAAATAATTGAAACAATATTTACATACAAAATAACGACGTTCGGTTTTATGTTTGGACAGCTGCTATGGATAAATGGATTATACAGTCGATACAGACATATCTAGATAACTGTTCAATAAAAATTGATCAAACAAATACCAAGCGTCTACCAATAATGCAGAGACCTGTTTTTTCGTATCATTCATTTTTCATTCAAATTGACTGATAAAATTATATGGATAAGTGTGTTTTAAGAAACTGTTATTATACAGACAACCGTTGCACACGTAGTCAATACGAATATAACCAGGAAGAGTTGGAATTTTTTACAACTTATCTTAAGCTTATCAAACAATTACGGTGTATAACGGAATCGAAACTTTTTTCCTTCTATTAATCGTCTCGTGGCAATTCAATTATTAATTATCGACTATGTTAGAATCTTTCGAGAAGGTTTTTGGATTAAATTATATGTATATCCGGGGTTGCAAAATCAAATGCATTTTTAACGTTAACATAAAAAACGTTAATTATTGTAAAGCAAATTGTATGTATTAGTATAGTTCAACTTTATGTGAAAATGTTGTAGCAGGAAAATTATTACACGGTGAAAAAATAGCAATGTACTTTACTTTATCTCTAGAACTAGTTCTGATGAAGTCTTACGCTGAAATAGCTATCAACTATATACCTCATAAATTTTGTAAAACTAAAATACATTGCTATTTTTTCATCGTGTTAAAATGGAGCTCTACCGAGCAAGTGCCAATTCAATCGATAAAAGGAAAATAATTTCTCTTCAGCTCAAAAATTAATGAACTAAATAAATTGATCACAAAAAGCGTGAAGAAAAATTATATAGAGACTTAGCGTCCAATAAAATAGTCGTAAAGAAAATGAAATAATATCTTGCACTGGTTTTTGATATTGCAGACAACAATAAATAAGAATTGTTCGATACTATCATTGCTAAGAGAGACAAGCATTGGAATATTTAACATGCTCCGAATCGCCGAAGTTCACCAGCAACACTATAATTGCATTTATGATATCGACTGAAGGTGCTTGATGGAACTTAAATATTAAATTTGAATTGTTACAGCTTTGTAACGATTCCATATGTCTTATCACAAACGAAAGGCCGGGTCGTTTGTGATAAGACATATGGAATCGTACAAAGTTGTAACAATTCAAATTTACTATAATTGCAATTTATTGTTCCAGTATTTCAAATTAAGCTTCTCTTTCTGATGATGTATAATACATACAATTTAAGATAAAGATAAATAATCATAATTACTCCATTGTGATAGGTGGATAACCTTGTGGGAAAATTGTGAAAAAAATGCGTAGCTACATTTATACAGTCTACATTAAATATAATAAATAAATAATAATAAAACGCACGTTTTTCTCAGGTATGAATCGATTTTTCTGCGATGCATTCATATTGTTTGTACGGACGCGTTCGTGGAAATACTTAAGATTCTAGTTTGGCCTTTGTTACGGTGGCAAGTTCAATGGCGATACTTAGCGTTGTGCGAGAGAACGAGTTTCGCAACCGCATTTGTTTTCGTTTATCGCCGAGTCAAGTGCACCCATCCTCCTCGTCATTGCGAAAAGATTACAATATCCGACATATAATTTAGTATCCGAATAGTAAACATATTTTAATAAACAAACAAAATCAACACTACACACCTACACTACTACACCGGGTTGCTTATTCAAATGACGGCCATTAAAGCAATCCTTCATATCAATTATGAAGAACATTACAGAATATAAAATAAAATATTACGACATAAACTTTTTCTACACAACCCGTATAATTATAAAACGAATTTTGTTTGAAAAGAGTCGAGAGAAACATGTGAATTTTAAGAATTTTTAGTATTATTTCCACATTTTTTTATCATTTAGACAAGGACCAATTTCAGATGATAAAATACACATCAAAACAAGTATTTACACAAAATATTAATTAAGATAATAATTATCCGGTACATATTAAAAGAAACGGTGCAAATAATTTACATTAATATAATGCCTTTCCGCCGATGAGTGATAGTACTTTAAAGTGGTAGCATTAATATGTATTTGTATTATTTTGCATAATATTTTCAATGATTTTAGAGCATTAAAATTCCTTAAAACGTCTACATATAAAATCCATACAATTGTAAAAAATTGTAAACTATAGAAAAAATATTACCTTATAATTTATTAACACAGTGTTTCCAACTGTTACTCGACATATGAGATGTGCGAATATATCGCTATCTAGGGTAATTTATTTTTAAATTATTACTTTGGATATGAGCCATCTACGTCAAAAAATTGGCAGGTTTTCAAAAGGTCGACATCTTTGTGTACGACGGAACAGCCGTATGCATACAGAAAGCAAAGAATATTATTATATTGAATATTACACAGAGCTCACGCTGCCTTTTCCATCCGTATCTTAATTGTGGCGACAATAGCACTGTACAAAAAAACTGAAGAAAGTTTTTTAACGATTTGTTCAGATTCAACTCTCGCTTTTCCATATTCATATAATGCAATACGCATAAAATACATTGATTTAGTAATTAACAATAAAGGAAAGTCGTTCTCTAAAAATTATCAAACAGATTTTTCAACTCTAAATATTTTTAATATACCTCCTAAAAATGTTAACAAAATGGAAATAAAAAACTTGTTATTGAAGATAATTGAGCTATGTTTTCATAAAACAGTCAGTTAGACAAGTATTTCTCACCCCAGTGTTTGAAAAAGCATTCCCAACGGTGCGAGAAAAGTTTCTAATTTATGATGATTTATTAAAAAAAAAAAAAAGTAGTATTCAATTGTATTATATATTTATGTTATATTATATTTTTGAATATAAAATTTTGCTATACATTGTATGCATAACAAAATTTAATTTTATATCAATATTGATCATTCTTAATAATTCAAAGTGATTTTTCCATCGTTTTAGAAAATCTTTGACGGATCACAAACTATGACACCAAATGAAGACTGCATACTTCTCGAAAAGCGTTATTTATTGAAACATATGATGTAAAATTTTAAAAACTCAAACCTATAAACCGATATTGAATAAAAAAAAAAGCTTACGCATTAAAAATCATTAACGACGAGATAAATTAAATCAGCCCGGCAAAATACTTCAGTAACCGATTTTCATGATACTAAAAGAAACTACTGACGTAAGCAAGCAACAAAATTAATTTTACAAATTTGTTACAAAGACATTTATTCGCGGCTACAAAAAATCGTTCGCGGTACACATAACCAAATTAAAGAAAGCTTATTATAAATATAGAACATTATGTTAAACAACAAATTTATCCTCTCCTAATAGCTATTTTACACAAAAAAAAAACTAATAATTGATATTAAATAAAAAAAAAACAAACTATTTAATCGCCGTATAATGAAAAAATTCTATGCAATCAGATCCAAATGTGTGGCCATTAAAATGTCAATCAATCTACCAGAAGCGTTTCCATTACCTGAATTCACGAACACTAAAAAGAACAAGAATTTAAAAAAAACACATCAGCATAAGAAACTTCTTATGTACTGTGATTATATAAAAATGTAAATAGCTGCTGATCAAAGTATTCAACGTCACAAAAAATATGGTTAGAAAGTATGCCAGCAACGCAAAAAATAAGCATAAGTAATTAGGTGTGACATGATGATTATATGACAAATTTAATACACCCAGTCCTTTTTTACGCGATACATTGGTTCCAGAAAACGGCGCGTAAAAAAAATCGCGTAAAAAAATCACAACTTTCATATATTATAATTTGATAAATTGGTTCCAAAAATTAAAATATCGCGTGAAAAAGTACCAGAAACGTATGAAAAACCAAAATTTGTTCTTTAAAATTCGTGAAAAAAAAATATTTTCATGTCTTTATTGCTTATAAAAATATAATGAGACTAAAAATATTTATTTTTTCACTTATATGAATTATTCGCTGCTGTCACTCTCGGTTGCGAAATGTAATCGTTTGCGATTTTTCGATTTGTATTTAAAAAAATGGAATGCTTTACAAAATTAAGTTTAAAAAATACACATATTTTTTTTTTTTAAAAAAGAATGAAACGGACATACCTAGCATCATATATAAATTTCTTCTTTAAAACAAATTTGGGGAAAAATCGCGTAAAAACGAGTGAATCGCGTAAAAAAATGTAACGGTGCCGTCCAAAAAATCGCGTATAATCGAATTCGCGTAAAAAAAGGACTGGGTGTATATTAATATTTAGGAAGGAGTAAAACCGGAGTCGTGGTGTTTTGGCTGGAATAGGAGTCACTCAACAGCCCTGCTATTTAGGCTCAGTAAAGAAAAACAGTCTAGAGAGAAGCGGAGAATAATCAAATTTTTAGCAGTTGGAAAGTGTTATATTAAATGCTAGTGTCCCCAATTATCCAAACATTTAACCTTTTATAGTAAATTGAAGTAATATTGTCTCCTTGAAGATTAATTATACCACTACTCCCGAAAAGAAAGTTTCTGCAATCAGTAAACCAACATGTGTCGAAAAAACTATACACTATTAAAATGCATCGTAGCAAAAATAGCCCAATCACATATTTTAAAAACTATTTCCACTGCCAATGCGGAGGATATGGACTTCTGTTTTCTCCAAGAACTGATCATTAATTACACAACCTCTTTTGCGATACAGTAGGAATATAAATATAGTTGAGGACATGACTAAAGGTTAACTAATGTCTTTCGTGACTCTCCGTTTGTGGGATCGAATAATTGGGAGAAATTTGTAGACAATAGATATAACCATACTTTCAAAAAATCAATCAATGAAACTGCCTATACAGGAATCCACGGTCACAACTATAAATATTATGTATTGATTGAACTTTGTAGTAAGGGTCGGAGAATGACGGCTTTAGAACAGCTAGAAATCAATAGACACCAATTATCACAAAGGATTCTTAACGACCAAACTAACATAATGGCATCGCCACTTGTCCAGCCGTTGCACAAAGGGGTGGTCTGATTTACTTCCAGAAGGATCACTTCCGTCCCACATATAATCTTATTGTCATAGACACCTATTGTTTCATTTAGAATTTTGAAAATTTAGTGTCATTGTGTTAAAGTAACAAGCTAGGCCGTTGGAACAGGAGAGAGGATGTGTTGTGTGCCTTTTCTGCACAGCTATATATAGATAAGCAAATGTTAGTTTAAGCATAGTTCTGACGATGGCGTGAGCCGAAATAGCTATGAACTATATTTGTTAAAAATAATTTTGTATAACTAAAATACATTGCTATTTATTCACCGTGTGATAAATATTGTGCAAATGCTGCGTTGCAAATAAATATATGAAAACTACGACGTTGGGCAAATATCGAATCTGGTGTGAGGAGACTTCAAACGGGTTTTTCTTTACTACTGAGCCATTATAGAGAGTAGAGATAGATAATTGAAGATAGCTGATTGATGATGTATAATCAATTTATTAAATGAGTGTTGGTATGAGCAAAATTCATTTATATCATAGATGAAAGTTCAACTTTATAGTAGTGATTACTGCGGTATTTCAATTAAACTATCTTATAAGCGTTATATCGTTAGATGTATGCAGTATGCAAAGATCGAGGTTTATATAATTACCCAGTCTGGGCCTGACGCATTCAGATCTAGTTTGGTCCGAGTGCAAACGTCTTACTAATAAAAACCAAAATGATTGATTTTAACTCACTGACTGCTAGAGTCTTCACTGTTGAGACTGTAGATTGTGGTATAATATATTGATACTCAAAAATATATGAGTGTAATCAGTATCTATTCTTTTGGATAGCCAGCCGCATTTTCACATTAAAACATAACATCATTTGTCCCAAAAATCTCTACAACTTTGCTTGACACAAACCATACAAATTTTTTTTTTTAATGTTCGGTGTTGGAATTTCTTTTACGATAGTCATCAGCAGGAAACGTGTTAAGAAAATCCGATCCAAATATGGATCGTTACAAAATCAATGTTAAGATTGGGCATATATATTAATATTGAAGATATAAAGTACAGTAAAAAAAGCTCGGAGAATAGAATGAATTTAGATCAAATCAAACCATTTTTAAGTGTTATTAAGAGTATTAGATTAAGAATTATCTTTTTCGCATATCGATATAATACAAAAAATGTTTTATTGAAAATATTATCATATTTTAATTAAAAAAAAAACACATTTTTAGTCCTTAATGTTGATCTGTATTCAGTTGATATGTTCGCGATAAGCGAAACCGGTCCTGATCATAAAATATAATGTGGAAATAAGTACTTAAAAATGTGTTTTAATTATATACTATATCATACCTTTCCTCAAATAGCGACAGTTAACACCTTAATAGTGAAATATCATCATTGTGATTCGGCCGGAAACAAGACCAAAAATATGTGCTGACTTCTATTATGTACACCGACAATATTAAAAAGAAAGGAAACCCGCGGACAATGGGAAGTCCATAACGAATCACTTTAAAACCAAGCCTATATACAAATTTTCGATAAAATAATAAACATTGCAAAATCACAAAGAAACTGTCAAACTTAACATTGTGACTTCAACACATATTTCTGTTAATAATATGATACTTGAAGAGTATTGAACAAAATAAGCGGAATTTATTTTAATGTAAAAGTGTGAAATTATATTATGCAAAAAACGATGATGCAGTGTGATAAATCTACATACTTGTGGCGCACATGAATTGTGAACAATCTATTTTAGCATCGGAGTGTTATGGAGGCGAGGCTTATATAAATCGTAAAAAAATGTAAAGAATCTCCGTTCAAATAAATTATCGCATTCATACATTTATTACACACACAGCGAGAAAATTCACATTCTCGTTTTAAAAAGACGAAACACAGAATTAAAACTAATTTTCCAGTAGAATAACCAAAGTTACGAATTTCATATTACGTACAATATGTACAGGAAAACCTAAGAATATCGTTGAAGGTAGAGGTAACACAAATTATATTTAATAAGAGTGTTATTTTATATTAAAAAAACAGCTAATAATTGCCAGCACGCCTAATCTTTTGAAATATTTAAATAAGTTACCCAAAGAATAAACACATCACATGCACTCACGTCTATATCAAAATTTTATTGAAGAAAAAAGTAATTGTATTTGACGTCGCTTGGAATAAAGCCCAGAACAATTGTATCGCTAAAATAAAGCTTCTGAAACTTCACCCGAGGTTGGCAAAGATAAGGATTGAGAGTACTTCACGGTTTTGACCACTCTTCAAGGGGATATCATTAACTGAAAACATTATTGATTCGTCATTTTTTTGTAAATAACCAATTGCAATCAGCCGACACATCACTTCATACAAAAAATAAATGTGGATAAACCCGTTAATTTCTCAACCTCCAACTAAAAAAAGTATTAGTATACAACGCACATATCTGCAAAGAATATTAAATAAACTGTAAACGTAATTCTTCGACAGAAGAAAATACAAATAAATCAAGAGTAATTTATAATAACTTTACGCAGCAGATAATATCGGAATCGATTTGTGTGCGGTTATTATTTCGCGGCCACGGTGTTTCGGATTATAGGCGTTTGCCTGCAACAGCGCACGACCGACCTCCCATTAGAAAGTGGCTTGCATCACTTTCGTCATTCTTAAATCAAAGAGGCTGAATGTACCTTCGCCAATAATAACAACACAGCCTGATTTCTACAGCCTGTGAAATCATTCCATTTGAAACTGACATGTAACAAGCTATACTGTAATTACAAATCAACGGAATGGCATCGTAGAGAGGATTGTAGCGTGAGGCGTTCAACAAATAATACTAACCTTACACAACAAGAATATTAAAGAATAAATACATCTTCCGATTAATGAATGTTGCTACAAGAAAACGATCGCCTTTCTAAATGAAACCGAATTATAATGTAGTACATGTAAATTTGATGCCAATGAAGCAGACAATAGTTAATTATGATGGATAAATTATCCCTAAAAGCGTTGTTTATATTTTCTCATTTCATAAAAGAATAACAAGCATACGTACGTAATTGATGTATTAAAAAAAATACTTCATAAAAAAAAAAAATTTAAAATTCAATTATTTAGTTTTATTATAAAATTGAGATAAATATTACAGAAGGAAAACAAACAAAAACCACTGATGAAAATTGTTTGGACAAGCGCTGCGGACCCTTAGGGGTGAACAGTTTTACATCGTACACTTTTCTGATTTACAGACGAAGAAAAAGAAAAAAGAATTTTAGAGGAAACATTTGGTCGCAATATATTCTGAATATGTATAGAATTAAATTTGGAGAAAAGCTTTATACAAGCCGGCAAAGATATAATTATTGTACAATTATCTATTGAAAAGATAAAAAATAAAATAAATAAATTGGAAACTTCAAGATAATCAAATCTACACTTGAAATGTTCCATTTATTAAACTATTATAAGTAACAATGTAAGTATTAGTGGCACCGTTACTTTCTCGTACGCTGTTTCGACAACATCGATCAAAATGAATTCATTCAAAAGGCCAATATCACAATGCCTTTCCTCACAGAGCAGCTGACACTTAAAATGACCTGTCCACTAATCTGCATACAACAATCCAAACACAAAAAAATGTTGTTAATCAATTATTCATTTATGTTCATGATATGCGCGAGCGGGCTGTAATTTGTTCCGGTGCGCGCATGCATGCCTCTCGTATTTTCAATTAGGCATAATCACAATACTGAATTTTGTTTATTATTCTTACGTAAAACATTGCAAATATACAATTGGACTAGCGGATTTCATTCAGCGTGATAAGACAAACTATAAAAAAATTATACCAATCCAGAATCGCAATTGCTGAATTATTCGCCAAGGAACTCCAACTATCCGCCGTGACAGTAGAAATAGATGTACACGGGCATTGAAAAAAACGTATTAATAATAAATATTGGCAATTTTTTATCTATAAAGACTTTTGATACATGCCTCATAATAAAGCAAAGACTAAGTAGAAAAATTCTATTTTTGGTTCCTTGACATTTATTCATTTGTGCCTATTCGATCGTCGTTTTGTGGTATCACCGTATCCATAATTTTTAGATAATATCTTAAAACACATATTCCGGGCTCTTAAATCTCTCCAATACGTACCTGTGCAGCATAGAAAGTTGATTTATAGCCATTGTGTGGTAACCAAAATAAGTGTTTATCAAATGGGTTTTTCTTCATTTCAATTATATTTAATGCATGCAAAAAATACAAGACTTGAATATATATATTATCATTCTCGCCTTATGTACGCATACAGGAATACACTTGTGAGTGATTTTAAAAGCAATTTGATGCAACAAGTGATACGTTTTCATTTTTCTAGACAAAGAGCGATTTCATTAATATGCGTTGTTTTATTGTTTTGGAATCGATACGGAAATGATTGTTTATCGCAATAAATTTGTTTCAATTAAATGTTGATATTACCTATATATATATATATATATATATATTCTTTATCGGAATATAGCGTGACTTCAAATTTGACCTGAATTGCACCTGTGGTTAATGATACCGGATTATTTCCACCGATCACTTGTACACTAATCAAAAAATCAATAAATGGGTCAACACAAATCCAAATCTGGACATCTTCATTGTATGCCGATTAAAGATTACAGCCAAATGTCCAAAGTGCTGTGCTTTAAGATATGTACTAGACTTATAATGCAATATTTCAGAAAAATCTTATAGCACGAAAGACCAAATAAGTGTTGAATAGGTAACGTTAAAATTGACTAGTTTTAATCAAATCATTTTTTTTAATAATAAAGACATTTTTAGCACTATTTCATCATTACATAATATTTTATGATATGGACCGGTTTCGCTCATTGTGAGCATTTCAAATAGATAATCATGATTCATCAGTTGATAATACTTGATGGGCAAAACCGATCCATACCATAAAATATATTTTTGAATTAGTAAAAAAAATGCTATTATAATATTTGAAAAAAAAATATAAGAATTGATAAATTTTAAACGTTTATCACAGTTTCAACATATATTGTGAAAATAGTACTAAAATGTATTTTTATTATTTAAAAAGTCATGCCTTTCCATTAAGAAGTGACATTTAACACATTAAAAGTGATTACTATGTAAATTGTCAACTTTACGAATTCATACAAGAAAACGTTTGTTTTAGTGTATTTCATATGAGGCAGGTTTTTATAAGCGTAAGCAGAACTAATTTACAAGCATTTTACTATTAATTGAATTGAAATTGACTTAGAAGAACTCAACCGTAAAAGGTGAAAATAGATAATTATTTTAGTTCTACACGAGCTATATAGGGTTGTTGATATGACTATAGGCTTCATGCCATCGATAAAATTATATTTTAAGTTAACACACAACGCTCGCAGACACTTTTAATTTATCAAGATAATGAGTAGTTTTACACTCTCCTTCATTTTACGTATACCGTAAACGTTGTGTTAATTTTCTAAGAAACTATTATCGCCATAATTTTATATTCGTTTCATAAGAGTCGAGAACAATACGATTTGTATTGTAATACTGAGGTTATCCACATTTCAACTGCAGCGAAATTAAAAACACACTATTGCAGTAGCGATGGTTGGAATTGTTTATTTTTGTTTCCTATAATTAGGCGACTAATTGTCAGTTTAAACGAAAAAGGAGCAGGTGGACTGGTTAAAATTTCGTGTATGAAAGACGAGTCCGTAAACGATCGACGGCTAATCCGTCTATTTCGGTGTCATCAAAATTAATTTTGGAAGATCCGCGAGCGGGGGGCGTAGATAGAACCAGCGGCAGGTCGACTGGCATGGATCCAACTTAGACGAACAGTCGCAATATGCGCCGGCATAAAGCTCGGCGAGAGAGCGTGCCGCCTACAAGCGTCATACTATTTTCAATCAGATTCGAACGCAAACAATGGGCCGGGCCGGTTTCGACATCGCATAACAACCTACAGATCCCACATGCCGTCTTACTTTCGCTAGTACTGCCATCCATTAGGAAAAAACCGTGGACTGACATATTATTATTGCAAGATAGAAGTATTATGGCAAACAACAGTCAAACATGTAAACAAATACCATTTGGTGAACTGTAGCAGTCGAGAATAATCTATCACGAATAATTGTGAGTCAATTTCAGATTTCTCGAGGTCGTCGCGAATAATAAAAACGTAACTGAATAGTTTCAAAAAACATATACGCAAGTTTAATGTGTTATTACCCATAGCTTTAATCAACAATGCCTAAGCATGACATGAAAAGAAATAAAGTCGATTGTATGTAGTAATTTATTGTATAGTGAAAGTAAGTATCATACATTAGATCAGCGTCAAAATAATAATCGACAGTCTTAGAAATGACCGATTATATGTATCATTTAGGTTTGTCTATCGGAGATTGTCGTATTTCAATTTGTGTACACGTTTTCTCTTGTTATCGAAATTATTCACACGATGATAGTGTATTTCTTTATCTATAAATAGTACATGTAACCGCCGACACTTGTTAAGAGAAATCGGTTATGGTGTTTGAAAACGTAGAAGGGCAGCCGTCGTTCTATTGTAACAGAACAGTTTTAGTTACAGTGATACGTATTTTAATAAAAAAAAATAATTAAATAATACAAGACATATTCTGCACTGTTAGATTAATCATTAATATATGAATACGTTGAAAATTTTTACATGCTTTGATACTAACGATCGGAGTTTCGCCACTAGGCACTCAAGCATCCGTGTGATAGAATGAATGAAAATGCCGAATGCCGAAGTAATAAGCTTCTTCCGAAGGGCGGAATAGTTGCGTTTATTGCAGATTTAAGAATACGACACGAACTTGGGTTCCGATTAAAAAAGTATTTTGTTCTCAAATATCCATTGGGTAAAAAAGTCACATGTGTGCTATCACAAAGGCAATTCAACTTTTCTTCAGTCTACAATTTTGCAGAAAGCAGAGCTCGTGAATTCAAAAGCATAAAAACCACTCCGAAACTGACTTCTTATTTTGGAAATTGCAGCACACAAAAAAAAAACGATGAGCATAAAACAATTATTTGAGATTTAATCTAATAACTTTTGCATGATTAAGTTTTAGAAAATCGAGCTTTTCTCTTTGGGTCGACGATACACTAAATCACTTTTAAGGTGTTAACTGTCACTTCTTGATGGAATGGCTTAATATTTTAAATAATAAAAACACATTTTTCAGTACTTAATTCCACGCTATATTTTTTGATCAGCATTTTTTGAGCATTCTTAACTGATCTAATGCTTGCGATGAAGGAAAGGATGTTTTTATTATTTAAAAGATACACAAATGGAAGAAAAAAACGTTACCTGGATAATGAATCATAACAAAAAAAAAACACTGAAACTTTAATAATTATAGTGAAGTAAAAACAAAAGAAAGAAAACCACTTCAAACGCGTAAACGTATTACGCTTTATGATGCAAACTAAGTAAGAGCTTGGAAAGCGTGGGTATATGAAAAGCTTTGGTACTAAAGACAGCTTTTACTGTTATTTCATAATATCTCGAAGTACGTTACGAATCTCGCATTTTCCGCGATAACCATACTGCTTATACATTAGATGTAATCCGTTTTTGGGTCATCAAACATTGGACGGTTGGTTTGAAAATCGCAAAACAAAGAGAATCCGTCAATAATAAGGTAAAAATAGCAATGTTGAAAAGGGAAAATAACAACTTAATTCTACATGGAAATTTAAATATTTATGGATTTCATTATTGAAGCGTTATCCACATGACAACGGAATTGTTAAACGTGGAAAATTGCGTGACGGCAAAATAATCAAATATTTTATAAGCAAAAAAAGAATTATAGCACTTTTAAAATACAGTTTCAAAAATAACGAAAATAGTATAATATTATAATATATGAATTAATATAATCGTACAATATATGAAAGTATGGACAACTTATAATTGAACGACACTGAAGAAATATTTGTGTAGATCCGATAATTCTCTGTGAAAATAAAGCAATAATATTGACTTTCCAGTTTATCTTATATATTCACACGGAAAATTGATTTAAGAATCAATATGTAAACTAAAAATAAATGTACAGTTTATCCGTATTCAACAAAAAAATATTTTAAAGACTTAAAGAAAACCTGAAAGAAAATAATGAATGTAAGATATCATTATATATGTGTATGAAAAAATCAATCAACAAAAATCACCGGATAATGATTTGAGTCCGGGGGCTATGGCCGTTCGCAAATGTGTAAAGGAAGAAATATTTTCCCATTTTATTTCAAAATATCAGTTCACAACGCATCGCGATAAAACGATACGAAATAAGAAATTACACATTGCACGAAAATAGCTGTGATAATTGAAGGCAACGTTACGCGCAAATTTATGAAACAAATATTGTCTCAACAGTACGCCCGATTACGTAAACGTCTAAAAAGGAATTAGTTGTATAAAAGCATGTCAATGAATTCGACCAATATTGGCATGATTTCTCAGCAAGTTAGGATTTTTCAAAATCCATGTTGTTAAATTTTACAGGAAAGATTCAGCGATAATAATCTTTTGTCGAAGATTCCGTGTTTGCGTTGTGCCACGAGTCATTTATGGACATATAATATTAAGTATTGCACTCTGCAGTGAATTTTTAAATTGTGATTTTTGAATCATTGGCATGGGGGATGGCACAAATAAGTTTAAGAAACAGTATTACGAGAATAAACATTTAATTTTATTTATGTTCTAAATACTTCATTACTAATAAAAATTCAATTGTAACAATCAACTATTTTAAGATCAAAAATTAAGACGAGAGTGAAAATGATTCTTTGGGAAGTGTTTTTTGGTAAAATCGTTCTCAAAACAATATTAAGTGACAATAAACAAAAAATATTGTTTTCAAGGAAGCAAGGAGTCAGTAACAGGATTTAAAACTCTATTTTCGTAACTTTAGAAAGCTATAGAATATTTGACAATGGTATCCATTGACAACATACAATATAATAAGATTTATTCGCTTCAGTTAGCAATAATGTTATGTGTGTATTGATATCTTTAAGACAGCTCCGTAAACACGTGTCGTAGGTACAATGTAACCGGTTGAGGAATAAACCTACTGAAATCTGTGCACATTTGCGGGTATTCCATATCCACAGCGTTACCGTGAAAGCGCGTGCGAACAAAAGCAGTTAGTTGATACTTCCCTTGTCCCAGAGCAGTCGTTACTTATCCGAGGGCCATAAATGAGAATGGTACACTCGGTATCGAATGCGATAAGTGCTCTATCACACAGCTCAAGTTTTTGTGGTACTACGAGGGCTGATTCTACTTGAAACAACCCTTTGGTGAGAGAAAAATTCCGGCGACGATAATGATAGTATAACATTGAAGGGAGGCTATATGTATGTCTATTGGCACGAGTATAGCACAGCAGCAATATTGATATGTTTTTTTGTAAGACATTTTAAGCTTATAAAAGCTCTGCAAATCAAAACCAGCAATATTCGGTAATCAACAAACTTAAGAGAATAATTGTTCAGTGTCATGCCATCATCGGTACTTTTGAGTAAATATTAGGTGCAGCCAGAATTAATTAAGTATTTGGGACTTTATTTATTTAAAAGTCTTTCTTGAGTTATAGAATTGATTGATAAGCATTAACAAACAAATCCACAAAGATACTGAAGTAAAATAAACATTTTATTTTCAAAACCAAGTGAATTGGTGATGAAAAGTATATCTATGTTCTATAAAGATAGCGGAATGTTATTGAAAGTGTTTGGTAAAAAAAAAAAACACAAAAACAGCTTAACGTCCGAGATTACAATTCATCGATAAAAAACGATATTTATTCAGTATACACAAAATAAATTTGTAAAGCCGTATTCGTTTATTTGATTACATTACCAGGTTCATTGAAAATAGCCGTAAAATTCTTTCGCCAGAATAAAATTATAGAGCATGCATAGTGAATGTAGTAAAAATCACGATATTCCCCCTTAGATGGCTACTAAAGCTCTTAAGGGGGTACTTATGCAAATCCAGATTCTTCCCAAAGTGCCCAATGGACAGTCGCAATGCAGCAATTGTCTTTTTTGCCACATCGCACTGTGGAAATAATAGTGCAGAAGTGACGGTATTAACTGTCTCGTTGAACACGAAGCCGAAACGGGTTCGTGATGCAAGCGTCAATATTGGAATAGTACTTTTTCCACAGAAAAAGTGCCTGTTATGCTACGGAGGAACTTTCCAACGCACCTGCGTGTCGGTTTTTAAATCAACAGTGTAATAAATCGATTGCGGAGCTCGTAGACACACATTTTTGTTGTGTCTATCCTACTCGATAACCACGATTCGACAAGTTAGTGAATCGCGAACTCTATTAAACGAATTTTGTTTCAATGAAAGGTTATTGACAGACATGGAAAATATTTTCAATGTGGTTAACTCGCGTGTATCACAAATAATTTATTAGAAAAACAATTTCATGAACAATTATAAATAAAATTCGATAAAATAGAATTGCTGATAGCCACCACACTGTCATAACTTACTTACTTCCTGAAAATGTAAAAAACGGAACGCTGGTTCGCTAAAGGAAAAACAATAAAATTTAAACTTTTCAAAAAATAGTTATTTCTAGTCTGTTAAACTAGGTTTTTTTAAATTGAAAATCCGCTAAAACAGAGTTCATCTCATTAGAAAACAATTTTATATTTTTCACGATATCGACTGAAGGTGCTTGATGGGATTTCAATACAAAATTTGAATTGTTGAAACTTTGAGTGTCATTATTATCAAAAGTTATTTCAGTTGTCTTTTTTTGGTTCTGGGCTTTTTAATACATAACCGATGCTGCTTATTGTGTGTCAGTTTTGTTGCATCCGAGTGATAACCGGGTCGTTAGAGGCAAAACATATAAAATCGTACAAAGTTTCAACAATTTAAGTTTGGTTTTCGATTGCTTCGGAAAATACTAACAAATCACTTCCGCCGATTGCACAAAACATTTCGATGTACACCCAGTCCTTTTTTTACGCGAATTCGATTATATGCGATTTTTTTGGACGGAAGCGTTAAATTTTTTTACGCGCTTCACTCGTTTTTACGCATTTTTTCCCCAAATTTGTTGTAAAGAAGACATTTATATATATGATAGGCATGTATGTTTCATTATTTTTTTAAATAAAAAAAATGTGTATTTTTAAAACTTGATTTTGTGAAGCATTCCATTTTTTTAAATACACATATAATCGTCAAATGTTGAAAAGTGTATCGGATATTATGCGAATTTATGTTTTAGGGTGTGTAAGAAATATAATCCAATTGCATAAAATCATTTTTTTTACGCGCCTTTTTCTGGAACCAATGTATCGCGTAAAAAAAGGACTGGGTGTAGTTCCAGTGAATGCGGTGCGTTTCATTTGGTGAGTGGTAAGTAAATGCGAGGTAGCTGTGTATACCGAAGTATGTAAAAGCAGACGGATTAATGTCAAACAATCAATGTTAAAAGTAAGATTATTACAACACTTAGATGTGAAACTTGACTTTAATGTCCGGAACCCAAATATAATATGATTGAATGAATATTGGAAATAATATTATTAGATGTCTTTAAAAAATTTGACGTTGATTATCAATTCGACAACTGGTGCAATTAGGGAGAGTACGTCTGTCTTATAAGACGATTCAGACGATAGCTATAAGTTAGCCTTAAAACGGTATCTAACGAAAAAAAATCAAGTGTTATACAAATCACTTTTAATGTGTTAGGTTAGGTTAGGTTAGTTTCTATACCAATATATGTAGATGATATTTTAGTACTTTGGGGAGGTACCGAAAGGCAACTGCATACCTTTTTGAATAATATGAATAAGATTCATAGTTCAATTCAATTCACAATGGAATTGGGTATGCATAAAATAAACTTTTTAGATTTAACCATTGAACTAATTAATAATCGTCATAGTTTCAGTATTTACAGAAAAGAGACTTTTAGTGACAATATCATAAGTAGCTCGTCTAGACACCACATTTCACATAAGTTGTCAACTTTTCATTCTTTTATTCATCGCTTGTTGACAATTCCTATGACAGAATCAAATTTCAATTTAGAATTAAACACCATTAAACAGATCGCACTTAACAATGGATACGATGCAAAGTTGATTGATCGACTTGTCTTTAAAAAAACTAAAAAATTAGCTTTATTAAATGTAACCTCGAGCTTGATGATTGATGTTCCCTCCGTTGAAAAACGTTGGGTAAAACTAAGTTATTTAGGCAGAGTTTCTGAAAATATATCCAAGAAGTAGACAAAAAACTTTTTAATGTAACTTTTTATAACAATCATAATCTTAGTCGAATGTTAGTTAACACGAAAGACAAAATTAATATTTTAAGCCAAAGTGGTATTTATCTTCTAAAATGTGATTCCTGTGAGGCTAGGTATATTGGTCAAACAGGAAGATCCTTTCATACTAGATTTAAGGAACATTTAGCTTGTGCCAAAAAAGGCGATGAGATTTCTACTTTTGGAAACCATTTGTTTCAAAATAAACATTCATGTGATTTTACTATAAACTACACAATCCTGCATTTCAATAACAAATCACTGAAATTAGATAAACAAGAAATCCTTGAAATTAATCGATATAAATTTTTGCCTAATTCTAACCTTATAAATGAACAAACTACTTTTGCGTCGTCACCATTGTTATACTCATTAAATTAGATTAATAAATATATATTTCATATAAATATTTTTTTTTTTTTTGAAAAATGATATTGCCTCCTTTTACTTTATTTTTTTACAGAAAATATTGGAACGCCCCTGACTGACCATATCTTCCCATCTCATCGATTCATCTTTAATCGACTATCATTAAAATTCTCATGTATTAATTTATTTTCGTCATTAAAAATTTCCCACTCCTTACTTCCTTATTGATTGTTCAGAGCTCCTAATGGATTATTTTAATATATATATACAATATTGATTGATTTACCATAATTATTATTGTAATTCTTAATAAGTGATTGTGAACATTTAATTTTTATACTAATTTACTTTATTTGTATCAATATTGTATGATTTTATGTAAATTGTTTCCTAGTTCTTGTACCCATGGTTTTGTACACCTGCTACCTTTAACTCAAATTAATTTTTTGTTTTGTATAAATAGACTTGTTTGTAAATTGTATTCTGTCAGTTGATAATGCTCGCGATGAGCGAAACCGGTCCTGATCAAAAAATATATTGTGGAAATAAGTACTAAAAAAATGTGTTTTTATTATTTAAAATAAAGTTAGATTCTTGACCGTTCCCTGGTTAAGCGTTTACCGACACAAGCAAACAGAGAAAAAACATGCGGAAGGAATATTAAAAAATTCAAATTACTTACCGCTCTCTGATAAGCAATTGTAGGGCAAATTACAATATCTATGTAAATCGGTCACTTAGAGATAACTTCGTCGATGGATTTGAATCGGCACAATCAATTGAATAGATGAATGAGTAACTTACCTGAAAAAATAAAACACAATTATTAGTTTTAAGTATCCTCATATATCTGATGCATTACTTGTTTGAGAGTAAATGAATTTTCTTAATGCCTGAATTCTCATGAAAAACGGGTTGGTCGATCGTGGCTGAATTCTCTATTATCATCATGAAACACAAGAATATTTTGAACAAGGAAAAACGTAAAAGAATATTGAGAGATATGTTCGGATTACAATGACATATTCAAAAAAAAATTCTATAGTAATCAAAGTTTAAATGTTAAGCAATTAATGATCAATCTTAATGGATATCGTTTAAAAATAAAGTTATCGTAATATCTATATAACAAAAAAAAAAGTTATATGTGTGCCTTTGAAATAATTTAGTACGCGAACATTTCGTAAAAAAACATTTGAATAAATCAATATCTAAATTCTCATTAAAAAAGAACAGTACGATTAAAACATGATGACTCGGTATTATAATTTTATCTGCTTGTTAGACATGATAGAGAAGGTCACAACGGAAGATAACAAAGCATGAAACTTGCATAAACACAACATCGATATGCACTTGTTTACCGATTAACAAGGAATACGGAAAACTAACAACGAAGAGAAATAGGCATATATTATATTTCAATGAATTCATTTTAGGTAGGATTATTATACACCGCAACATTCGCTGCAACCGAATGGTTTCGCACTAAGACATAGCAGGGCATTTATTTTGTTATGAAATTATTAATCGTAGCAGTATTAACAAACAGTTGCATATTTTTCCTTCACTGATTTATGAACACATTCAAAAACCAAAGAAACAAAAAGACGCGATTGGCCATCAGTCAATTTGATATTGTCTTATTTTTGTATATGTAGTGAGTAGTCGAGTCATTGACAAGAAAGCATTGTTGAATAATCACTGCTGTAATTATCTATTTAGAGTGCAAAAGTACCAAAATCCGAGAGAAATTGTGTTTCAAATATTGATACGTGTGCATAGTACTGACTTATCTACAAATTTATTTATTTATGACTAATTTTAGTTTCTTATTGATAACCAAAACTCGTGTGAAAAATTAATTATAATTAAGTAGAAATAAATTTTTATAAATTTGAAAATTAAGCAATAAATGAAAATTAAAAATACATCAATCCACATCAAATAGACATCAGTGGATGGCAATAAATGAGACATTAATAAAATAAAGACGAACATTTAGAGCACTGAAGAGTGAAATATGTACACAGCAACGCAAAGTTTCAATATTTTCAGTCCAATTCATACGAATCGATGATTTACCTTAATAAAACAAGGTCCGTTACCCGAACGATATAAAGATCACAATCCACACTAGCAAGCAGCTTGTATCAACCAGTGGCAATTGATTAATATCGGACATATGCTAATGCAATCAAGAATTTATTATTATCATTTGAAATTCATTTAGTTACTTTGACAATTTAGTATGTTAGGAATGCCTTTTGGAAATATCTTCAAAGATAAACTTATGTACATGAGTAAACAAAAAATACAGTAGATTCATCCCTCGTTATGATTCATTTGAAACGAGTGATGTGCATGAACTGAATTTAAGGATTACCGACAGTAACGCTTGAATTATTAAACATTTATGCAAGTCCGAAATATCGCATCCATATGGAGATCGATATTTCGTATAAATATAAACATTTTTTTTCATCAAAATTGAATTTTTGAAGAAGCATGACATCAATTAACGTCAAGTAGTGTAAATGTGTAATAATTCTACAGCACGCGCTAAAGGGAGCGCTTCAAGGCGCTGCGAGGGTAGACTTGCTAACAACTATGAAATTCATTTATCTGCGCGTTCATTGGAGTTATTAAAATTCCTTTTGTTTTCGGAGTTTGCTAGACTCTGATATATGCTGTCTGAAATATGTTGTTTTAGAATGGTATGAAAGTTTTATCAGTTTCGAAACCAAATAAATTTCAAGAAATACATATATAATATTTATAACTATAAAATACCATAATGAAGGAAAAATGTCACGGCATTTCACACCAGATAAAAAAATAAAGAATTTTTAATGTGTTAACTGTGACTTTTCGATGGAAAGGCAGAATATTTTAAGTAATAAAAATACGTGTTAAGTACTTTTTCCACAAAAATAAAAATGTATAAGATTTAAAAAATAAATAAAGAGCAAAAAAGGAATCTTTAAAAGGTGTCTCAATCTTGTATTCATACACATAATTCATTTAAATTATATAATATAAACGGGTCCCAAATCGTTGGTCACAACTTTATTAACCCATTTTCCGGCAAGGGTGGAGAATCCGCTCTGCCTTATTTATAAAAAGTATAAATAGATACAAAAAGGAAGGATTCGACTCTTTTATGTCTCCCGGTTAAGATATAAAAGGTCTGTCAAACAATTTACCATCATCCCCTTTACGTTGTGTCTCGAAAGTTGTCTCAAATAGCTCTAGCTTAAACAAACAACGCAATACTTCTAAGTCCAATCAATAAAAACCAAAGTGGTTGAAACGATATGGACACAATCAACACTAATACTAATAATGATTATACGTATACAATGAAAAGTGTTAATTAAAACACATACATATGCGTTTTAGTTATATTATGAGGTCGCTCTGTACAATGTTCATCTTGATTCTTAAGCGAAAAAATGAGTGAACATAAACAATTCAAGTAATAATTAAAATTATACACCTAAATACAGAAACAATAAGTAGTCTATGCATATAAAAATTCCAAGAGAAATAAATTATATAATAGCGAGCCCCCGTATCTATTTCAAATTTAATTCATTAATAATTGATAACTGTAAATGAACTTATTTATTTCTAAAAAAAAAACTCTTAATAAAATGGTTTACAAAAGATTATTCCCGTCGAGATGTCTTGTAATATAAAATGTGTTATTTAAATCGGAAATATGTTGCCTGTCTTCAAAAGAAAAAGGACAAATACTACAAATATAAAAAAAGAAAAAACACTATATTCGAAATAATAAAAACACATTTTTTAGTACTTATTTCCACAATATATTTTTTGATCAGGACCGGTTTCGCTCATCGCGAGCATTATCAACTGATAGAATACAATTTACAAACAAGTCTATTTATACAAAACAAAAAATTAATTTGATTTAATGGTAGCAGGTGTACAAAACCATGGGTACAAGAACTAGGAAACAATTTACATAAAATCATACAATATTGATACAAATAAAGTAAATTAGTATAAAAATTAAATGTTCACAATCACTTATTAAGAATTACAATTACAATTATGGTAAATCAATAATCCATTAGGAGCTCTAAACAATCAATAAGGAAGTAAGGAGTGGGAAATTTTTAATGACGAAAATAACCCACAATCACTACTTAATGGAACAAAATAAATTAATACATGAGAAGTCGATTAAAGATGAATCGATGAGATGGGAAGATATGGTCAGTCAGGGGCGTTCCAATATTTTCTGTAAAAAATTTAAGTGAAAGGAGGCAATATCATTTTTCAAAAAAAAAAAAAAATAATAATATTTTTTTTTTTTTATTTGAAATAGATATTTATTAATCTAATTTAATGAGTATAACAATGGTGACGACGCAAAAGTAGTTTGTTCATTTATAAGGTTAGAATTAGGCAAAAAAAATTATATCGATTAATTTCAAGGATTTCTTGTTTATCTAATTTCAGTGATTTGTTATTGAAATGCAGGATTTTGTAGTTTATAGTAAAATCACATGAATGTTTATTTTGAAACAAATGGTTTCCAAAAGTAGAAATCTCATCGCCTTTTTTGGCACAAGCTAAATGTTCCTTAAATCTAGTAAAGAACATTTAATTTTTATACTAATTTACTTTATTTGTATCAATATTGTATGATTTTATGTAAATTGTTTCCTAGTTCTTGTACCCATGGTTTTGTACACCTGCTACCTTTAACTCAAATTAATTTTTTGTTTTGTATAAATAGACTTGTTTGTAAATTGTATTCTATCAGTTGATAATGCTCGCGATGAGCGAAACCGGTCCTGATCAAAAAATATATTGTGGAAATAAGTACTAAAAAATGTGTTTTTATTATTTAAAATATAATGCCTTTCCATCAAGAAGTGACAGTTAACACCTTAAAAGTGACTATATTCGAAGTTGAAGAGGTGAAAAACGAGTCACGTTTTTTTAGATGTGCACGAAGCAACCCGATAAGCAACGAAGAGTCAAAAAAATGAGGATTAAATTAAAATCCTTATTACATTATTAACGAATATGTCTTTTAAAGGCACCAAGAAACGACAGACTTCTGAATAGAAGCATTAATAAATAAACCACAGTAAAGTCTTGTGCGACTGATTACTCGAAATTGATGAAAAAGTTACACATACTAGCGAAATATATTGCAATATAACACAACATTCAGCTGATTAAACGTAGTCAACGTTACGTTATATTATTAAATCGCTCAAGATGAAACTATTGCGAAATCAATGACTCAAAAAGATTTCAGATAAATCTACCGATGACGTTTGAAAGCATTCACGATGCAAACGGATTAAAAGAATATTGATGGACAAACACAATAACGTCATGTCAGAATTTTCTAAGCGATCTAATAGATAACGAAGAAAACGGACGCTAATGCATTCGCTGATGCATCTGAGCGAAATTGCGGCAGATTGCATTAGATGATTACCCCGGCGCTTATTCAAGACTATACAATAACTAAAATACGATAGGAATTTGATGAATACTGTAATTTGAAGATCAGAGCATATAACTTTTTTGATTTATGCTTGCATATTTATTCAAGCGTTGATATCGGAGGATTAGGTTAACTTACATAGCCAGAAATCAATAATATTCGGAATTAGGGGTGTGAGAGTTTGTTTTGAAAATATATTAGAATAAATATTGAAGGTTATAGGCTCATATCATAATAAATATGAACTGATCAAATTGGTGTAGATTACCGACTCCCATTGAAAGTTGTCTTATCAGAATAGCTAATATAATAAACAATGCTGCATTCTTATTTGCTTCGTACAAAACAATTTTCAAGGCAAAATTTTAATCAAAAATGCACATTTGTACACGATGAACAAGATAACAAAAGAATCTTAATAAAAAAGAAACAATTAGTCATAATTTACAGTCAGTATTCGCAAGGGTTCCCTGATTATTTTTCTACAGAAAAAAGACATTATTCAGTTAGAAGTAATTTCGCAATTACCTAAGCTAATAATAAAAATGCCAGCAATCTAAGAGCTTTCGTGCCAGGTTTAAAATAGAAGGAAAGTATCAATTATGGAAAATTAAATATTTTTGTTACTCTTTTCTGATAAATGAATATATTGTAAAACCATTAAGTGAAGAAATATTCCCATGGATCATCAACATAACAATTAGCCGTTTCAGTATCATTATTTGATCCGCATGTGTATGGGCTAAGAAAACGTAATGGGTGAAGTACTAAAGTGATTAACGCCTCGGTGCATCGACGTCACTGTGTCCCAGCAAATTTTCTGTTTAACCTTACGACATTCAACTTCTACAATAATTGAATGACATCTGCAATCTCCCAGCCATTGTCGCACATTCAACAAGCGATTGGTTGGGTTTATTAAGCGGTTTCTTATCACATAGTTAAATATTGAGCACTTGTATCTATCAAAGCGGATGAAATCTGTAATAGCTTCACAACAACGTAAGAAACAAAAATGAAACACAAGGGTAATTAATAAAAAAACGTATCTCAATCTGAAATTATAGTCCTGCCTAGCGCACAAACGTATATAAGTTAACACGGTGAAAAAATAGCAATGTATTTTAGTTCTACAAAATTATTTTTTACAAGTATAGTTGATAGCTATTTCGGCTCACGCCATCGTCAGAACTATGCTTAAGCTAACATTCGCTTATCTATATATAGCTGTGCAGAAAAGGCACACAACACATCCTCTCTCCTGTTCCAACGGCCTAGCTTGTTACTTTAACACAATGACACTAAATTTTCAAAATTCTAAATGAAACAATAGGTGTCTATGACAATAAGATTATATGTGGGACGGAAGTGGTCCTTATGGAAGCAAATCAGACCACCCATTTGTACAACGGCTGGACAAGTGGCGATACTATTATGTTAGTTTGTTCGTTAAGAATCCTTTGTGATAATTGGTGTCTATTGATTTCCAGCTGTTCCAAAGCCGTCATTCTCCGACCCTTACTACAAAGATGCAAACATTTAGGGGTTGAGTTTGAATTTATATTATGTGATTCATTAATAACGTGATTAGCGAATTGTGAATCTGTTTTTTTACTGTTGAATGATCTTACATGTTCCTTAGCTCGAGTAGATATACTTCTACCTGTCTGTCCGATATAAACGGATAAACATGAGCATCAGGATATTTTATAAATACCGCTTCTGTCCAGTTTATTGATTGTATCTCTACTATTTTTAAGATGTCTGCCTAAGTTATTGTTGACCTATATTTGTTATTTGACCTATTGTTGACCCGTATATAAGTTGCTAGTAAACGGTCATCATAAATTGCACATATCCGGCAAGATTTCAAATAACTTAACCAAAACTATGGTCCGACATTTTTGACGATACTGTTGACAACACATATTTGAACTTAAAATCAATTTTTTTCGATTGAGAAGTGATCTTTATAACAATTGCAAACAGACATTTAAATTACATTAGGCACTTTTTAAATTACGTCTTTCACTAATTAAGTGAAATTAATGCAGTCCCGAATAACTTAAAGAATATTTTTTTGCATTACTGCCTTCATAAACCTTCAATTCTGCGACTAACAAGCCTGACCTAATATGAATCTCAACAAATGAGAGACAACACTTTACGGTTTGACCATAAAATTGTTGTGATTCAAGATTAAATAATGATAATACAACTTGATAGATCTCAAATAGAGATGTTCATAACGACAGAGCGAAAGAGTGATTAATTATTTTATTGTATTGATTTAATATATTTGTTCCAACACTATTGCCGTATTATCGATTGCATTTAATATTCTTAAAATCCTCTAATAATTCTAATTAAGACAATACAAGGCAGGAAGTAGTAGCATATGACAGTAGTATCGTGTGTTGTTGGTTTTATAATGACAATTATTGTCACATTTTGTCATTAACAGTTTCAAAATTCAAACATATGTTTTACACATAAATTACTTTTGTTAAAGAGCACTGAATTCATGTTATGAGATCGCTGGCAGAGAAAATGATTGATATGTAAACGCATTAGATTGATATTTCTAACGACTTGCATACAATAATGCAATTTATTTTCAGATTTTCATCGCCCATCAAAATCCTAAAATAAAACAGTCTATACGGTATTAGAAGTGCGATTCCATACAACAAGATTTTCCCCGGAGAAAACGATACTTTATAAATGATGGAGCGGGAAAGCGGATGAGTCTTATATGATAGAAGTGTCTAATTAAGGGTTTTTTTAAATTAATATTTAAGCAATACAGACACCAAAAAGATACTTGTAGCAACATTACCATTTTTTCCCCCAATATGTAACACTAATTCCATAGCGATCAGGCAATTAATTCATAGTACAGAATCTGCGTCACAGAATGAAGAGCGAATCGAAGAGATTGTTGAGACAATTGTAATATTCTTCGGAAACCAAATCTAGATATTTCCGTATGTTAGAATACTTTGACGTTATACATATACAATGAGACTTCACACAATATCTATATATATGCAGAAACCTCGGGAAATATTGAAAATCTCAAGCCTCGTACAGCACAAAGCAAACTTTGAGTGATGAAATTTGTTCAATAAAGTCAATATCGCGCGAATGCGGAACTAGTTTAAAACAAAAAAAAAGATCGGCGAAGTTTAAATTAAAAATTGTATCAAAAAAATTGTTAGAATGAAAAAACATGGATTGAAAAATATTTTATTATACAAGCCGGCAAAGTAGTATAAATATTTATCAAAAAGACTATCTTCCAATAGTGTTCTTCATATAATTTTCATTATGTTATAGAGACGTGTGCTCTGATTTATCAAGCGTATTTCGATTAACGATTTCATTTTTTTTAAATATAATATATCCACTCCTAATATGACCTCATACGTTCAAAATACGATATCCCCCGTTAGTCTTCTTGCTACCTTCCAGCAAATCCCAGGTCTATCACCTTGTGGAGTACATTCTATAGATACAAGGTGACGGAATTATTCGAATATATGTACGAGATATTTTCATACAAAATATAGGATTCGGGCGTTTTCCATTTAATACTTAAGTAATGCATTGTCAATGCCTAGAACATTCGTTAAGAAGATCGAGTAAGAATAATAATAAATTATTGATCAAATTGGCATTTACTTGGTAGAACTCCATCATATCACGTTCAATCGTCACACAAAATTTTAAACGATCAGACAAAAGTCTTTCGCCGCTCCTCAGACCATTGCGAAAGGCTAATGCATTTCTATAATAAATCATCTCCGGGCTGTATTTAAGCTTATTGCAAGTGCCGCCTGTTTGTAGTTTATTTAAAATTTTAATTTAGTTTTTTTTTTTGCTAGCACGATAAACCTTTTCTACACAGCTATATATCGATAAGCAAATGTACGTTTAAACATAGCTCTGACGATGATCTCAGTCGAAATCAACTATATCTCATAAAATTTTGTAGAACTAAAATACATTGCTATTTTTTCACCGTGTAATAATAATTACTGTTAGTATATATTTCATCTATAGAATAATCCACTCCTGCAGTTTTATGACTTGGCGTATTTATGTAAGAGCAAGCTTTCAGAAATAGTGGAAATTATTATGAAACCATTCATCAATTCCTTTGAAAAATTCAATATTATTTCACGTGTACACTAATAAGTTAAGTTTGTTATCGCGGTTGGAATCATCTGATCTTATACGGGCACTTCCACTGGCGAACGAGGTTTAATGCGACGACAGACAAAGTGCATCAATCCCACTGCCCGCCGCCGACGCTGTATCAAATTATAATAAAACTCAGGCGCCATTTCCGGTGGACTGGTCGGTCTTCTTTTGCTCTCAAACGAAAAGACATGTTTACCACCATCCGCACCACTATTATAAATGTGATTTAGTTTATAATAATGTATCATTTGAACGAGTATTACTAGATATATTTTTTGCATTCCAATTGAAGTTTGAGCGATTTAACATATCTTATTGTAGCGTTTGAAATTTTAAGAAAGTGTAGGGTTCTGCGATTATAATTTATTTCGCCGCTGAATCCATTCAATACAACGTACAATATAATGACACTTCTGGAATATCAATATCACCGCAAAATATTAAGAATTCAGCGTATCAAAAAGGCAAGAAAGTTTATTGTTAATGAAATGTTCACATTATTTAATTATATTATATCATAAAGTAATTAGCAACAGTTTATGTAATCGCGAGTATTATCACCTAATAAAGTACAAATGGTATGTTTATGAGGTATATAAACAATGTACATTAATTTAAATAAACATTACCGTTAAACCGTCAAACCCTTCCGACCAATGCATTATCAATGTATACGTCAAAATATTTGTCTCTTAATCGTTCGAACCTTCGTAAACTTCCATATAGTTTGTTCATAACGACCCAAGTTTTGACGAATGCCATATAACCGAACTACTGATTTCATTATAATTGATTAAAATTTAGAAAAATTAATATGTAGAGATACATACTCATTTTAAATGGGTGAAAGTGTACGGAGATCGAACGATTTAAATTTGATATTGAAATTCTATCAAGCTGCCGTTATGTTGTAAATTATATTTGTCTCAATTACATCGTGCATAAAAAAAACGATTGACACGTATTAATAAAATTTCGTCCTATTACCTATACCTTTACGTCACTCATCTGTATTATTGGCCTGCATTCGAATGCATGATAGTATGGAATTACTCATAGTCGAAGAGCAATAAAACAACGAAGCGAGGCACACATTCGAGCGTGGCCCATGCAGTGAGCGGCCACGAATCTCGGTCCAGATACACTTCCGCGAATTGCATTGGGTATTTTATAAATATCACAATGCCAAAGTGGTCAAATCGGTACACTGAGGACAATGGCTTTCGGTGTTCCCAAACTCAAACATATTTACAACATTCGGATCAAATTTACTGAAAACCAAAATGGGGTTTCCCAGATGATACCATAAGGATTTTTTACATTCGTCAGAAGTGAAGGAGCAATAATTTGCTAACTAAATTTAAAATAAAATTAAAAAATATTATCGAAATCATAGTATATATACTGTCATGGAAGTGATAATCATCATTTGTCCTGATAATTTTCATTAGTATGACACTAAATCTACTGAATTAGTTTTTTAAATAGTCATGGTTGAAATATCGTCAATGTGGCTCAGTAGGGAACGGTTTTCTAATCAATTTAATTTATTAAAAATAATATAAGCAATGAAAATTCATACATCGATCTTTGGAAAAAGGCAAGAGAAGGCAGGAAAAGGCAAATGCCTGACAATCTATTCGCTATACATGTTCAGAATTTCTTCAGTGACTAATCTTCCATAACAGGTTTCTAATTTATCAAATTCTTTGTGTCAGAGCCTTAATATAAATTGTTTCCAATATAACCATATTCATCATCATCATCAGCCGGGGTCGATCCACTGCTGGATGAAGGCCTCCCCCCCTGCTTCTTTTTTTTCAGGGGGGTGTTTGGACATAGCAACACAACGCTGCCCAGGCGGGTTGGTGCTCGGTTTTCTGTCTGGGTTTTCCTTCCCATAGCCAAGAGAACACGGCACTCGGTGTTCCCGAGCGGTCACCCATCCAAGCACTATCCGCGCCCAATGTTGCTTAACTTCGGTGATCGCACGAGAGCCGGTGCTTACAACGTGGTATGGTCGTTGGCATAACCATATTACATCGTTATAATATATACTCATTGCCACTCATTAATCTATTCGAAAGAAAATTTTCAAAACAAATATGGGCAATTCAACATTAAATCAATGAGATGTAGCAAATTTTAGAACTACAAAATAAAGTGAGTTATTATTTCAATCTTATTCAATGTTTAATTAAATAAAAAATGCCATCATTGCACACACTTGCTGTAAAACATTCAGTTTATCTAAATTAGAGTTTACAATACTTTTACGTGTGTTTTATGTGTTTATAAACGGAACAAACACCTTACTTATTCTGTAATAGTACAAAACATGAGAGCGAAAATTTTGTCTTTTTCTCCCATTCACTTGTCATTATGAACTCAAATATATTTGGGTTTGAGCACCAGCGTTCCGCAGAAAATAGTTTGAGAAATCCTCATCTAATATCACTAAATAATTCTGTACCACTTTTCTACATGACTGTCTCGGATGCAAAAATAGATAACATTGCGATACGTTGTCCTTACATCCTCTTATGTTAAGATAATAATTATTTATCAATCGGGTGACTGATTCACGTCCATATACATAATGGTTAAATATATAAATAATTAATCTGGACACCCAATGTGACAAGATAAAACCAATAGCAGAGCGTGAACCGAGAACATCCGCTGGAAAACATCCATATGACTGCGTTTCGTTTGTAGTGATTTTTATATTGTATCGATTTATATCTACAAACAGAACTGCACTACACCCTGCATAAAAGAAATGTTAGGATATAATACCCAAGACGTTGGTATTGTCATTCTTAAAATTGACAGATCATTCAGCCAGATCGAATATTTGACAATGTGTCGTAAAATGGAGTGATTGACGAACGTACCGTCGAACCTGCAGATATAAATCTTGCGGCTAAAAAGGGCCAAAAGAAATGGGATGACATTACACAATATACCTGGAACGCACATTTACGGAATCGTTTAGAAAAAGGTTTGGGAAGACCTCTTCAAAATTCATCGTATATGCAAGAGAAAGATCAGAGAGCGAATGTGATTTTTGACGTAAAATCAGTTGCGAAAAGATTTATGTGAGTACATAAAATGTTTAAGAGTATATTCTTTTGAGTTTTCTTTTATACCATGGTGTAAGTACGTCCAGGTATGTTCGCAAGCTCTATGCATACATGAAGTCATGTTATTAGGAAGTGGAGGTCAAAGTATATTGATTGAGCGTTTTTCTCACTCATGCATAACAAGTTGATATGATAGCAGAGATTAATTTTGAAATATATTGAAAAAATATAACATAAAGTAAAAAAACACGGTGAAAAAATAGCAATGTATTTTAGTTCTACAAAATTATTTTTAACAAATATAGTTGATAGCTATTTCGGCTCACGCCATCGTCAGAACTATAAAGTAAAATGTATTACGACACGCTATATAATTATTATACATCGGATATATGTCATATTGCTAATATTATTTTATTTTGCGATTACGATGAACACATATTTTGAAATAAGTAGAATGAATTTGTGATGTTTTTTGTATTCGCATACCTTAATTTTTGCTAGTCCGGTCCTTTAATTTCTTAGCGTCAGTTTACCCGAGTTCTTCTGCTATCAAATCTATTCCAATGCATACATAGAAATAAAAGCATAAATTTTACGTTTCACTAGGGTCGAGGTGTTGAATTATTTTATCGTGGTAAAGGGGGGCGAGAGTTTCAAGAAACTTTAAAAGCACTGCATTAATAGGAAAAAAATATATTGGGAATAATATGAATTTTTCATAGTTATAGTGATAAGATTTTTATAGACTTCTTCTTTGGCCATATTCGCTCCCTATGTGGAGTAACGTGACCACCACGCAACGCCTCTATGATATTTCCAGAGCCCCTCCACTCTGCCAAGTGCACCTGTGGATAGTACTCGATGGTCTTCCGGAACACCGAAATCCCACTGCTCGGAAGAAAAGTCAAGCAGTTAAGGCCAAGTTAAGGCTCCCCAAGGCTATTATGTACACATACTTGAGGATTTTGTAGTACTAAAAATTGTGGTAACATAAAACAAGAGGACAATATTAGCAAAACACCAATGTCGATAAATGTAACTATCGATGATTTGTCGATACTCGAAACTTATGAGAGCAGTAGACACACACATACGGGCAATTATTATTGTACGTTTTATTATTCGCACTGCATACATTGTTCCACCAAAAATCATCAAAAAGTGCTTGTTTTTTCAGTACCTCATAAAGCAGTTATCAATTCACACACTGATATGTAAAAAATATATTTTTTAGAAAGTTAATGAGTGACGGCGCAAATGCTGTGAATATGAAACAAGCAAATAACACCAATTCCGTACGCTTACGCAAACGTTAAAATTATTGAGTATTTTTTCTCGTTAAGACAAGAGACGAATCGATTTGATTTGATTTCTTTCCACTGCTTGATAACGCAGAATCAAAGTATTCTCTTATTTAAACATTACCCAGCCGTAGACAAAAATTAAATCAACGTAATGTAATCGAGTTATCGGCGTTTCAAAATTACAATTGTATATTGTACAAAAAAAATCTGTTCCAGTTTGTACAGATATCTACTTAAATTGTTACACGATAAATACTGCTTTAAGTGTGGTGTTATTATGCTAAAAGCGCTTATAAACAACTACATGACAGAGCATATTAGGATTTAACAGAAATTACTAACTAAAACAATTACTTTTATTGTAATGCAGTTTTATATTATACTTTAAATGTAAAAAATTATTACAATAATAAAATTAATATATTTATCCCATCTCCATGTTCAGTGGAAGAAAATAATCACGCCCACCAACAGCTCAACGATACAGTCAAACTGAGAATGGTTCTCAAAGAGGCAAAACACGTATCACAACAATAGCATAAACCAATGGAATTTTAAAGTTATCAATTAAATAATTTCTCAGAAATGTTACCTTCGCGGTCCACTGCCGTCATAAATATTCATACTTGTTACCATTGCTAAGGGGTGGAACCCGGTACGCTAAATTCCTGAACGAGAGGCTTTCATCGGTGGTATAGACCTATATATAAATAAGTATACAAACATATATATAAATTTATGATATCGACTAAAGGTGCTTGATGGAATTTCGATAGCAAATTTGAATTGTCACAACTTTGTACGATTCCACATTTTTTATGACTAACGACCCGGGTTTCGCTTTATTATTTGTTGTAAAACCCTTTCAAGAATGACTCATCAACAAGATTAATCGTTAATGAAAATTATCACAGGTGTTAATTATTATAAGATCAAATAAATTAAATTTGTTTTAGCTGCCATTTAGTGCTTACCTTGGGGGTCTGTGTTTTCCTGTAATAAATATACCTTTGGTATGTAGACGATGCTAACTGTTTATCGAACGTCAGCCGTGTGATAGAATGCCTGAAGATGTCAAAAGACGAAACCCAGGTCGTTAGTGACGGAACATGTAGAATTGTATAGAGATGTAACAATTCAAATTTAAATACATATATATATGATTTATGATATCGACTGAAGGTTCTTGATGGAATTTCAATAACAAATTTGAATTGTTACAACTTTGTAAGATTCCACATGTTTTGTCACTAACGACCCGGGTTTCGCCTTTCGGCATCTTGAGGCATTTTATCACACGGATGCAACAGGCCTTCAATCAGTCAGAAAATCATTTCTGTTGCATCCGTGTAATAAAATGCCTGAAGATGCCGAAAAGTGAAACCCGGGTCGCTAGTGACAAAACATGTGGAATCGTACAAAGTTGTAACAATTCAAAGATATATAATATAGCCCTGACATTAGATCAGATACGCACTCGAGTAGTGACAATTATATATAAATACTTTCAGTCTTAAATTATGAGTTAATCAAACAACGATTGTATATACAAAAGGTTCCGGCGGGTCCTCACTAAATTAGATAATATTTTGAAGGCGTGGGCGAGGGCGCTCGAAGGTTTTGTTCAAACAAAATCATCCCATTTAGGATTAGACGCATGCAAGACAACCCCGCCCACACGTCACACTCTAGAGATTCATACAAAAGCTTTTGAAATAGACAAATTAATGTCAAATGTGATACTTGCCAAGGTATCCGTCCTCCCACAAACTAATTAGTCAAAAGGTGTGCGACGTCAGAATAACAACGCATAAAAATATAACATTCAACAATACGTCTTACGAAATATCATACACTAAGGCAAAACAACTGAAATATAATACATGATAATATACCCTTTAAATAGAGTGGTACTCTACTATAATAGTCCAGGCTGTAACGTAGTCACTTTGAAAGCAAAAAAAGAAAAAAAACGACTTAACAAAAATACTCATTTCGTCTGCAAACTTAAGAAACACCCAATAAATTTGCATAAAAAATAATATGTGACGAAGTGTCCATTGATATAAATAAACAGTGAGTGGTTTATAAGCTCTTTTTCTCAGCTAAAAAAATTAAATAAGTAAAAGAAAAAGCTTATTGTCACATTGTGTGGTGAAAGTTGCTTGGGATTAAAACGTATATAGTTGAAATTTTAATAAGTTAACACTATAAAAACTAGAACACAAAAATGTATCGATAACAATTGTTTTCGCTTATTTTTTAATCCAGAAAACATACAAAACATAAACTTTAATGTCAAATAATTGGTCATGGATTTTTGACGTAAAAGAATGACCATCGCGTATGAATACACCGTATCAACTTCTTCTTTTTTCAGTAAAATTACTTTCCATGAAATTAAAAACTTTTCATACAATGAGCAGATATGATATTGTATTTCCACTGTATTCTCCGCTTTATGTATACAGATATGATATTGTATTCCACTGTATTCTCGATTATCCGGGCTAATGCTGGGGAGGATTGTCAGGAATAATTGAAAAACACGGATAATTAGAATCATCAAATTTATATTTTATTTAAGAATATAATATCATATACACAACACAATTCCTTATTTCACTTCGAAATATTCTTAAAGCTATTACATCATAATATTAAGTTCCCCTTTTTTCAGCGTAATCTAGCAATTTTTCGATATAATTCAATGCCGTTTCAGGAATAACGTAACTACTGGTATCTTCACTTGTAGTATTACTGTCATTTTCTTCCTCTTGACTAACAAGAGAAACGATATCAGGATCATCCATGCGTTCAAAGCCTGGATCATATAAATCATCAAATTAAATTTGAATTAAAAAAAATGTTTTCAGGTACGAATAATCCGCAAACCGGATAATCGAGAGTACACTGTAATTTTCCATTTATCTATGGACTTCAATCGGGATAGTAGACAGCAAAGAAAAATGTTAAATGTTTCGTAACTGGGTACATTAATACAGAAGAATATGTAGATCTAGATGAGAAGAGAATCATATCATTCGAAATATCAAAGAAGTATAGCTGTACAGACGAAGTCGTCTCGAAGATGCAATAATGTGCTGAAATGAGTTCATCGTCTCATTATATTAATTAACATACAGATTGTGAGTTCCTAGGTCTTCAAAAAAGAAGCCTGCTCACAAGTGACTTATATGTTGATATTACATTGAAATATTGTTAGAATACGATAATGAATCGCCAAAGGCACAAAGTCCGTCAAAAATTACTTAGAATAGAGAAATACATAAAAGTGTATCAAACTATAATATAAGGAAACAACGACGGATTTTTTTTTTTTTAATAAAAATCAATCTCCAGTGCGGCATGTCTATTTATCAATAACAAATAATAAAAAAAACAGTAAATTTAACGCTTTTTTCGTCGCCTTATCCAAGAAACGAAATCAAAAGACATATTTTAATTCAAATAAAAAAACACTATAAAAACGTAAAGCAATCTAAAAATATCAATCGTTATTGTATTCCAAGGCTCCGCATTGGCATTGTGTACTTGAAGATAAATAACCGGAGATGGTCGGCCATTGTCGCAATATTTAAGACAAACTGATATTTCTTTACTGATATATACGAGAAGTGCGTTGAAGAAAAACGAAACATGACTTTTTTTATTCGTAATATTACATTTGTAAGATCTATTTCAAAATTAAGTATCTTTACCAAACTCACTATGATTGACACGTGAGCGCGTGCGTGACACATGAAAAGAAAAATTTAAAAAAAGTATTGTTATTTTAAGTAAATGCAATTATCACCTTTTTCAAATAAATATATAAATGCATTCAGTGCGTGAAAATAACTGCGCTTGTTTTAAAAATCAATCCATTTTTACAAAAAAGAAATTTTTTCGCGCAAACTATATATTGTTTCAAAATATATTTCAAATTACTTTCATGAAAATTCATTGTAGTAAAGAATTACTAAAGTATTAGTTAATTAAACTAGATATTTGAGAAATAATCAGAGCCCGACTAAATTCAAAATATATCCTTAACGATCAGCCTAACCTCTCTAACTCTCCGTTGTTTTCTCCCTTAGAAATTGGTTCAAGGAGTCGACAAACCCATAAACTTAATTCCAATATTACTTCACCCTTATGTTTAATCCCACTGTCACTCGCCAATTTCAATATGTAGATATTTCTAAGTTCAAAATTATCCAATCGCATGTTAATGATAGTGGATTATTTGTTGTAAAATCTTTTCACCAAGGACTCTTTAACGGTATTTATTGTTTATAAACTTACATGTAAATTGAGTGCCATTAACATCACATCCATAGCTTTGAAAGATATTTCCAATTTATATTTGGATCCTAACCTTATGATATGTGATAATTATTTGTCAGTTTTGATGAATTCGTATGATTGATACCGAAAGACGAAACCAGGGTCGGTAGTGTACCAAGTTTCAAAAATTCAAATGTACTTTTATATTAGCTATTACATCTATCGTGGAACTATAAAATATTCCTGATATATATATACAAATATAAATTCATATTATCCGATATACGTTCCTGTTTTCAAATATTATACAAGGTTTGATCAGTCCGAGCTATATAACAAAAAGACGATAAACATAGCGATCCAAATAGCAAGAGCTAGCGTGACTTCGGGCTAAACGCTCCATATGAATAAATATTGCATTTCATTTCCTGCCAAGTGATATGGTGCCGATAACGGAATGAAATCGACGTCGATGTTGTGGATCTTCGGCGTTATTTCAACCAGGGACTGCAATTCTCGTATTCTGCAACATTTTTATGCAGTTTTACTTTTGATATATTTAATCGGTGGATGTTAATTGCATACCAACGATAAGGATGGTAACGACATTGCACTGTATATTTAAGAGGTGACATGCAACACACAGCTTTTTATCAACGAATGAAGTGTCCCGTATACGCGATAACTGGTATGCAACGTCGACTACGTCCACTATAACGCGAACCAAACCCGCTAAGACAAATCGGTATAAATCATCTAATAAACATTTGATTCATTGGATGCTTCAATAATATTGTACGTAAAACAAATTTATTTCAAAGTAATATATTTTTAAAGAAATATAATACATGTAAAGATAGCCGCTCGTTTAATACTACGTATCGTTTGCACAATAAACAATATGCTATTTGAGTAAATGTTAAGATTTAAGAAAAACTTATTTTATATTATTTCGGAGTGAAAAAGAAATGACAAGTCCCTAGGTGACATACTTGACACTCAAAAGTTGAAACACAGTTTTTTATAAACTCTCTATTTTAGATGTCTGAGGTGACATGTTCAAAAATCTAAATATCATTTGAAATGTCTTCATTCACCTTCTACGGTTTTTTTTTCTTTACTGGAACCCAAGCTTCAAAGGCGCAAGTATCAAATTAGTTTAAGCAACGTTTCCTAAGCGGTTTCCGCATACGAAATATATTATATTTTATACGAAATTATTTTGACTCCATCGATTCGCTAACATAAAAAATAGATATTTTCTCGTTATTTTCTTTGTATACTTTTAAGGATAAAAAACCAAACGGAATTTCTTCAATAGATATTAATCTAAACATGAAATTTTCTTAAAAACGTTTTGTGTGTTTTCATATCCAAGCGTTTAACAATATTCACGTAGATACTTCAAATTTACTTAAATCTACAATCCATATAACGGGAGAAAACTTCGGGCTCATTTCAGTTATCTCGGGTCTTACATAATTCCTTCATATTTTAGCATTTTTTAATTTATTTTGTTTTAAAACGGTTATTAGTAAATAAAATCAAGTAAGTTCGGTCACTCCGAAATGGTTAGCAAAAACAAAAAGCTAGTAGAGTTTAGTTGATTAATGTGTATAAACAACACAAGTTGTTCGAGAAAAAAAAAATATATAATATATCGATTCTTAGTGAAATTTCAATATCAAAATTGAAACCTTATTTTTTTTTACACTTTGTTTTCCAATCACGACCCGGGTTTCGTAGTTGTATATTTTCAAGTGTGCTAGCTTGCAGATGCATTCAAATTGATAGTAAATAGTTCATATTATAAATACACTACTGAGTGAAAAAATTAAGATGCTTTTTCTAAGAGCTTGATTGAGAACAAAATTGATTGGGTGGTGCCCTACGATGTTGTAATGATCGATTACGCCAATATGCCACAAGCGCCCTTTTGTTTTTGGGGGGACTACGTTATGTTTAAATTACTTTCGTCATAGCCAACAAAACTGCGATTACAAATTGTATTTAAATATATGTATTTATTTCAAGGCGTCTTATTGGTTAAATGCTTCATCGTCCTTTTCAAAAATAGAAAGTCATAAAGGAAGTGTGTCCATTATTAAATATTGAATGGATGGTACGCAAGGTAAGCTAGCTGGGGACACATATCCAGCGTATATTGGAAAAAAATATGCCATTGCCCGATAAGCTGAATAATAATATAATGTAAAGAAAAAACATCCATCGAATAAATAGGATCGATCAAATCAAAATCCATAATGTGCCGTTAAGTGTACACTGTACATTGGACTTGCACGCTAACGATGTACTAAATATTAACATCGTTTCAATTCATGACCGTGTTTGTTTAGTCATTTTAAATGTAGCAAAATATGCCGTTAATTGACATCAAACTTGACCACACTGAACGAAACCACAGGTAGGCAATCAAATAATGAATGCAATCTCGCGTCTCAGGTCGGCGACTCTCGAATCTGAATCATGCATACCTGATTTGCATGAATATTTTGATTGTGTGGCGCTGAAACCATTTGCGAACAAGAATCTCTAGCGATTTATTATGAATGAATGTCTAATTGATGCAATCATTTGCCTTCCACTTGATCCATATAAATTTAAATAATTAATTACAAACAGCGCATTGAATATTGATCAAGACTGGATAAATTTATATTCAATTATATTCAAGAGGAAAATTGACAATGAACAAACTTAAAATTTGAATTATTGAAACATTGTATGATTCCACACGTTTTGTCACTAACGATCCGTGTTTCGCCTTTCGGCATTGTAAGTTTTATATAATATCACACGGACGCAACAGTACTGACACACAATAAACAGTTAGCATCGGTTACACACCAAATGAGTTAATTAAAAAGAAAAAACACCGGCCCTAAAGCTAGGATCCAAATAAACTGAAATAACCTTCAGAAGTATTGATTTCATAATAATTTTCGATTTAGAAATACCTAGTAATTTAAATTTCCAGGTAAAGGTAGGAATCAAACATCAGGTGACGTAATATAGGAATATAATTTACGAGGTTGTCGACTCATTGAACTAATCTCACGTAAGGGATTATAAGAAGGGAAAATTAGGAAGATTAAGCTGGTCATTAAGGATATAACTTTGATTTAATAACTGTCCTCTGTTTATTTCAAAAATCTCTTGATAAAATAATTTACCGATTCAAAATGAAAAATGCCTGAGATATTTTAATTCCTCAACAATCCTTAGGACCCTGAAAATGGGATGAAAGTAGAGAACAAAATTAACTTAAACATAGAACAAAAAATATCGTATGAAAATGCCCTCCGAGTGGAGGTTCAAAGTATATACTCGACGCATTGGGAACGGATATGGTTGAAAAATATCAGGCAATAATAGAAAATTAGGGAAGCGCAGTTATTTTGTAAAGTCTATACGATTCCGAAAGGTAGAGAGAGGCGTTACTCGAGGAGACAAAGGAAATAATAAGGTTCGACGATTCGTTTCACATCAGCTGTTGTCACGCTCTACTGGCTGATCGGCTCCACGGTGAGCACACTGGCCGAAGTGGACGCATACCGCGGCATCCCGCTTAAGTGCACGCAACATTACTCCTCCGCGATAATAATGGTAATAATATTGAGCCATCGCAATATTTAAAATGTTCAGCGGATAGTTGCCGGACATTGCAGCATGCAGTCGGCGTACGGGAAATCAGTTTCGCTCAATGAAAACTAGTTTAATGCTGCAAAAACTCGTTAGGAATTCGTAACTGATATTTTCCGACGCGTGCATTTTTTAAAACGAATAAAATAGCGATTTCCGAAAAATATTTTCAGAAGAGACATGAGATCGCGTTCAAATGTGTTTTATTGATTCACAGTCGAATGTAGGACCTGTTAATTATTAACCCTTTGGATGCCACGACTTTTTGGCCGAATGTGCCAGAAATGCCACGATTGTGATATAAAAATAAACATAAAATTGTGTTCTAGTTTTTAAACAGTCTGTACCGTTGTTTTGACAAAAATTTGCATTCCAAATAATATACACTGCACCAGATGCATTAACTCGTCTGTTGTTTTTTAGTTTGACAGTTTTATGTTTTGTTCGACAGTTTTGTGGTGTAGTCAATCTTTGGCATTTTCAAGTATATAATATTTTTTTTTACTTTACATATAACATTAGCTTACTTTAAAATCTTAACCTTACAAACTATTATTTAAGCCTTGGATAATAACGGAAATAAAATAAGAAAACGCATATCTATAGAAAAAGAATATATAATTTTAGAAAAACTTTGCGTTCATTTACAATAGAAAATCTTGATCATAAAAATTCTAATCCTTCAAAATGAATCACGAGAGTGAAACGGATACTAGTAAGTATGATTCAGATACGGACTCGGATGGAAGTGCTTTGATACGACCCCGACAGAGATGTCAAAGACTCATTAGTGAGGGTGATAGATCTAAAGAAGAGCATTTTTATACGATAGCACAGATTTCGAGAAAGATTTTTCTGAAGTATTTTTAGATCTTGATGCTGTCAACCAAGATTCTTTTGGGTTCATGGAATTATATAATACATATTTAAAAAATGTTATGAACCCCTGGAGCAATATGCAATGACACACCTTTTGGCGAATATTTCGTCGCCGTCACGACGTTCGTTAGAATTATTATTAGCAAAACGCTGCAATAATAATGACAATAGGTAGCGCAGACTTCAACAGGGCGTTTAAAATATGACTCATTCTCGTATTCTTTTAGGATGCAGAGCCGTCGGCTCTGGCTATCCACGATATATTGCAAAAGACGATTAAATCGGCTATTGGCAGCCAAAGGGTTAACGCCGGTGTTGGGGCGTCACGTACTGAAGAAATCATGTCGCAAAAATCTCATTCAAAATAACACGGTGAAAAAAATAGCAATGTATTTTAGTTCTACAAAATTATTTTTAAAAAATATAGTTCTTACTACTATCAACTTTAGCTGCTATTTTTTTCACCGTGTTATAATAGAGTTCAACCAAGTGAATGCCAATTCAATCAATCATTCAAAATGATTTAAATTTACAGTGTTGCGAAACAGTTTGGATATCCTAGACAATAACCAACTTCAGATTCGAAGATTCAAACGGCTCCGTTGATTACAGAATACAGTTAACAACTATATTCATATTAAAGTTTGGATTTCAGTTAAAACAAATTATGAATAGATAGAAACCAGTACAAATCTGTATTCAGAGTAACATGATCCAAAAAGTGAAACTTACGCAACAAGTCCGCCGAGAAAAGCGACGGGCCCCCCTCCGATGAGTCTGATCTTCCTGTGGCACGTGTCGAAGAGCGAGAGCCTGGCGTGGGGCGGTGGCGGCGGCGGCAGGCCCACCAGCGCCGACTGCCCTCCGGCCTGATGGTGTGCCGGCGAACGCAACATCCTTCCGCTCGCTGATCCCGAGCTGCGCGCCCTCGCCCTAGCTAACAGCCCGCCAACGGCTGAGAGCGCATCGTCGACGACTCGCTTCGGGAAAATTTTTACCTCCTTCGGCCACGCACAATTTTTCAAATGGGCAAATCTCACACGATATGACCGGAATCCATACACTGAAGTGCAGTTTTCAACGACTCCTCACTTGTGCTTCAGATCGAAAAAGGGTCACTTATCTTTTTATATCGAAAAACTTCAACAAAGCATAACTATAATTATTGACACTGACTTTATTTTACGTAGATACGTTTTTCCAATTAACCTGACATAGATATTTTCTCTCACTACGACGTGAATACAAAATAACACGTCTCAGATTTGTATAGTTTCGTTCATTCAAACTCTCCTACATAAAAATATTATTTTATTTCAATGGAAGGCAGTATTGAATAATTTAGAAAACATACAAAACATTTTGGAAAAATCAATGCACAGATTTTTTCTCACGGAAGAAAAACATCCAAGTCTGCACGTCCAAACGTTTTGAATTCGTTCAATAAATTTGAAAAGTTATTACATCTGAAACCATGAAAATAAATCAAGAAACTATCATTTGACATTTGTATACACATCGAGTTGGCAATAATATGAAGGCGCATACACAAGTAAAGTGAATTTAATAAAAATCTATGGCATAGTGAACCGCCGACCACTAATATCGATTATTCCATAAATGCGCTGCTATAAACGAGGCAATACGTTGACCCAGTTATTTACACCTATGAAACAGTGTACTATGGGAAAGTGTTGTAATCGAGTGTATAATATAACAATATTTGAATACGGAACAGCACATATCCAATAGACGTTTGCGAGAAAAACAAAGCGATTATTAAGATTTACTTGATGCTTTGGAATCGTGTTCTTTTATTCAAAAAAGAATAAAAATATTGTAACATAATATGTAAATATACTGCGCTATAAATCTCACCCTAGGAATGGAAATGCAGCAAAAAAAAAATCAAATAAAGGTAAGCAAGACCTTCGTGGGAGTATAAAAACCGTTTATTTTTTCATTATATAAAAGGGCCTCGTTGGTCCTTCCATACCAGCCGCGAGCAAAAACCAAACCAAAAATTACTCGTACAACACACAAATGTATCTATCTAACGATAGCCAAGATGTCTGTCACGAATGACCGTTGAAATACTGGTAATCAAACGAAACACGGAATAAAATTAGTTTTACTATAAGATATACCCGCCGATTACAAAACAAGAGGCAAGTTTACATGTCACCATACTCGTTGTCATTCACACGCCTGCAGGTTTCCCGTGTTTATTTAAACGACAAGAAAAATTTCTCAATCTAAAACACATATAATAAATAATATGTATTAAATTTAATTTATGAACTAGCTATCTAGAAGCTATCAGGAAATAAAATAAAACGTAAAAGAAATTAACAATAAGTTATTTATTATTTAATTACCGTGACGCCTACAAAAATGGTTGTTAAATATGAATATTTTTCTTGGATATCGTATCCATTACTGATAAGGTTAACCTTTAATTTGATTTATAGTTTAGGATTGTATAATTTTTGGTCATACGTTAAATTAAATGTTGAAAAATAATTCAAGCCGGCGCCGCAGATGGGAGTTGAATATTTGTCAATTTTAATCGACTGCAATACGAATTATTTAGCTGACAGTCGTCTATGAACAACCATTCAATATTTAGACATCTCGATATGAAAACAAACATTTAATGGATAGATAAAATAAAATCAAATTAAGTCTTCACTTTTATTCTCTTTAAGTCACACAACATGAAATCACGAAGTGCGTTACGAAACTTGGGTTACGTACCGCAGCCAACAAAACAATACCACAGAAACTTACGTCAAACAAAACAACAATAATTGGACGACAAAAATTCAAAATTGGAACGCAAACACCGCATCGGTCAATGTTTTATTTTTCGAATGTCAAAAAAAATGTTTTCGAATGACAGGACTGCGACAGTTCGCGCTGCGGTGGCGGTCCGCCGAAACACAAAAATGCTCTACGACTCCTGTGAGACGACCCGAACCTCAACGCGATCGGAAAAGAACTGCCGCAAACCAGCTGACAGCATCGCGCCCGCGCGCATGCGCTGTGACGCATTGGCTTTGCGTCGACGTAATGTTTCATGTTCAAAAGTAAGTTTGCGAAAATGCGGCGTTTTGTAGCAGTTCAACAGAGATAACTAATTTTTTGTTTATAATCTAACGATTAAAAATATTTTGAATTATTTAAAGCTTTGAGAACATTTACATCATACAAAAAAACTGTAACCACAATACTACCGTGGTATCAGTAAAATGCTTCAATTTAAAGAGTTAATATTATTAATTATTAATATAGAATCTATAAACGACTCTCATTACAAGATTTTAGTGTCTCCAAAAACTCCAATCGCTTATTGATGTGTGTTTGACTGAATATAGTCTTGCACGTTACTTTTTCAGCTAAAATTAAACTATTAAAATTATAAACACATTTATAACATTTAAAGTGTAAATAATCATTTTTTTAGTTTTATCTTTCACAACTAAATAAACAGCGTAAATAAAATAATTCACGAAGGACTTACTAAATACGAATATTTAATTCATAAAATAAGTAATAATTGGCATATGGTATTTTAAGGTGTCTTTTCCAAATAGCTCCAACAACTTTCGATGCTGTGAAATAATGAATGTTCCATAAATTATTTAAAATTAACTAAATAAAAAAAAATCATAACATCAAACATTAATCGGTTTTCACTGTTGTCTTATTAAGCTCACGTGCGTTAAGCGCCGTGTAAACAATATTTATTTACATGAATAAATTAAAATCAGCATGTATTACTGCCATGTTGTTATTTAACGCAACGTGAAAGATGGACGTACAATCAATGTTGTACCAAATTTCACCGAGAGAAGAGAGCACGCAATGTAGCCGGCACCGACACGCAATGTCAGCTGATCGACGCGCAGGTGTGTGTGCAGTGACCCACCCGCGAGTGTGTGCGTGAAAGAGTACAATGAATACACGGCAGAGTCGACTACATCGCCTGACACTTCTACCTACAGAGCGGTGCGGGAGGGGGGATTTGATACACAGAAGTTTTATAATGCGAAGACAGCGGAGGATGAACACAAAATGGACCAACGAATATTGCGTTGGCAACAGTCTTACAAAAACAAAAGGTGGGGAATAATATCGATGTATATTTGACAAAACCATAAACCATATGAATCGTATAGAACGATGAACATTATAATGTCATTAAATCACGTGGGTGATAATTTCAGATTCATTAGCTATAAAACATCTAGTGATGAAACATAATTCTTTTATTATATTTCATCACTAAATGTTTGATAGTAGTTTTCACTATAAAAAAAAAAAAATTAATATTAATTGATTAATATTTGTTGTAAAACACTTTCAAGTATGGACACATTAACAGGATCGTCAATGAAAATTATCATAGGCAATTGTGTTAATTATTATTATATTTGTTTTAGCTGCAATTTACTGTTTGCCTTGGGGTAAGTGTTTTCCTGTAATTAATAACATTGGTATATATACGATGCTAACTGTTTATTTTACGTCAGTTCTGTTGCATTAGTGTGATAGAATACCTGAAGATGCCGAAAGGCGAAACCCGGATCTTTAGTGGCAAAACATGTGAAATCGTACAAAGTTGTAACAATTCAAATTTGATATTGAAATTACATCAAGCACCTTCAGTCGATATTATAAATTGCTCAATATTATGTTCAATACATCCTCTTTTGAATAACTTATTATCAGTGCCACCATTAACATTCCTTCAATATGCTTTCAGCGAACAATAGGGTAACAAAGAGAAAATTCATTAATCGAAACCGCCAAAATGTCGCAAAAACTGTGTTGCTTTTGAGTCGACAATATATATTTATATATATGTATGAAGAAGAAAAAACGTATGTTGAAAAAAATGTTGTTATCTTAGTTGAGTAATTATTAAACGTGAGTGACTCAATCTGCATGGCGTTGATGATTTGATATGGCCGGTTAAAGGAGTCGGGAGACCGGAAGAATAAGACGCTATTATATAATATTATAATATATAGAGCCTGAAAGTACCAAATTTAAATTATATTATGTATCCTCGAAGATTTTACCGTAGGTAGTAAATGGTGGGTTTTTCATATCTCCCATTTAACAAATAGGTAAGCCGATTAATGACCTTTTAATATCACTAAGAATTGAATAGACAGTGCGGCAGGAAGTTCTTAAATATAAGATATAAAATATTATCTCGTCGGCTTGCGATAATGTTAATTGTCGGAATCAAAATTCTTATAAATTTGCTATTTCTATATTTTATTAATAATTACGCCGTCTATTGTTAATTGACGTAAAGGGGGATTTGATTGTTGTTGAAGATTATGCCTTGCCTAACAGCAAAAAAACATAATATTAATTCAATATTCATACATTATTTGTAAAAATATTTGCCAGTAAAAACAATCAACTTATTTAATTTGTCAATAATTATTAAAATTTTAATAATTTACATAAAAACCATATACGAATAATGCAAAAAATAATAGTAAAACGCGCAAAATAATAGACGTTTATTTTAAAAATCGCTTCATAAGTATTAGAAATTTCATACGTAATTCAATTTTGCAAAAAAAAAAAAAATGCAAATTCATATCGAGAGTGAACTGTGGAATATAGAAAATTTAATTATGTTCGAATCACACGTCGGAAACGCTGACACAAAGAGCGATAAAGTTTCATAATGATATCCATAAAAAAAACACACACACACCGGGCTACCTACCGTAAATCAGCATGTTTCAAAGATCATTAAATTTCTAATGCAACACCAACCGATAAACAACAGAGACAAAGTTCACGTTTCGACCAATATAAATAAATGAATCACAACTATTGTGTTTTAATTTACACACAGTTTTATTTGTTTTACTATAAGTATTCAGGTTTTTTGAAATTTCAAAACTCGTCCAAGACGTTAATTTAAGAGCTCAAACATTGATGTTTTCGAAAATATCGTCATGGCAAATAAGAAAATATTATTTAACCCTTACTGTAACGGTCTGGACATACAGACGAAACAAATTTTTTCAAGCTGGCAACATTTGTTCCCTTCAGAAAAATGCTGCTGTGATGTCCTTGAATCCGAGCGATAAGGAAGAAAACGATTAGATTATTACCACTAGGCTAAGGGGAGTAGACAAAATATATTATTATATTAATATTATAAATTTTTGTTTATAATATTATCAGTTTGCGAACGAGCGTGACCATATTCTGTTAAACGTAACATAACACATAACGTTTATAGACGCAGTTTCGTTTAAGGATCAATTTCACAATTATTGAGACATTTTTCTCCATTGTCCTATAAACAAAACATTTTGTATTCCTGTAATTCTGTAACATGCTTAAATGAAATATTATATATAAAAAAATACTGTTGAACTAACACAAAAGATATTATTGTTTCACCTTGGAAATCGGACAATAAACGCTTTTCGTGCAGTCGTAAAGAGCTTTGTTACATTACCTTGGAATAAATCGCATAAAAGGAATTGTTAAAAATAACAAACCACTGGTTGCAGTAATACTTATATTATGAGAAATGTATCCTAAAATGGCAACACTGTTCTTTTTTCAAACTTAACTCGCAGCGAATACAATGAACTGTGGGGATTTTTCACACCTCATTGGTTGCGTAACAGCAGAAATAAATAAGAGGAACACAGACTCTCGAGTCGACAATACAACAGTTAGTATTAATTAATTACAATACTAAGTTAAGACAATGGTTTCTAACAAAGACCTTGCGAAAATATTCCCTCATGCATATTTAGTTTGAATTTGATGGAAATGTGAAGGTTTTTTTTTAAACAATCGCATTTCTACAGTTCTATATTTCGTACTAGCGTGGATATTTAAACAAAGCGATAACAACCTGTTTAATATACAATATAATACCGTTTATGCTAAAAAAATTACCCACATGTGGGGCAAATACATCAGATAATGTGTAAATATTAAGGAAAATGTATATAAGGAATGTGCAAATAAGCTTTCCGGATTTTTCGCATATTATTGGATTACTGTGCGACAAAGAAAATCTTCTGGAATTATCATAAATAGAATAGAGAAAAAGCCGTGACATGTGATAAGGTTGACAAGATTGACATACCATCGTTCGTGTCATATCATTCACATATAAAATAGTTACATCGTAAGTGGAATAATACATTAACTTCTAAGGTGATTCTTGTAACGTTTCTTGGCGGAAAGACAATGTATTTATTTAAATAAACAAAATACACAGAAAAGTATTCCACCATTTTATATTATAAAGATTAAGACCGGTTTCGCTCATTGCGAGTATTACCAACTGATAAAGCGAATCGGTCCTGTTCTTCAAAATATAAAATATATTTTGAATCGTGCTCTGACTTACGGGCTCACTATCTCTTTAGAGTCGCAAACCCTTTTTACAGTAAACATGTATGTACATGGCGAAGTAAATTTTAAATATATTTTTTGAAATACGCGTTGCTGTCAAAGTAAAAATAGTTTCCACGCTAAGACTGCATTGAAATTTTGATTTTTTGTTCTCCGTTAGACTGTAAAAAAAACAAAGCGACGAGCGGAAGACAGTCGGGGTAGCACTTAATTGATTTATAGTTCTAAATAAAATTTAAGTTGAAAATCAGAATAATTCATAATCCGAATTCAAGACAATGAATACTGTGCGAATTCGCGAGACAAGTGAAGAGTTTATAGAACGGTCCTCATTGTGTGATTCATCAGCGGAAACATTATGAAATGACAAAGTAACACCTGGACAATGGCATGCTGAATGTTGAGTTTCAGGTACAGTACTTTTTACTATTATGGTTGAATGGTATTGCGTATATGCTTATGAGCGAGTTTACAAATTTTCGACAAAAACAATTGTGTATAATACTTCTACCTACGATCTCGATATACTACTTTATACTTGTGAAAATGTTATAGTCAAATTAGAAACGATATATTGAAGAAAACGATAAATGTGTGGTTATTTAACATTGTTCTCATGGGTTTGACTTTAAAAAATTAGAGATGCATTTGGGAAAACGATGGATTCGATAACGAATGTTTGGTTAGCGTTCTACTAGCCTTGGTTTATACTTGGGGTATGTACTTTCCATCTCTTGTGACAAGCCACTGATTGTCTGTCAATTAGATGTTGAATTTCAATCAATATTCGGTATCAGAAGTAACTAGACATTAAAAAATATAGAACAGTGTGGGTATTTTTGTATATTTTTTTAACTGGTGTTAATAATAAAAAAAATAATCATTGACAAACAAACCGAATACATTTGATACTGTTCAGTAATTGACCGCTCCATGACGACATTAAACAAAATAATAACTGGAAATTCAATTTACATTGAATAATTATTATTAACCATAATGGTTATCTTGGCATTCAGGTATTGCGGGAATCTCAAAATAAGTAACCGATCTGAGTGGGAATTTAAATTGCTGATAAAATTTCCATCTCGAGTTTTCACTTAGATTATAAAGGTAAGAAACGTTTCAAAAATTATTATTCCCAGAGCGAACAAGGGGACTAATTGGAGCCTTCCTATTTCTGGATATTTTCTATGGTCCGCGTTGTATTTTAAGAGTTCCGTTGTTGAACTTGAAACAAGAACATAATTAAACGATGCGGCGAACGGTTTGTAAGGTACTCCTCGCCTACAAGAGAGAATCAAAATAATGCCAAGACGGTTTTGTGAATTTTTCTTAACAAAAGAAAATACATCTCGTTATTTACACACATAAAAAACGTTATAAATTTAAAACGATTTATAAAGTCTGACATTAAATGCCACAGAACAATGGCAGTTAGCTACTAGTTTTAGCATAATAGCGGCACTATGTTTCAATCCTGATATTTTTTGTTTAGAGAAGTAATTCTCAAGTCATCTTCCACTGAGAACACGTAAAAGACTCTCGTTAAATTTAGTCAAATTATATTATATTACTACACAATGTATATAACAAGAAGAGGTTATAAATCAATCGCTAATTCGTTATATTCATTAAGGATGAAAAAGGTAAAGACAACTATAAAAATCAGTTAATCTACCTTTCAAAACGCCTTTTTTCTAGATTCAAATTTGATTATGTAATCAAATCAGGCATCCTTGGGTCATATCTTAAATAATTATTCAAAAAAAAGATACTTGCAATACGAAAAAATCCTTTTGATTTTCAATTTAAAATCTAATATCCTAAATAATTAAATTTTCATTATATCGGCTTAGAAAAGTCGAGTTTTACGATTTTAAAAACTATTATTCACATTTTGAAAAATTTCCCTGTTCACACGTGGGCCCAAACATAATAAGTAAAACAAAAAAAAAACAACTATATTTAATTATTAAAATTGCTCATAAGAACATGAAAAAGTTATCTGGAAATACAGGGGGAATATCCACATATGTTAAGTCAGATTTTTTTATCACAGATCAGACGTTCAACATATCTTTTTTTAGCAGTATTTTATTGCTTATCTGACGATTATATTAGTTATTTTTGTGTGTAAATTAAATCTAAAAAAGTACAATATAGGAAAAACTGGAATATTTCCACAAAAATTGATTTATGTAATTGTTGCCCCGCTCTGTTATTGTTTATATTTAAATAAAAAAAAAACGCTTGAATGATGCTTTATTTTAAGAATGACAGGTAGACAGACGTGGAAGAATTAACAGCCCTTAGAATGAGGTTCGATTCAATAAAAAAAATAGACCGGTCTTTGTATTATGAATATTATTCATCATATCCAGAGATGACGAATTTTTTTTGTTAATACATAGACTTTAGATCGACTGATGTCTGCAGACTGTTTCCATCGACATCTAATAGAGTTAAAGTTTTGGAAATATTCTGACATTGACCTCTTCACCTCACCGAGAATAGACAGATGAATGAAAGGTCACATTGAATCCAGTGGTGGAACCTAAGTTGTCAAGCGACCCGTGACACAGCATTTAAGGGCGACAGTTCATGGATATTTGATCGACCACTCTGTACATAACTATAACGACATATCCCTTTTTATTATAGAAACCCTATTATTGGTCTATCGTTGGTTGAGTTGACTTGGAAGTGCCATTTTATAGGTAAAATTTATCATTTGAGATCTAGGTAATATGTGTTTTCATGTCATGTTGATAATGTGACTATCAAAATTATAAACTATTTTCTATTTATAATAATTAAAACGTAATCGCTGCGAGGGGCTTATACATTTCTGTAATAAATAATCTCCGTCCAATATTTAAACTTATTGAAATTGCCGCCAGTTTAGCTTCATTAATTTTTTTTTTTAGGTTCATTGCTAGCAGGAAATAAGTTAGGTTGTTAAAACAGAAGAGAAGATGTATTGTGTACATTTTCTACACAACTATATATAGATAAGCAAATGTACGTTTAAGCATAGTTCTGACGATGGCGTGAGCCGAAATAGCTATCAACTAAATCTTTAAAAATTTGTAGAACTAAATACATTTTTTCACGATGTTATAATGGAGTTTTACCAAGTAAATGCCAATTCAATCAATAAAACGTAAGCGGCCTTAATCATAAAAGAAGATTGTAGAACATCAATCGTTAATTTTGTATTATAATGATTTTCACTAAAATTATACAATAATTCCTATTCAATTATACGATATAAGACATTTTTGAGCCACGAAAAGAAAGACATTTTCTTTGTAAATGCTTCGTACAGTTAAATATAAAAAATCAATATTGTACGATTTTATGAAGCTTTCAGTATTTGATTTAGAATAATATCGGTTACGATGTCATAAATATTAAGTGATACTAAGATAGTTTAATGGCTTTTCTACCGAAATACGTTATTTATTAAAAACTTTGGAAACCTTTTTTGGAATCAGATGTAATGTAAAGAAAATTTATACACATTTCCTTGACCCTGAGGAGTTTACTTAAACGATAAATAATATCACAATATTTGTATGAAAAATAGTGCGTCTCTGTTGTACACGGCGAGATCTCCATTCCCGTAATGGCCGTAATTGAATCATCATATTTTCAATTCAAAGTTCTCTCAACCGTGGCACGGCCGAGATGGTATGGGCATTTATTTCTGCAGTGAAACAAAAGAGTTCATATTGTACATAGATAGACTTTGTAGCCGGCATTCAATTAACGAAATGGAGAGGCCGAGTTTGCTGACTCGGGAGGGGTAAAAATAAATGGGTCGCAAGGTCGGCTGGATTGACCCTCAGATGGTTTGATTATTCAATTATTATGTCGTTCAACTTTAGTCACATTAATGACATTAATTTCATTACGTAATTAATATATTGAGAGCGATAAAATATCACCTCGTGTTTGCAGGTCGAGAATAGAGTTTGAATTACCGAACGACATATTAAATACCGGTATCACACAAATTATTATTAACATTACATTTTAGTACCGCAAAGCCGGAAGAACAAATATATCGGAATAACTAAGAATAAATGTGTTTAGATATTTCAAATGAATTAATTGAAGCGTTTAAGAATATATATTTACAAAAATGTTAATATTCATACAAAACATCAATTATTGATATATATTGGTTCTTTGAATTAAAATATTGATAATTCAACATTGGCAACTCGTTGCGTATTTTTATTCTATAATATGAAATAATCAATAAATTTTAATTACATTTAATAAACACTTACAATTTTACTTAGTAATACTTTTGATCGAATTACAATATTTAATTTCTATTAACGGGCCATGGTTACAAGGTGTCAATGTAAGATAGTTCTGACGATGGCGTAAGCCGAAATAGCTAAGAACTATATCTTATAAAAAAAATTGTAGAACTAAAATACATTGCTATTATTTAACCGTGTTCAATGTAAGACCATAGATATGCAATTAAAAATGATAATCAATGCTCATCAGATCTTTTTAGCGTAACTGCAGAAAAATCCTCTTACATAAATCGCTTGTTTGACAGTAAATAGGGCACTTCTGATAATCATTTGAAAGCTATCCGCTGCACTGTTGTCATACATTTTTTAAGTTGAAAAAAAATTAAATGATGAAGTCTTGAGAAGCTTATAATTTTCAGTAAAATATCCATTAAATATATTTTTTTCACGCGGTATGTCATTTTGAGCAGTCATTTCAAGCGCTTATAAATAGTGGAGCGGTCAACAAATTGTCCACAAACTTGTCAGAATCGCGTAGGAGAACATAACATAGTAACGGGTAAGCAAAGCAAACAAATAATAAATTAGTCAATATTGATATTTTTATTGTTATGCGAGCGGAAACATCCGATCGTACTCAGTCGAGTAGATGAGATATTGTTTGGGCTCGTGATTTGAGGTCACATTTGTTCGGAGTCAAAAGCACTAAGCGGCCGCTGGTGCTAGTCAATAAATTGGCACCACGCGATCTCATTGACCCCTGTAGCCCGTGGCTCGATCAACAACAAATCTATTATTCCCGAATGCGTCATCCGACCATTCACGAAACAAACAATTCCGCAGCGTGGACAGCTGCGAGGTGTTTGTTTTTCTCCAGGGATCCCGCATTGGGAACCGCTGGCCTTGAGTGGTGGCCGTCTCGTTGTTTAGTCTGCGCAAATGAATCAATAATAACAATTATATATATAGCGTAAAAAATCGAGTTTCACAGTCATCCGAAAGCAATGAGCACAAGCATTATTGATATCGACTGAATGTGCTTGATGGAATTTCAATATCAAATTTGAATTGTTACAACTTTGTACGATTCCACATGTTTTGTCACTAACGATCCGGGTTTAGCCTTCCGGCATCTTCACGCATTCTATCACACGGGTGCAATAGATTAACTCATTAGCGTTTCTATAGAGAAATATAACATCTCCTTACTTAAGTATTAGTAAAATGTTAAGAACAACCGGGTCACAGCCGGATAAAGCACAAATTAGAACAATCCTATTTATAGATTGCTTGATAAAATTTGAATTGCTGAAACATTCAAGGATTCCACATGCTTTGTCACTAACGACCTGTGTTTTGCCTTTCGGTACTTTTAGGCGCTTTATCATACGGATGCAACAGAACTCATCAGTTCTGTTGAATCCGCGTGATAGAAATCCGGATCCATGCGAAACCCGGGTCGTTAGTGACAAAACTATTGAAAGTTGAAACAATTCAAACAAGCATTATTGTTCGGATTTACAAAAATATGATCCTTCGTATTTTGGCTTTGTCTTCAATTATTAGAATCATGTTAAATCAACAATTTAACTTAAATAAAGCAAAAAAATGTAAAAAGACAAGAAACCTCCATGGCTGGAAATTTTCAATAGGAATTATTTTGATCTTCTTAAATTACGGTACATAATTTGAAATCACATTTTTTTCGTGTTTTCTATAGACTGTTTTTTCTGTTAATGCATAAAATTTATTGAAAAAGAGTAAAACAATATTTTTGACCTTCTTCTACGTACAAAACGTCAACATAACACGATAACCCAAACGAAACTTATTACTCTCTATAAAATACTGAATTATAAAAAAAAAAATTGACTTGACATTGATTTTATTGTAATAATAAGCTAAAAACGAAAGCTTTCAAATGAAACACATTGTTATTTATAGAGTTTTCTCCCCGCGGTAAAAACTGCCGACTACTGAGACGAAAAAAAAAGTTTTCTCCGTGGACACATTTTTTCATTCCCACCAAAGTCTATAGATTGATTAATGGATATATTCGGGGCTTGGTCTATCAAGTAGTTTTTAACGCCTTGATCGGATAATTAAGATGGATACTGTCTCCCTTTGTGGCTTTGTTTTGTGCGGTTAGCACTTTTCACGCGTGACTTGTCTTCATTTAGCCTATTCGGTCTTTTATATCACTATCTGTTCGAGTAACAAGTTTTAGTTGTCTCTTTATTACAAACTCTATCGGTCGTAAAATTCCAATGACGTCCGAGCCACGCAAACGACAATAGGTGACAAATTTAATCATCTACTGCGAAGACAATTATCGCTGAATAGGAAAATAATAAAAAAATATATTGCACATGACAAGGCAGTTATGCTATTATAAAGGATAAATCTAGATGATATTAATGATAGTTGATAATTGTGAAAACGACCAGAAAGTCATTAACATGTATCGATGATAAAGACTATATTTTACAAATTTTAATTTCATCAAAATTAAATCTATAAAAATTGAAATTATTTTTTCTATATTTTGTACCTTTTATATAATCGATGCGATTATTGACTCTCAGTTCTATCGCATCGGTGTGATAGATTGCCTGAAGATGCTGAAAGGGTAAACCCGGGCCGTTAGCGAAAAAATTTATGTAAAACACTGATTTAACAATTGAAATTTTATGCTGAAATTCGATCAAGCGCCCTTAGTCGATATCATAAGTTAGATTGATAACAATTCTCCGTATAGTCAACCTTAAGATTAAAAAGAGAAATTCCTAATTTAGTTTGCATTTTCAATGAAACGAGATAATTTTTAAAACTTAATAATTTAATTAATAATTTGAAAGCAATAACACAGTTTCTCCATTACATTCTAACCATTCGATTAAATATTAGTTTTTATTGTAAACCTGTTTATACAGGGTTTGTCTATTATAAAATAAACAATAAACGCATTGAATCAAGCGCACGCTTTCTTTGCGGTCATTTTGCTGTTCTGCGTGTGGCTATTAGGCCGAACAGCTGTTGTAGACAATATATAAAATATTGTTTTCGTGTACACTGACAATTGGAATCCTTTATGATTCTAGATGCGTTTTAGCGGCGATTCTTATGTGCGGCCACCAGAGGATTTTGCAGCGTCCACCAAAAACTTCATAGAAACTATTTATTAAAAAAAAAAGTATACCGGTACTGCCATGAGACATTCACATAGGACTCCTGACGTTTATAACGCGGTCACAGTATAATTTTATGAGTGAACGACTGGTTTGGAATGACGCTACTGCAAAGCACACGTAGTCATTACCAAATACACCCATCCTCCGCTCTGCGCGGTAGATACGATTTTAACAGACCCGTGTAAATATACACCGCGTAGAAACCGCGAAGACTAATACAAAGTCACAAGATAGGTTTCATTGCACAAATCACTTCGTAAATGAACGCATTAATTTCATATTTAATTTGAAGATGCGTTCCGAAAAATCCTCTCAAAAATATCCACAGTTCTTTGCATAAAAAAAAATATTCAAAAATGTATTTAAAAAATTGTAAATGCATATGTAACAATGATATTTTTTGATAAACGCGTCACTTCGATTTCAATAACTTAAATATTTCAAAGACAAATTTATAAAAGATTATAAAATATTGCAGACAAGTTTAAATTTGTTATCAATTGAATGCGTTTTGTTTGTTTTTTTAGAGTGTGAATATATATATTTTTTTGCTGAATAATTACAAGATGTACATTGATACGTTTATACGTTTTCTATAATATTTGTCGATATAATTGAACGAGTCATCTAAGAAAAATTGTCGCCATCTAACTGGTCTAAAGCTGGCTTTTCATCGGAAAATTGTTCTGCTAAAGCATACGTACACTTTGATCGATAAGAAATTACATTGGCATTACCGTTGCTGAAAGTTAGACAGCGCATAGTAAAACGTTGGAAAACGCTCCAGTGAAACGATTTTCGTAGACCAGTATGTTGGATACAATCCTTTTCAGGTGACCTACTCTATTTTCATAATTATGTAATGTGGTCCCCCTCCTCACACTCCTAACAGGCGCAGACAGAATCACATGTTTTACAAAAATATATTCAGTTTATTTTTTGGATTATAAAAAAACTGGTTGTAACTGCTGTATTAAAATTATAAATAAAACAGCTATTTATTCAGTATATGGGAATTCTACTGAAAATTATATTCTACGTACTTAACAATAAAAAGCACGCAAAGAAATGTACAAATGAAATGAATGACTTTTAAGATGTTATCATTCATTTCTCGCTGTAAATTCATAACATTTAAAATGATAAAAAGCATATTTTTAGTACAATTCCCACAATTTTATATTTTTAAGATCAGATGCAATCGTTTGTTCAATCCAATTGCAGCGATAACGTATACATAAATCATGAAATTTTTAACCACCAATCCCGGAATTCCAGGATATAAAAAATGAGAATACTGAAATATCCCATATATCATAAAAAGTCCATGATTGGATGGCTCTATAAGTATTGTGTGAGGATATTTCTTAATGTTAGGAATACATAAAAAATAAAGATGGTATTATGAATGATTCTTGTTTTAGTGCTGTTTTATTAAATGAATAATCAAGTATAATCGTTTATGAACATTTGAAAGTCACAGAATTTGGGACGTTAAGTGTATAATCTGTTGAAAAAACGATAAATTACGAGACGAAAATGATCATAAAATACAATATGGCAGAAAAGCGTGCCTTTTTAAAAATAATATAAAAATGCCGGATGTACAAATATTTACTTAATGTCATCGCGTCTAAAAAAGTATATTTTAATCATAGCGAATGTCAAACAGTTTTGACTATAATGTCAATCAACCGGGAAAGATGTCACTGAAAACATAATTTGTTTAGGTATTGCTTATATTGATTGTCAGTTTTCCAATGTGGGAAATATGTTATGTTTTTTGGTTGTCATCAATGGTTCTAAGACTTCAGTATTTCTCCATGAAAAATTCAAAAGATGAACTGGCCACACCAACCAAAGAATGGTATGTCTTCAATCATATTTATAAAATTTACAATTTTTAACACTTTTTTTAAATGCACATAATAACACTCATAACATAAACAAAAAATATCATAGTCTTAATTTTGTATTTATACGATGTCATTCTTTCTGAAGATTTACTGAAGTTGTTAGAAAGATGACTAGTTAGTTCGTCAGTCGTGCGACCTTGTTTGAAAAAAAAAACAATAAAATGATAAGGCTAGAATTTGCTAATGCTAAGCCTATCGCTCTCGATAAGATAGGTGTGAAGAAATATTATCATATAATAGACATACCAGTCTTCAAACATAAATCAATTTATAAAATTAGCTGTATAATAATTCGGTCTTGACTCTGAGCAATCAGCTTTAGGTCAGCAATATTATTATGAAATTAATGCTATTTGCTATTATTTACTTATTGATTCAGGCGTCGACGTGAAATTAAGAAAGACTAAAATAATTAAAAAAATATCTAATTAATCACTTGTAAGGTGTTAACTGTCATTTCTTGATGGAAAGGCATGATATTTTAAATAATAAAAACACATTTTTCAGTACATATTTCCACAATATGTTTTTTGATCAGGACTGGTTTATCTCATCGAGAGTATTATCAACTGATAGAATACAATTTACAAACAAGTTTATTTACACAAAATATTTGAGTTAAAGGTAGCACGTATAGGCTGGTAGCATAAGCAGTGTTTTTGAACCCATGGTTTTGCATACTTGCTACCTTAAATTTAAATATTTTGTACAAATAGGCTTGATTGTATTGATAATGCTCGCGATGGGCGAAACCGGTCCTGATCAAAATATATATTGCGGAAATAAGTATTTAAAAATGTCAAATTTGAATTGTTACAATTTTGTACGATCCCACATGTTTTGTCACTAACGACCGTACATCACATCTATCACACGTACATCACAGGCATCCGTGTGATAAAATGCCTGAAGACGCCGAAAGGCGAAAACCGGTTCGTTAGTGACAAAACTGTGGAATCGTACAAAATTGTAACAATTCAAATTTGATATTGAAATTCTTTCAAGCACCTTCAGTCGATATCATAAATTATTAGAAAATGTGTTTTTATTATTTAAAATTTAATTGATCGTTCTAATTCGACAGAAGGAGTACGTCATAATATATCTTTGTGACCCACTGCTCCACACGGATACAGGTGACACGAGTATGCGTTATTGGAAATATGTTCAGCCTCTGAATTCACTTTCAATATTATTTATCATCCGGTATATGTTTATTTTCATCTCGTTGGGACTGAATAATGCCCATTGCTCACAGAAGCGAATCGGTACACCATTATTATAATAAAAATAATAAACTGGTTTTTTGGGCATGGGCTGTTCGCGGTCCAGCGCGCTAGCCCGACATAAACAACCCGACCACGACAGATCACAGCTTCGTATCGTGTTGTTAGCTATTCACACATTGCTGGATTATTTAACCAGTCATATTTTCTGTATTTTTTCTTTACCAAACGCTCGGAAAAACACCAAGAATAACCAACTTATCAACTGGACAATGCGAAATCGTGAGGGCTAAGAAACGCCCAGTCGAAACGCAGAAAATTTTTCTTTGTAAAGAGGACGAAATATGTCAATATATACATTTAATATTGTAGTAAAATTAGAAAAGATTTTAAATGTGAAAAACTGTTCTGCTTAAAATATCGGTGGTATCTTTATCGAGACTTATCTGTATTGTTCCATCAATCGTACCGAAGCCGATTCATTGGAAGAAATGTGTAAAATTATTGATTGAATTAGCATTTACTTGGTAGAACTCCATTATAACACGGTGAAAAAATAGCAATGTATTCTAGTTCTTCAATTTTTTCATGAGATATAGTTGATAGCTATTTCGGCTCACGCTATCGTCAGAACTATCAAGTTTTATACACTATATAGTTCTGACGATGGTGAGCCGAAATAGCTATCAACTTTATCTTATAAAAAATTGTAGAACTTGCTACAAACATTGCTATTTTTTCACCATATGTGTGTAAAATTATATTTAATAATAAATAAAGCGATTACTTTTTTTACTACCGATCGTGTAAATATGAAAGAGCATTATTTTTTTTTCGACGTAAAATATCGTTTATTATAAATGAAAAATTAAATTAAATTCGAATGTTACCAAACGTACGTCACGACTTTTCAATATATAATACATACATAGTAGGACATGTAACGTTCTGAATGATTGAGTACATTTTTAGTAAGGAAAAGTGTGTTACTCCAAAACACTAATTAAATCATCAATATTTGAATAGCATAACAGTCAATATACCTTTTCAGAAAGCGAATTCAAATTTTGTTGGTAAAAATTCACCAAATTTCCTTCTGCATATGATATCGTTTTATCCAGCACTTATTTCGGATCAGATTTGAACTTACCTGCGGAAAAGAAAAAAAAAATATTAGTCACACAATCGCTTGTCAGATGCCATCACTCAATGCATTATTAATGTTTAATCGCATTTTATTTCACTTGAGTCGTTTCATAAATTTTACAAATCATTCGGAAACGTTTTGTGTATCTTAACTTTGATTATAATATATGAAATAATTTGGGATGATTTGATGCATTCAAATACCAATGGCGTGCAGGTACGCAAACGCCTACACAAAGATATTTATGGATGCATATATTTTTTTCTTATTCCATTTAAAGCAGAGACATCTATTGGATATAATCAGAATTCCAGATTTTTGAAAATTTTAAATATTCTCATGTTATTTACGATCGAGTGGAATAGCTGTGACAGAGCTGTATCAACATTACATTTTATAACTTATATATATTGTGATAACCCTCGAAGTATTTGTATATAAATTCTACATATAATACAGAAAAAAATTCAATTCATAATGTATGTTTTAAGTATGAATTTGAACATTTTTTATTTTTTATACTATTTCATAAAAAACTTGTCAAGAATAATATATGGTGTATTCATTGTTCCATTTTAAAAAACTAAATTAGAGTAGAAAATAGTGGCGTCAAAGTTTTCAATACTTGTTGATTGAATGAATATCATAAACTAATTCCTCTTGCAGTACTTTTATGACAAAAACAGCTTGACCGAATGGCTTTATCTTAATCTTAATTAACTTTGATAACGTAAACAATTCTAATCAATCTTTATGTATCAAATTTAAAGTGAAAGGGAAATAATTATACTGCCCGGGAAATATTTTTCATTTTATTTATAAGCGCGCTCTTGTCAGTAAGTAATGTTGAAACTTAATCAGTTTAATAGTTTTCAAGAAAAGACAAGTGAATTTCGCGTTGGAATTTGTTTTATCTTATAAAGGAGAGATGCTTACTCCTACGACTTGAAACGACATTTAAACTTGGGAGCTCTTAAAATTAATTATTTTTTCAATGGATGCCAAAAGGGGAGTGAGAAAAATGAGATCCAAAACCACATTAAAACAAAAGGTCGAATTTTGTAGTTTAACTTGCAATTGTTGAGCGATCACATCATTTATACCTGTATGTTTGAATATCTATTTGAGTAACAAAGGTTTCATCGATACAAATGGGAATGAGAAGAAATACAACACGAAAGTATGTACAAACAATATATGTATACGTTAGAAACATTTAGATCGAACTGATAAAACACCACATTTCTACAATATATATTCATCACAAACTAGATAGCTTACACAATAGATCATTGAAAAATGTATAATATCGATTATTTAAAGCTGGTTAGTTTGTGGCAAAAGATATAGAATATCAAATTTTTGGTAGCATAGCTTTGCAAACTAAAATAAAAAACAGAATTTGAATACATACGTCAAATTCTTTTGTTTCAATGAATTTTGTACGATTTATTGAGACACAATTTTAAAATAAAATAATCGTTGAATTATTTTTAAAAGAACCACAATCGCTTGGCAGAGACCTCGGAACGAGCTTTTGCGACGTCAAAAACAAGCGGAGGTTCGAATGGATTCTCTAAAAGTTGACCCATTCGGTTTCGACGCAATATTACTATAACGTTCCGCTGGTGGAGAGACTCGTAGGTGGCGTGGCCCGTAGCCAATACAATAGCGTTACGAAGGGCAATGCCCTTTTGGCGTAGAAGGGGTGCTACGCCAAATTGATAATAAAAGTAAAACAGGTTGAATAAATCGGTCACAAGGTAGTATTAAAAGAAACCTGAGTTCAGTGGAATTATTTTAAAATTTCTAGGTCATTTAATGTTACAGATATTCAAAAGAACTATGTAAGTGGAATTATGAATTATTTCAATATGTGCGGAGAGAGGTAACCTCACAAATAATATTTATAATGTGTCGAATACAATTAAAAATAAATTTGATAGTAGCTAACTGTCTTTTCAAAATATTTCTTACTCATTTTTGGTAAAATTTTTAAATTAATAAAGCAGATTTTCGTTACTGCATTTGCTACATTATATAATCAGAACCGGCTTTTTCATTGCGAACATTATCAATAACGATCACAATACCAGTTCTAATCATTCTTAGGAGTGGTAATAGTACCTTTTAAATCGTCCTTTACATAAAAAGAAAAATAACTGTAAACACATAGGAAATAATCACGAATTTCATGAAATAGTTTAAAAATACCATATCTATAATATAATATAATAATTCTGTAAAATTACCTAAAGTGAGTTTTTTGTTGGCGGTATTAAAAAAAGAAACACAATATGTTTCGCGAGATATTTTGATGATGATTTTTTTAGCGAAACCGATATTTAAAAGCAGCGTTCAAAATAAATATAAACTTCAACATAAATCAAAAACAAAGTTAAAAAGTAATTATAATATTACATTGGTTGCAAAGTTCAAGCGAAGAAGACAACAAAGAAAAATGCTGTATAAAGAAAAAACAACTTGATAATACAAAACTTTCCACCACGTGAAAAAACAACGAAGAGTTGTCATTGTCTCGCAAGCAATTATGTGAAAAAGGAATCTCTTAGGAAAAATCTAATCTAACTTTATCAAGACAACTAAAAACTTATTTACAAAGTGAAATCAGTGCTCTCTGAAACCACAGCACTCGATCATTAGATTGCCTCGATACAGTAAAGTACACATTTTGGAATCAATCACACTTTCATGAAAATCCATCAGGGAATAATAAATAATATCATTAAAAATGTATAAATTGTTCAAGTACTCAGAGGATTTTGACTGTCGAATAGGTTTTTTTAGAGTAGATAAAATATTTAGTGTGTTTATAAAGTATTTATTGTACAATTTGTGTAAATCTTATTAAAGTTCTCAATTTTATAACGGAGAACTACACACTTCATTCCATTTACTCCCCGTGAAGCACAATTGAACAGATCATATCGTTTCAATTTGAATCTAGATTGTATTGTGTGCTCACAGAAATTTCGATGCAGTTGAATGAAAAAAAAATATTTTTGAACCGCATTGAATGTACAACATTTTCTAGTAGAGCCGGGTATAATTTTTAAAATCATAAAAACAATTTTATTATACATAACTTTGAGGTAAAAATTAACGATAGTTCTTATAATTACGCTATAGAACAAGGTGTTCATCATAATGTGGCACTAGCAAACGATAGCTGAAATTTAGCTTATACGAATTTTAATAAGTTTATACAGAATGTTTAGTATACAAGTGCATTGATTTTGGTTTTGGGCCCTAGGCGAAATTTGCGGCTCACCGTATAATATTTTTTTTAATACGTTTATTTACCTACGTGATCGATTAAATGAAAGTTATGTTCTATTGCGCACTGCCAACGGTTTGTATTATGCTTTGTCCATTTAAATGGTTTGATGCAGTTCATTTAGATTTCTTGTACGACCTAAGTCATACGGTTTGTTTGCTACACATTTAAAATAATTCACGCATGTAAAATAACACAGTTTCATATGGATAGCGAAACAAAAAAAAAAAATGCGGTTTTAAACTTCAGTTTTGAGGTCACTATGCAAGAAATGTTGCGATTCTATCATAACGAATTGAGAAATAAAATATGTTCTATAATTTTAACCAAACTGTTCATCTGAAACGTTAACGTAGTAACATAGCAGAGTTTTCAAGATCACATACATATTCAATCATGGTATTTGTCTCAATGGATTCGACAATTCTCATTAGAGTAGTACGAAGATAAAACGATTTTTTGTAATCAGATGTATCATAAAAAATATCACAATAATAAGTGTTTCAGAAGACAGGTCAAATAAAAAAATATATCATAAAAATCTTATTTGTGCCCAATGTTTTAAAGTTATTTATAAGCAAAATGTTTTTTTAATAAATGTGTTTATTAGATTTATTTAAAAGAAAATGTATGAAATTGAGAAACCATTGTGTGTTTTCCATTTCCTTGCTATTCAACTGTAGATTGATAAAAAAGCAATTTCATTAATGTTCTATGGTCTTCAAAAAAATATTTCACTCGTACATTAATGAAATAAAAAAATCTTTTTGTTTAAAAATGTATAATGCAAGGTTTGAATTTCGATAGTGTTATTTGACCCCTTTGCAACTAAGCAATAAACACAATAAGAAAAGAGTGATAGAAAGGACCAATCTTTGGGTTAGTAACCATCTCCTTTCACTTATACGAGGTGAGCGTAACGATTATATCAGCGATACAGTAAATAATTAAAAAGTATTTTACTTCTTATTGGATACCAAACCATTCATTAATATTAGACCTTACAAAAAGTGGAGTTCTTCAGTCGCAAAAGTAAGTTTGTTAAAAGTTTCACCGAAGGAAAAATTGAGGATCAATTTTACTTTTGGAATCAATATGCCTTACCCAGATTTCGGCCCGCTCTCGCAATCACGCCAGTCATACGCTACAATAATAATTACTTTTGCAAATAGGATTTTATTGACAATTCAATAATACAAAACATGTAAATCTTTTATGTGCTGTGTCGAAAAGTGTACACTATATGATACATTTGATGAATGGGATTTTGTTGACGTTAACAATGGCAGCGGGTCTCCTATTGTTGGCAACGTCAAATTTCACATTATCAACGACCGGCGCACAAGAAGGCAATAATAAATACACATTCATAGAAATAAAGAAGAAATAAATATTAGCGAACGAGTGAAAGCTATTCGAGTTCATTCACCATTTTCCAAAAAGGCAGGCGTTTTTTTAGATGTTCACGGAATTTGCATATGTATTATATAAAATCTCTCAGAAATTGCAATTCCATCACTCCTAATACACTGTTGTATACTCTATACACTATAAATTTAATTATGAAAATTTCTTTTAGAACTGAATAAATATTCAAAGAACCCAATTATTTATTAAACATATAATTTTACATTTAAATTATGCGAAAGTAACTAATGGAAATTTTTTTTTCATTCAATTTCATTTCATTCTGTAACTACGTTAAAAAATGATAAATTCGTACAAATATTCGTTTTAGAATCGATTTGTGAAATGTCGTTTTAACTATTATATTTCTATAAAATATTTTTTCGATTGACCTACGTTGACTAAGCACGGGTAAGTAGACCACAAGTTGGTTACAAAATAAACAAATGAATTAAATTTCATAGCTGTGTGGCCAACATTTTTGGATTTTGGCCTTCAATATGATGTACACGGGATCGAGTCTCCGTACGGTATATTAAATAACCTGACTTATCTTCAAAGACATGTTCTGACAACTATTGTTTTTTTTTTTATTTAAGGAACACTTGCATTTTTACACAAACTTTTTTAATAGGAAATAATCATTTGGTTATAATAATGGATTCACTTGACTAGATCATTTCATTGCTGTAGGAACTTTGTAAATGTGCGAATACGATCCGAGTTCGTACAGTCAATTCGAGTGTTGAAAGTGTTTAACAGCTGTTTCTCGAAAGTTCAAGTATTAATTTGAGGCTGAGAATGATGTATTAAGAGCTTCAAAAAGCTATAAAACAAGTTGGGCACTAAATTGTGGAACGTATATTAGCGTTATTCTCACTGTCTAAAGTGCCATCGAGAAAGGTAACGATATGAGTAGGAAGGCACTTAGTAAGGATATAAGAAATACAATGTCAAGCAAGGCGAAGTGATTACGGAAACTTTTTAAAAGCTCTATAAAACAACAGACAAAGAAAATGGGAAAAATAAGACACGAAAACACAAAGAGGATGCATTTGAAAGGCTGAAGAAGATGTTCTCACAATACATATGGAAATGCGTATTTTTTTATTTGTTATATTCAATATAATAAATAAATTTGCGAGGTTTTAATTATTGATGCAGAGGAAATATTGGCTTTTATTTGAAAACATCTGATAAAGAAAACAAAATAAAGATAGAAGTAGGAACGAACAGTAATTTTATAACTATTGCATGTTGAAACTGTGTGTGGTTTAAGGCCATCAATTGCAGCCTAGTTACATAATTAAAATCTGTTGTTCCAATGTTTTCATTCATTTACTAAATAATTTTAATAGTGTTCTTTTTATAATCTGTTACAACAAAAAAAAAGTTTTTTCGTTGTCAGGCCTGACGGTTATTAAATTGATAAAATTCTTTTGCAGAATTTTTGTAATTTTTATCTTGTAATCTGTATAAGTAAATTTTATATTTTTATATGAAAAGTGAAAAAATGTTAAGAACTCTAAATTACTTCGCAATTTATATTGGCTGTCGCATTTTTGGGTAAGAATTTAATTTAATTTACGGCACAGTGAAATAAGATAGACGTGGGACGGTTTTTGATATCTCAAGCCTTGTGCTTACCCTGCATTGGAGATCTTTTACAAAACAAATTAGTTCAAATAAAAAAAAAAAAACGAAACAATAGAGGACACTAGCGCCATATCCGACAGTAAATTAATAAAGCCGATCGAAGCGAATTTGAACAGAACCGAATTCCGCTTTGGCAATAATAAAATAATTGTTTGCAGTTGCTACAATGAAAATTCAATTTGAAACATTATCAACAAAAGGAACGGCTTTACGCGCTCCAATTATGGGCCAAATGATACGTAACTATCAACACGGGAGGGCAGGGCGAGCGTGCAGCAACGAAATGAAAATCGCCCCAGCTGATGTTGTTTGCCAACCGGAAGTGCACACGGGCACTTATCAAATCGCTGCAACTTCGCGCTCTAGTTGGTCCGCGGATTCCGCGCCCGGGACTGGTATTCGGGGATCGCAACACTTTTGGAGTAAATCAATATTTCTTTAAAGTCAGTTATTTTCTCCGTGTCATTTTATATGCAACTTGCACTTACAGCAATATGATTCGAGATGCTAATCGTATACGTCGCAAAATAAAAAGATAAATTAGCAGCCAGGCCTTTCAAACAAGTCCAATTGTGTTATATGGAGAGCGAGTACACCCAGTCCTTTTTTTACGCGAATTCGATTATACGCGATTTTTTTGGACGGCACCGTTACATTTTTTTACGCGCTTCACTCGTTTTTACGCGTTTTTTTCCCCAAATTTGTTTTAAAGAAGAAATTCATATATGATGCTTGGCATGTACGTTTCATAATTTTTTTTAAATTAAAAAAATATGTGTATTTTTAAAACATAATTTTGTAAAGTATACCATTTTTTTAAATACACATAGAATTGCCAAATGTCGACAAGTGTATAGGATATTATGCGAATTTATGTTTTAGGGTGTGTAAGGAAATATAATGCAATTGCGTAAAATCATGGAATGTGTGTCCGCTCGTAAACTTGTTTAAACGCAATGCATTATTAATTTTTTTTTATTTAAAAGCATTTATTAAATTCGTTGAATAGCACTTTTCTCGGCCATAAATTTTACCACTTTGAATTATCATGTGAAATAAATGCCCTCCAATGACGTCTAAATATTTTAAATGTTAAATAATAAATGCGAACCGAAGATAAAAACATTACTATTGAAGTAAAAAGCATTAAATAAAACAATAATTTACACTTGCATGAGTATTTAAAAAAGACAGTTTTAACTTGGCTTTCATACATATTCAGATATACAAGAATCCGAGCAAAATTCAGATTCATACAAAATTCAATACTTTCGTTCGAAAAATCGCAAACGATTACATTTCGCAACCGATAGTGACAGCAACGAATAATTCATGTAAGTGAAAAAAAAAAACTATAGTCTAATTATATTTTTATAAGCAATAAAGACATGAAAATATACATATATTTTTTTTGCACGAATTTTGGAGAGCAAATTTTGCTTTTTCATACGTTTCTGTTACGTTTTCACGCGATATTTTAATTTTTGGAACCAAATTAATATTAAGCAACAATAACCAAACAAAACAAAACTGTGACAAAAAATAACAGAGACAGGATTGAATATTGAAATCATAAAAATTTTACCTGTTATGTTTTGTCGATGATCTCTTTAGTCATCGAATCCATTATTAAGTAAACTGTGATATTTTTTAGTACAAACAAACAGAATTGTGATATTTTTATATCCGAATGATTTTAATTATTACTGAAGCCAAAATTACAATAGAAATCTAAGATTGGTGAAGTTGTCGAACGTATTTATACGCTTCGAATATTATTAACCAAGAATGCCGTAAGCACAACGCAAACTTATTCGTCGGTGCGAAATTCGTGAATCGTAGTATTCGTCGATTAACTATTTAAAATATACCAAAGCACTCAACTTGATGGAATTAGTATATTGAGTAACAGCATTGGGAAAATTCACTCAATTCTCAGCTACTTTAGCAACTACGCGCCGAAAATTGTAACACGAAAATGCAAAGAGAAAATCGATAATACTTTGTATTGTTTGCTACGTACAGGAATAATAAAAATTCAATTATACTTACTTCTTCTTTTACGAGCATTCTTTAAATTTAGGAACCAATTACAACATAAACTGTTAATTTTATTATGTCTATGGAAGAAAATACCATTTTCGGGTGAAATGATTATCTTAAGGCCTCTAAGGATTAAAGTGAATACCATTTTCCGATTAGTCCATTCGTGTCATATAGCGATAATATAATATTTGCCAAAAGTGAACCTTAAATAGCTGTTATATAATTCAAATCGGATTCTTTACGAGTCAGTTTTTGGATACTAAAAATAGTATTAAAGTGAGATATTCAATTGATTTTAGTGATTTTATTATTTTGATATCTATCAAAGACTAAATTAAATTCACTTGATAGATTAAAATGTTAGGTTGTTCTCGTTCGCGAAAATTCATAGAAAACACAGTTCATAGCATTTTTGCGAAGATCCAATTAATTTGAATACTTTTCTGACTGTTGACTAATTAAGAACATGTGAACTACATAGGCACAAACAAAAACTGATTGTATTTCAACTGTTTCATTCAATATGGTAAATAAAGAAGTACACCATTTGACTAACAAATAGTTTATTGATTGTTTTTTAACACATTTTCGGAATCGGTTAGAGAGTGAGTGGAGAGAAAAAAAACACATTCAGTCATGCCTTTTTGCATAACACACACAGATAAAAACTCAAATACTCCAGTATATATAATATCAGATAGCTGAGTCGATTTATTGTTCTACCAAATTCCCACAAAACAAAAACAAAAGTTGTCATTTATACTGATAGCATTTTCCCCAAAATATACTTACGGCCATTTCTACAGATGCTCTGAACGATACTGGATTCTGGGCATAATAAATACCACACAACGATCAATAAAGTTAAATAATTAAAGAAAGTTATAAGTTTTTCTTTTATAAAATATTATATACTTTGAACGTCAATACAGAAAATTTATTCTGAATAAACGCTATTTCAAGAATCAGGCGGACTTCAAATATGTAACGAAAATAAACTTTGATTGTAAATACAAAATTTCCTTTCCTTACATCAATTCCAAGTATTGAAGAATGGCAGACTCACACCATATCTTAAATAAACAAGTTCATTTAGCAGCCTTCGGAAATAGTTCTTTGGTTACTCAAAAACAAATTATGTATACAATGTATTATATTGAGTGTACGAACAAGACTTTGTTATAACATTGAAATATATTAAATTCGATTTGTTTTCATAAGTTTTGGTTCCGAGAAAGAAGAACGCCCGTAAATGACAAAATTTGAGTAAATTCAAAACTCAAATCACTGCAATAAACAAATTAATATATTATCAGTCATATTTAAATATTCACTGTTGATCTTTGATGGAGGGCATTATAGAAAAGATTTCATCTGAATTATTAATGGGTATAAAAGGCCAGCCGGAGGCTCTTGGCAAAAATTTTGATAAATTCAATAATGTTTTTCACAAAATATGAGATTTTGTGCCAGGTATTAGTATCATATTATGTTTTTTTCTGAATATAAGTTATCAATGTTTTATTTTGAATATTTTCGTTTAAACACGTTATTAACGAAACCGATGCTCTAACACTTAGGAATGCCATTTCTTTTAAAGTGTTGAAATCTGCACAAAAAATATGTTAGTTAAAGAGAAATTATTAAATATAGTCCAAAATTATTAATGGTACATGGTATTCAAAAAGACAAAACGTTTTCATATAAACGTAATAGACTTTTATGCCGCAATACACCAGATAGTTAGAAACTGAAAAATAAAATAATTATTTTATGGAATGATTTAGCATTCCGTCGGAACTTAAATATGGTAAATTAACACGCTGAAAAAATAATGTAAATGTAACGTAAAATAAATATATTTTAGTTTTAAAAAAATTATAAGATATATAGCTGATAGCTATTTCGGCTCACGCCTTCATCAGAACCATCAGAAAGCGTGAGCCGAAATAGCTATCAACTGTATATCTTATAATTCATGTAGAACTAAAATACATCACTATTTTTTCGCCGTGTTATAATGGAGTTCTCCCAAGTAAATTCCAATTCAATCAATAAATGGTAAATTAAGTCAGAGATTTTGAACAATCGTCGAATTTTTCATCGACATCCTCAGTAGTCATATTCAATATGGTAAAATTAACTATTAGGCGCGACGAGAGTATTTAACTTTACATGATGTTCCAAGCGCTGTGTGAATAAAAAATTGTGTTGTTAATTAAAAGTGTTGAATTTGCAGCAACATTATTAACTAGGTACAAAAGAACGATGAGAGCAAAATTGACCAAGATTTGAAAAGTTACATAATGGATAAACTTTCGCGATCGAAACGCTATGTTCAGTACACCTATCCCTCGATTTATACGGTACTTGTTTGACACGTTTTCACTTTTACGTGGATTGAAAAAGAATTGACTAGTTACATTTACAGCTTAAATCATCCACGAAGAACTCGAATTGGGAAGAAAATCAGGTAACCATTTTGTACAAAATGACTCAAATGTTGAACGGGCCCTTCGATTCCAACGTGATATTAATCAATGCTTGGCTCAATATGATAAGGTCCATAAAGATCTAACTAAGAAATTCGAAGCAAATGTTAATAATGCAAACATGGAATTGGCACAAATAATTTCGAATAATGAATGTGACTTTGAACCAGTCACGAAGAAGAGATTAACAGTGATTTGTGACAATGATGATTGATAAAAACTCCACCAACCGTTGCAATATTGTTTTTGTGAATCTTTTGGATTTAATTTTTTTGTTCCTCTATATATACTTTATGTGTATTTAATTAATAAAAGAATATGCATATTTATACTTTTAACAATTTTGTTTTATTTATGTATTTTAGAAAACAACCAAATTATGCATTTTTTCGATATACACGTTTCTCTCAGGAACATATCTACCGTGTAAATCGAGGGATAGGTGTACTTTTCAAATATTGGTTCACGGAGACGTCGTGATCGCAGTGCGTTTGCGGTGCCCTGTTTCCACCAGATTTCGATTTGTTTTTTATGATCATTTTGCACAGAGCAATGCGGGAGGGAAGAGTGAAAAGTAGAGCAGCGCGTATGTAGAGTCCAACGGCAAAAAAATACATTAACTTCGCCGGTCATTACACCTCGCACGGCGCTTCTATTCGTGAAGCTGCTGCTCATTACGAACAGGTATGGATTGGTAGATCATAATTTTTAAACGAATATCCACTTCCACGGGGACTTTATTTTTGCAGTGCGAATACTAACTTTCCTTTCCAAGGGGATTCGAGAATATGATAAGATAACGGAAAACTTTGGTGACGATTAAGACCAACTGAGTTTTACAGTGTATGTAAAAATGTTTGACCGATTTATTTTTTTATTTATAAAACCAATATCCCACGTCATAACTTTACGAGCTGCGGTGAACAGGATTTTTAAGCAGTCACTTTATAATATGTATTTACGGTTCAGAAACGTGGAAAAGATTAAGACGGATATCAGGTCGAACCGATTTCTGACAAGCGCACGACAGGCATTATTAATTAAAACACAAATTCAAACTCCTGAATGAAATTTATTGTTATTAACTGTTCAAACAATAATCACAAGTATCTGTTTTTTTTCCACGTTTAATTTGTATCGACTAGATCAGCGCCTGGCAACCTATGCCACGCGTTCCACCTAGTGGTACGCGACAGGATTTTTGGTGACACGCCTATTCATTAAAAATTCAGTACGTTAAAAAAACTTTTTTCCTTAATTCTACCCATATTTCTCAATGATTTTTGCAAATGAATAGGTGTTTCTAAGTTAATCACAGCAGTCCAACAAAATCAGTAGCACGTCAATGAATTTGGGTTGCCAACCCTTGGAATGGTGTATAACAGTATTATAATACATTGACACAATATAAAGTTATAAATTTTTATTATAGTAAATAACATAATATAGCCGGTCAACAGCACGGTAGTTAAGTACACGTGTGTCTTTAATGAAGCAATATTATGTTTGGAATGAATACGTGGTACAGAAAAGTTAAATCGAAAATCAAGGTAAACCTCACAGAGTTATGGCTTAAGCAAAACAATCTTCTCAGTCAAATTTCATTTACTTTAGTGATAAATAATTCAATTTCGTTCTTATTATCGACATGAGGCTGAACATTGTTTCATTTTAAATGTCGATTTGTCGTAAAGATACAACTTGAACTCATTACCCGAAAGACGAGTCCAAATAGACCAAATAAAGACAAGTCATGCGTAAAAAGGACGATGCTTGCCAAACAAAACCACATGGGAGACAAGATTTGTCTTAGTAAAAACTTTATGGCGAATCAATTGACAATTACGGGCCAATGTTTATCTGCGTACATACAAGCATACATGAAGTAGGAGAGTTTTACATGTCTATTGTTGAGAGATCGCGCTGAGATCGATTCGCGAACAAATGGAGCGGCAAAGGTATCGAAAGCGAGACCTTTGCAGCTTTGGCGGGAATCTAAAAATCCATTTAAAATGGCCGATATTCGCGTGTCATAAAATGTCTGCACGTGACATCAATATTTGAATAAGTCTAATGCCATTGTCATATACGACTGAATTATTACACACTGAACAATGACTTACAAGGTTGTTATTTTGCACATTACAAAATATTTTTCACTACGTAATCTTTTTTGTATTAGGATGCTTCGATTTGATTCAATTAATCTGAAATTAAAACGCCAATAGCTTACGATAATCCTTCAAATTTATAATACAACAAATAATAAATTTATATTTGAACATGTCGCAATCTGAAGATTAAAGTGTCGCAATTCCAATAAGCGCTGTTTGACAGAATATAATTTGTGAATATGTTTGTTTTTAAAGTCTACCAATTCAAGGTAGAGAAGCATTATATTTTAAATATTAAAACACGATTGGTTTGTACCACTTCCATATTTTTAAAAATACCAGGACCGGTTAAAAATATATGGACTTATATAATATTACAAATAAAATTATGTTTTATTAATAAAAACATATTTCTTTTAACGTTTAAAAAATGTAGATATATCAATATATATATATATATTAAATTTGAATTGTTGCATCTCTGTACGATTCCATATGTCATATCACAAACGACCCGGGTTTCGCCCTTCGGCATCTTCAGGTATTCCATCGCACGGATGCAGCATAACTGACATAAAACACACAGTGAGCATCGTATATATAATATATTAAAATCATTATTAACAGGAATCTACTTACCAATAGGCAAGCAAAAGATTGCAGCTGAAAATAATGTAACAATATTAATCCAATAATAATTAGCTATAACAACTTTCATTAACGATCTTGCTAATGAGTTGTCGTTATTGAAATGGGGTTTTCAACAAATTTAAATCAAGTAATTAAACTGAAAGATTACCTGAAGATGCCGAAGGGCGAAACCCGGGTCGTTTGTGATAAGACATATGGAATCGTACAGAGTTGTAACAATTCAATTTTAATATTGAAATTCCATCAGGCACCTTCAGTCGATGTCATAAATTATATATATATATTCCAGATGAATTATGAACATAATTGATATTCAAAAAAAAAAAACATATGTATGTGGATTATATGTACAAATGGGCATATAATCCACGCACTGTTTGTGACACACGTGAAATAAATAAAGTTTTTTTTTAATTTCATGCTAAAATGAACTTCCACAAGTTACTGCCGAACCCATCAACAGTGTTAGATTATATGCAACTAAAAATGCAAGGCCACAATATTTTATAATATTAAATTTTGTTAAATAAAGCAAGTCGGATTTAACGGCAAGGTAAAATCCTCAGTAAAAATGGATTTAAATGAGAAAACCCAATTGCCCTACAGCAATAATAATTTATTACATATTAGTCGGAAGTCGTTCGAGTGAATCCCCGGAAATTCATTACAGAAATGAAATGAAAAAAGTACATTTTGCGAATAAGATTACTATCGAACGCGTCATATATTTTAACTTCGCTATATAAATCTTTCAAAATGATTTCTAATGACGTAGTAAAATTTAATCGGTTAAATACCCTGGTAGATATGTTTTAAGTCATTTCTCCCCCCAACAAGTGGTGTATTTGGAATACCAATAGGGTGTGCAATCATTATATAAGACGATTAGTACGGCTTAACGGTGAGTTGTTGACACTGCTAGTGGGAAAAATATTTTTTGTTAACTGTTTTTTACTATGTAGAAATTCCTTGTTAATTTAAATGTAAATTTAGGAAGCTAAAATGAAAGAAGAGATTAGAAATCAATAAAACTATTAGCAGCAATAAATTATTAGTAAATAACAATTTAAATAGAACAAGAACCAAGATTTTCACAATTGTGTATATGATAATGAAAGCAATTGTTGTTTGATTCTAAACGCCTCCCCATACCCGTACCAGTAAATCCTCTGCTTAACTTAGTAATGATTAATTTCACGATACAGCTGTTATGAAGATGATTGTCAAAGAAGCGAAACCCGTGTCACACATCAAGTAGAATAACAAGCAGAGCTGTGGAAGCATTGACTAACAACACGACTCCATCCAAAAAAAGTTATTGTCAATTGTAATTATGTCAGGTTTTTTCTTACCTTTCCTATTCATGTGTACATATTACACTGAAGATCAACCAAACAATCCGGAAAATTTTTCATTGAAAAAGTTTTCGAAATCGTCTAATCGAAAGAGTAGTCGATCGTTTTTCACGACTCCGACTCCGGTTATAACACCGCGACTTCTAGACTCCCGAGTCCGACTTCACAGCCCTAATAACAAGACTACATATTTTAACTAATATCAAAAACTAAATTCCAAGCAGTTATCCCTGAATATGTCGAAATATGAAGGAATAAACTTGAAACGGTTTCGAAGATTTCTAATCTTTTACAAAGTCGAAGAAGATCTGTGATCCTACGATATAAATATTGTAAATTTAAATCTAATTTAGCACAGAGGCGCGTGAGCCTAATATCGGATGATATTAGAACCACCAAAATATTACCATCAAAGCTTCAATTATATTTAACTGAATTGTAATGAATTTATTCCACCTACGCTAGTAAGATAGAATACGATCTTGCACCTTTTCGTCGAAGTCAATTTCTATTCTTCCAGTAATTTGGCGACGCCAGGTGCTGACGTCTGGGAAATTTTATTAGGTTTAAGGTATGCCGTTAAGTTATTCCTTTATAAAATCTACCTGAGGGTATAGAGCCGACTACTTTTGTTAATTTAGCTAAGGCTGTAATATTACGATTCGCACGGTGCCATGGTATAATTATAATTTTAATATTCAACCTAACTACCACCCGGTAGAAATCTAAATTACTTTGCATAAAATTTTGTCGAAAGTGTTAAAAATGTGAGTGTTTTTTTTTCTTCATAGATTGTTTGCCCCTAATTTTCTGAATACCTTCTAAATACTGTTTTTAAATTCGTTCCGAGGCATGAGTAGTTTCTTGACAAAAAGTGATACAAATCTTATAGATATTGAGAAATTTATTTCGTGGTAATTTAATAATCAAGAAAACGTATTCGGTTTCTCGCTAAGCCACAGAGAATTTTCTCCATAGAGGTTAAAAAAAACTTTAAAGATTTAATTAATATTCTTCGATTAAAAATGTTGTATCAAGTTAGCGTTACAATTATTTTTTTGGCTTAAAATATTTTTAGTTTTGTTTAAACATTATTATTAAACGTTATTTATTTAACAAAAAGTATGTATTGCTGGAATTATTTTTTAGCCATATCCGTTTTCACGAATACATACCATGGCTAGTCATCGGTGGCCTTCCAGGGTAACGAAATCCACCCGACTGAAAGAAAAGACAGGGTTCAAACATCGCTTGGATGAATACGATGGTTAGTCTGTTCTATAGTCATCGAGTTATTAAAAACATCAAGCTATCATAACACGGTGAAAAAATAGCATGTATTTTAGTTCTACATTTTTTTATAAGATATAGTTGATAGCTATTTCGGCTCACGTCATCGTCAGAACTATCTTTTTATAATGGAGTTCTTCCAAATAAATGCCAATTCAATCAATAAATCAAGCTATCATAATCACTACAAGCATCTGCGAACCGTAATATGAAAATTTTACTATAAAATCTATGTTATATATACGATATTTATTTTGTGTTAAAATAATTGTGTTACAAAAATATATAAAAAATCACGTTCTCTACACACTAATAGCTTACTGAAGTTTGAACAATTTTTGTACATTTCCATGTAGTATCATGTTTTGTGTTTCATCTTTCAACATCTTTATGCATTCTAATACACATACTAAAATGCACTAGAACTGATGGTGTCGATTTTTTCACCATGCATGCTTAAGACGACATCTGAATTTAACACGCTAGCGAGAAAATGAATGGGCTTTAAATTTACTTCACCTGTTCCTCAACACGGATAACGTGTTCACAATTTTATTATTTTTAACGCTGCATTTAACATGAAAAAATTCGAATACATCATTTAAACACAAATAAACCTAATTTTCTTTTTGCATCGAAAATAGAAAAATATGGAATACATACGTTCCATTTCATTAAATAACGTATTTTCACTGAAGCCCACTCGTCTTTACTTGTGGTCTTTCAACTATTCCACGGTGATATTTTAACATATTTTATTTTTAAATGGTGATATTGTGATATTTATAAACCTTTTCAAAAACGCGTAAAAATAAAGTCAAATGTGTCTACATATATATTATATATTAGGCCAAGGATGTATTGTAGAGAGACGTTGAAAAATTCACTCAATTCGCATGTCGTTGCTAAGGTGTAATTAATGTAAAAAATATTTCAATATTCCAGGTACACGTCCGATCTCAGTGCAAAGCTATACCGAGACGGGATTATTTTTAAGCTTACAAAATCGATACGGTATGCGGCATAAGACTAAGCTAAATGCGGAATTCAATTCATTCTACGTGAAATCACACCGACGTCGTCGCGAATCACCTAGAGCCGCATTCGAAATTATTCAGTTAAATTTACAATAACGACTGACTTATGGATTTCCTGAATATTTCGAATCGCCAAACTGGAGTTGTGGACTTTTCGTCAATTAGGAAATGTACAAACATTCAACAATTTAAAATTCCGCCAAAGAGAAAAAATCCTGTGAAATGCAATAGCACTATCACAAAAGATTCGTAACGAACAAACTAATATATGTCATTCGCCGCTCTTAAAACCATTACTAGGGGCTGACTCGTTTCCGTGAAATATATAAGCTTATTGATATAGCTGCCTTTTTTCGCCAGTTTCATTTACAATTTTTATTTTTTCTTTAGTTTTATTGCTGACAGGAAATAAGTTAGGTGGTTAAAACAGGAGAGACGATGTATTGTGTACCTTTCCTACACAGCTATAAATAGATAAGCAAATGTTCTTTTAAGCATAGTTCTGACGATGGCGTGGGCCGAAATAGCTATCAACTATATCTTATAAAAAAATGTAGAACTAATAAGATCTAGTGTTATAGTGGAGTAGTATCAAGTAAATGCCAATTCAATCAATGGAATAGTAGTATTATGAATACAGTATATGTTTATTTATATGGTGTATAAATCAGTGAACTGTCGGTTATAATAATAATATTTAATAAATTAATTAATTAAATAAATAATTATTTATTTTACTTAACCTTACTTTAAATTTATTTGTTTTCTTTTTGGTCTATAAATCCTAATCTTACGATTTGCTTTAACGGGTTTACGTGATAAAATGACGACGCTGATAAAACTTTCGGGTAACATACGACGCACACCTTGTTTCTACTATGCCACCTTTAAAGGGTTACGTGCGTAGCAAAAAATAAGACGGCATACAAAGCATAAAAAAGCAGCAGGGTAAAAAGCTTAGAAAGCGCGCGTAACAATAATGTATAATGACGGTCGAAGTAGTAATGAAATTACAAAGTAGGAAAAACACCCGCTGTGCGCTCACACAAACCGGCAACTAATCCCGGCCTGACCTTACCCTAGATCGCTGTCGCTCTACGCCGAGACGAAGGCTTCGCCGACAAGGGATCGCCGCGCTGCGAAGCGTCGTGACGTAGGTCGTCGTAGCGGCCTGCGAAACGTTGCGCAACACTCCTGCCTAACCGGACGTGGCAGCTCGTAGAGGGCCGCCGTTACTGCGATTCAGGCCCCAATTAATTGATTAACCAATTATCCTGGGAGCGGACCTGCCTATAAATAAGCCGGCAGGAACTTGATCAAGTAAAATGGTCTAGTGCCCAATGCGGGCGCGATGAAAGAAAAATAGAAGAAATACGTGGAGGTTTCTATATATAACACGCGTGCATTATACTGATCAACAAAAGTAACTGTAGCATTTTGATGGACATATTAAAATCAATGTTTACTGTTAACACAGACAGCGTGGTTACGACATCATATATTTAACGTTTTATGAATACTTACTTGACGATAAAACCAACAATGTTGTATTTGTATTGCAAGAGCGACAAAACGAGAGCAAATATTAAAATAACTGAACTATTTCACGTTACATATTTATCACATCAGTCGACCAAAAGGGTAACAAGCGGTATTTACTTTATTATGACAGCTCACTCAACATAGCCATAGGTGTCGTTCGTCGGTTTATATTATACCATAAGTATTAAAAAACAATAAAAGCACCAGTTTCGATCAGCGAATGAAAGCTTTAACCAAATACATTCAACATAGGAAGTTTTGTAAAATTGTCGAGCAATTAAATAGAAAAAACAGTCTTTGTATTACTGCAATATTATATATATATATATATTATACAATCATTGATGACATATAGCTCAGTGCTAAATTGTATTTAAAATCACTTTTATAGTTTTAAATGTCATTTCTTGGTGTCTTAAAACACATATTAATAATTACTATATATACAAAACCAAAGTTTGCTTAAATTTCATCCAAAATTAACTTATTTTTTATTATGTCAAGTAGCCTTGTTTAAATTCATAATATATCAATTGATAATCCTAGTGATAGTTATAAAAATGTTTAATTGTGTAAAATGACTGAACATTGTGTTTTTACTAGGTATATAAATATATTTAAAACTACTTTGTATACAATAAAATTGAATTTGTTGATTGAAAATTGACTGTAGAATCTATTATATATAATTGAGCTTTTTTTAAATAATAAGAACACATTTTTTGCTATTTTTTTAAGGAATATATTTTTTGATCAGGACCTGCTTTGCTCATCACGAGCACTAGCAAATGTTATCAGCTGATAATGCCCGTGACGAGCGAAACCGTTCCTGATCAAAAAATACATCGCGGGAATACGTACTAAAAAAATTGTTCAAGAAGTGACAGTTAACACATTAAAAGTGATATAATAACGGCGAAGAACCTTTATAAATATAAAAGTTGTTGTTGTTTAGTGATTCTTTTCGAATTACAAGCAGTGGTGATATTTTGGATTTCTCCAAATATGCTGTATTTGAACCTGTATAAGTGGTTCAATTCTGCATTAAAATATTCAAAAAGGTCTCGCAACAAAATACGATTGACAAACGCTGATAATTACCCAACACGCACAAAGCCATTACATGACTTGCAAAACAAGTTTTCGCCGTTAGTTCATGACTTTAAAAAGTGTTTTTTTCGGCATGAAAGAATTAGGCTATCGGGGAAAAACATCTTAATAAAGTAAACATTGTGATAAGCGATTCACCCAATTCTATTAACTCGAATAAGTATCAGCCCCGGCCAAAATTTTGCAATCCTGGCCCCTATGCCCGGCCCATTTTTGAACAAATAGCGTATTTTTTAAGTGTTCATTAAAAGTGTTATAACTATGTTAATATTGGATATAATCAAATGAAATTTTCTGAGCTGTATTCATATTTTGTATGAAATTTATATATTATTGTACATATTAAAATAAAACATGTGTATTTATTTATATTTTTCTAGTGTTAAATTTATACTTATTAACTACTACACAATAAAATATTTACTTCATAAATATTCAAAATCTTTCATCATCTGTAATTATATAAGTACAATCCATTGGCTCATCATCATTAGTGGAAGAAGAAGCAGTAGTAGTCGTTTTAAAAAACATATCCAAATTTAGTTGAGTTGTTTGTTGTTTTTTTGTTGTATATTGCAGCGTAATGCAATTTTTAAAAATTGCTATTTTTTGGTCGTAAGTGCAAATGGTCGTAAGTCGAGGACTACCTGTACCGCCATTGCGTTTATAAGTAAATTAAATAACATAAACCCAATTATAAAATGTTGATAGAAAAAATCTGCGAATCGCTCAGAGCATCGCGGTGTTTCCCTCGCACGTGTCACCATACCAACGCGTGATCGATGCGCCGCCTCCGAGAGGCGACACCGTGACCCGGTTCATTCGGCTACCGGAGCATCCCCGTGTGTGTGGAAAAACAACGTCGGGGGGATGATGGGGCGTCGCGACGTCGCGTCTGCCAGACACATTGTGACTGCGGGACATCTATTGTCGAATTATCATGAAAACATAATCATATCGAATGAAAGCATTATGTAAACGTTGCTCGGCAAGTCTGTCAATGGTTACTAAAACATGACGTAGTATATTTATCTTCATAACCGTCTCCTGTCTTTTACCAAATCGCTTACTTTTTGAATAATAAAAACGATACTGACTTTTTATTTTCTATACTTCAGTCATATATACATATATATATATATATAAATGAATGTCTGTCTGTCTGTCCTTTATTAATTCCTACACCATTAATCCAATTGCGATAAAACTTTGTCGAATTATTGCTTAGACTACTGGGCAAAAGATAGGATACTCAGAATGTGATTAGATCACAAAAATTAATTGAATATTTACGAAAAACATGTTTTCATACAAGACTATTCTAATACAGAATGGTCATTTATGAAATATTGTATCCATAGCAACGCCGAAAACAAATCTGTCACATGCACTCACCTGTAGGTATTTTAAGTAGGTACTTACGTAAGGTACTGAATATTTTGAAGCAAAATTCGATTTTTGAATAAAGTATTTCAATGTTTAAATTTTTGCCGACTTTTTTGTTTTAGTTTTATGTTGCATGACAGAACGAATTGAAATAAATATTACGTATAAATCGTGTGTGATATAAAAAGGTCGACTTCGGATAGTATTATATCAATCATTTTTTTTATTTTTCAAAAGTGGATTTCAAAACGTAACGTTTACTGTGAAATCAGTCAAGTCACAGTATAACTCAAGCACGAAAGAAAAGGGCGAAACAATGAGGTTGAAGTTGATAATCGTTGGATTGTACCGTATTCACAGTGTCTCTCGAAAACGTACAAAGTACACATCAATGTCAACAAAGGAAGCGATATGGCAGTTTTTGGAGTGGGAAATTCAACTGCATCTATCGATAAAATCAACCAATATCAACTGGGACGCTACATTAGCAGCAATCAAGCAATATGGCGCATTTTATCATTTCCAATTCATGAACGGCATCCAACAGTTACTCATTTGGCAGTTCACCTTGAAAATGGACAGCGAGTGTACTTCACAACAGAAAATGCACGTGTAAGAGCATTGTCACCACAGCCAACAACGTAAACTGCAGTACAAGAGTAACAGTAAATGAGTACAAGAAGGTTTTAACCACTGTTAATTCATGTATAATACAGTAAAATCAGCCGTCTCAACCGTTGAGACGTTAACAGTCAGGGGTTAATGATATAATAATGATTTTGTATTTAGTTACTAAGATACTAACATTATTTGAGTTGTTATGATAAAATATTAGACGTTACATTAATACTTTACAGTTTGTGTTCTTATTCAGGCGTCCTCGTAATATCTAAGTTTCGTGCCGACCAAAATATCATACGAAAAAACTTCGCTGAAAATGACTATATGGAAGATATAAATTGGGATTCAATACACTTGAACCAGTTGTTGGACGAATTATATTTACACACATCATAACACGATTATTGTGAACTAAAGAGGACAAACCCGTAATTTTCCACGGCATATATATATATATATAAATAATTCATATAAAAAAATTTAATTGTGATATCGGATATAAATACACTACAAAAACATTATATAGAAGCGATAGTCTTCGGATAAGTTTAATATTCTTGTTGAATGAAAAATTACATATGGCAAAGACTCTCAGATACAATATGAAACAATAGTGCATTTTTAAAATTTAAAAAAAACAGTATTTCTTAATAAAAATAAACGTGCAGGGAAAATCTTTCACGATAATACAATTGGCTAGTAAATAAAAAAAATAGCTTTTAATAAAATTAAATATTTTTAACACGGTAAAAAAATAGCAATGTATTTTAGTTCTACAAAATTTTAAAGATATAGTTGATAGCTATTTCGGCTCGTCAGAACTACGAACTACACTGGACGATGGCGTGAGCCGAAGAACATCACCGTGTTATAATGGAGGTCTACCAAGTAAATGCTAAAAGTTAATCAATAAATATTTTCAAAATAGTTTGTTTTTAAATAGTACGTATATTGACTGAAGTAAATCAAAATAACGTTAATATATCCTAAATTCACACCACATCTCTACAAATATAGCAATTTATCGTATTTTACTTTTGTTACATATTTTGTGTAACCAAGCGATAACGAAAACAAACCGTGATTACAATCCCTTCTTACTGAACACATTCCGCTATCCATTAATAATCCTAGCAGCGGCATCCAATAATTAAGGGTGTCAACACTCGTGTGTCATCGTTTATCATAGAACCGACCCTAACAGGCCTATTAGTTATATAGGTTGACGCGTTAAAGCACCCTTTCTTACATCCAAGCTATGGGGCGCAAATCATATTTCACAAGAAAGATTTAATAAAGCCGGCCGACCGAGGACAATACGTCAATTCTGTCAGTTGATTTCATGATAGAATACTCGTATAGTTTTTTGTGGCTTGGAGTTAAATCCATTCAAAGAAAGTCAAGAAAAATGCATGCAAATTTTATGATTGATTTGATTACTGAATCTGCACAATTATTATTCATAAACGTACTTTTTCTAGTATTTGAATTGTTAAACATAAAACTAAACTAATCAATATCTATCATTCTTAATTCCGTACAAATTCAATTCAGTGTCTCTAATCATTTTTAAAAAGCGGCAACACTTTGAATCTCAAAATACTTTCTGGCACTCCGTTTTCAATCGAGGGGATTTTATTTATTGCAATCTAATTATTTATTATTACTATAAAACAAAATATATAGAATTTATAGAAATTAATTTATTACACAATAAGCAGTTATATATTTGATTGATAAAACGGTGAGAAAATAGCAATTCATTTTAGTTCTACAAAGTTTGTATGATATATGGTTGATAACTATTTCGGCTTACACCTTATTCAGAACTATCTTAAATGTGGTCTGGTACTCTTGCATTCGAGACACTGTTTTAATTCAATATAAATAAAGTAGTATTGCCGCTTTATTTTGAAGTTTTTATAACGTTTATAACGCATTTTTGTATAAACTAACATGCTTAAATAATGCAGAGCCATCACAACATAAATATTAGTAGACAAATGTATTTTTATCAAAAAAACAAACGGCCACCGTTATTATAATGGACTACATTATATTAATCAAAAATACAAGTTACGAGTTGCAAAAAATTAATTAATTAAGAAACCGCGATAAAAAAGCTATTGCTTTAATAGCTGAAATAGCTTATCTGAAATTGCCATCAAACAGCCTCAATCATAATACAAAAGTGTCTATGTTTTGACGCTAAGAGTAGTAAGTCGAAAAAACTAAAGTCACGAAATGAACATTATCATACAATGCAAGATGACGTTTCAGATACGAGTATTTTGCAACTGATATCCAAGATATACAAAAAAAAAAACACTAATATGAATCGTGAACAATGGAAGACGGTAACGTTATGCTGTACTTTACGGTGTGAGTTGGGGTATTTATTTACAAATATCTTATTGTTTTCGTTGTAACAGAAGAGGTTTTAGATTAACTTAACATTCAAGCAACCGGTCCCGCGTTCGCGCGGAAATTGTCACAATCGGTTAACGACCGGTCCCGCGTTCTCGCGGATTTCGTCTCGCGCTGCATCTTTACGTCTGCTGCTCGAATGCATGATACATGTGGATATTTTTTTTTAAATTTACGGCTTAGAACTGTTTTGTTTATTGTTCTACGTGTCTTTCATTCTATTTCTCCGAAATTTATAGCTCCAAATCGTCCTTGAAGTAAATAATATTTGCCAGTTCCAAAAGTTTCCTATAATTACTCTTGGACTGTAACAAATTAAGTTTTTTTGTTTATCACAGCTCAGCAATACACTTTCATTGTTTAATTATCATACAAAATAGCATTATTGATAAAATTTAAGTGATTATAATTAGTAATAGAATATTATTACTAATGATTAGGCATTAGTAATAATATTATATTACATAACATTTAAATAATAATATTTAAATGTTTATAAAAATTAATAATAATAAATGTTTCAACATGTATTGGCTAGTAAAATAAATATTTTGTATTTCATTGTGTCTCCTGTTCCTGTCGTAAATCAATGATGGATGAATAGTAAGCGCCTACCCTGACCCTAATTCTCGGAAGTGTAAAAACTCTCCATAAATATTTTTTGTCGATGACTGTTTTGTATTTTATTATTTGAATATATTACTATTGCATAAGACGTAATCCCTAAAAATATCTTCACAAACTCATGATAGTAAAGGTACAGGGACCTATAGTATATGATTGATTATCAACATATTGATAGCCAATAACCATTCCGTTTTGAGTGACTTATTTTGAATGGTATAGTTGAGGCAACCCGAAAAAGACCATTTTTGACCAAAAGCAATAAATTTCTTGAGTTTTTAGACAGAATGGTTTCATTCATTACGTAAAAAAAGATATGAAACATATTTTTCGAATATTTACAACTTGAGATCCAGTGATTGTGAAATTGTAGGAATATCGAATATATATTGTTATTTATTATATAATCAAAACTAAACTGTATCATGAACCCGCAATATCTTAAATATTTCAAATTGAAAATATGTTTAGTGCCATTTACCTAATTGACAAAATTAAAAAACAGATGTTCATATTCGGCTTAGAAATATGCTGAAATTATGACATAATCAAATCGTTTTTTTTATTTAGTCGATGATGACCAAATATCACACATAATTTCTTTGAAAATATCAAAAATTATATTGTTTGGCTCTCAAGTTATGCCGAAAAACGCCCGCTTTCGGCTAGTCTATTTTTCGAGACTCCCGACAACCGAGTGATATGAGAACATAACGGAAACATATCCACAGTTTGAGAAACTCCACATGTAATAAACACACAATAATGTGTAACATGGTGTAGGATTTCTAAAGAATTTGACATTCCTTTGTGGGTTTATATGAGTGTTAAAAGATTTTTTTTTTATTTTTATGAAAAAAAAATTGAATCATGGATTTGTGCTTGATAATTTTATTTTTTAGCCAATTGTTTTTAAATAACATATATTATACCATACTCTATAAAATACTTCTTGTTTTATTAAATTCACTCAACTGAATAAAAAGTTATAAGCATAATAATTGATGTCGCGAGAAATAGCAAAGTATCGAAAAATGTGCGGTGATAATCGTTTTTTCTGCGCGAAATGTGCGGTTGCTTGAGTGTTAAGGTGAATCAACAATTCAATTTGATTTATGTGCTACTGCTTTCTTTTGAATACAGACAAAAAATGCGTTGCTAAAACAGCTACTGATTTAAAAAAAATCACGTTAGTGAAGAATAATGTACACATATGAATATTTAATACATGAATATTGAAATATATTATCGTAAAAACATATAATATGTAATCTAACATGCCAACTTTCATTAAGAATGAGATGAAAAATATAGTTTTTATTATTAATCAACGAAGCGTTTGATGGAATTAGTTTAGAATAGTTTTTTCTTACTAGTTAAGTTAAGTCAGTAAAATTATGTCCTGTGTACAAATACAAAAGAATTAACACCACATTTTAGAACAGCGTTTGCTACGTTATGCGAGCCACAACTATATAATACATGCCATAATAATATCAACAAAAAAAATGTCAAAACACTAATGTGTAGTTTTCAATTGTGAGACAAACTTTTATAGAAAAATAGTGTATGATTGCTACATTCAAAAAATGCTAAATGTGCCGCAGGTTGAGTGTGATTGTATTAAACGCAATATTGTACTTACGTAGTTTAAAAATAAAATTTTATGCTATAATTAATAAATGAATAAAATTTGAGAATAACAGTTTTAATTCTCATTGAATTGTAGTCTGAGTGATGGAATCCGACAACGACCAAAAAAATTAATAACAATTACTCTTCTCGTAACGAAACCTAATTTTCCAATAAGCTAATCCATCCACTATATTTTCAATATAATCATACGTTATGGCAAGTCCATTATATACACGAAACCGAATGCTCCGCCTTAAAACCAACAAATAGATTAAAATTTTCATATGAAAATAATGCAGCATTTTTGGTTTGTATTTTATGTAAAAAATGTCAAACTATGTCAGTTAAATAATACATACTACATGAATGGACATTCATAAAAGCCAATATTGCGAGGTTTCATGAGACAGTTTTTTACGACACGGTTACATTTTTTCTCATACCTTCAGGACAGACCAATTTTACAATGTTACTAACACTATTAAACAAATATTGAAATTGAAGGATATTATTTCGACCACATTTGTTTGTACAATGTCATTTACTATAAAGTTTGCAAGTATTTGAGTATTGTGTTTGGGAACATATGTGAATACTTCCAAATGAGAAAAAACTAACAAAGTCTTGTTGTATAAATATGTGATTGCACAGATAATTGCTGTCTCGCTCACGCTTGTTAGTTAATAACGATAGCGATTTATTTCTTATATTAATCAAAAAGATTTTCATCAAAGTTACGCGGACTCTATAGAAAGAAAACATTTTTAGATTACAATTTGGCGTTCCTTGAAGTGGTGGTTTACCATTAATCTGGGAATCAACAGAAAATCTGTGTTTATCAGTTAACGTTAATGTGTTAATCTGTGTAAAAAAAATGTTTCCATAATTATTACCATTATGGTCGAAATGGCAATAACGTAATCAATCTTTTGCATACTTATTCAATATAGCACAAATTTTCAACTAGTGTCGTATTTTAAATGTCCAAGTGTCACAATCACGATTCAATTACTTAAAGCGAGAAAATTCAGCAGAATTGTCTCTATTTTGTATAATGTCGCCATACCAATAATAATCAGTCAACACCTTCAAACAAATGTTAACACCAAAACATCTTAACATTTTTCCTCACGAAAGGTTTTGGCGAAGTAAATTAAAATATAGTTATATTATATAAACATCATAGTATAATATCATGATTAAATATTTATATTCAATCAACATACACACACATTGGGTCACGCTATTTCTAAATGGCCACCCAAAAGAGTATTGTATTAATGGTACTGAAATAAGTCTAATAATAGATTTATGAACCACGAATAGACGATTTGTTTCCATAATAAAATCCGCAATGGGCAAAAACAATATTCTGAATAGAAACACAATCGCGATCGCGCGATAGTAAAAGGAAAGCGTGGAGGCGTGGGGAACGGAAAAAGGCGTGATTAATTGCCCACGTGTTATCAAAACATAATGACGGCTATTAAAAGAAAATTTGGCAGTATATTATTCTATGCATCATAAATTTAACAGCCTGATTTTATTTTTGCACGATTTTTTTTACACGGCCAAGAAAACTGCAGATTTAAAATGATTCTCATGACGTCAAACAAGTTGGCTAATTATGTTATGTAAGAGTCAAGATCGATTTGCGATTAGGAATCTGTTTTGAGTTTTAATTAATAGCTGTTAATTATACAAAAACTGACCACTTTCACTCTCAACATAGTTAGCCGCACGAGAAGTGGACGACTACTGAAGTGGACGACTACTGAAGGTATCGAAAACATTTGCAAATCAAAATTGAAATGTATTATTTATAGCTTTAATTTTTTAGGGCATATAAATATCTTAGTTAAAAAGTGTAATCACTTAAAATTCATAGTTACAGTTTTAGTTTTCATAGATATAGTTCCCAGGACAGTCTTTTGAAATAAAACATGATGTAGATGTGTTCCACACCGGACGTCACTTGGGTTCAATAAAAGTGCTGTCGCCATACGGAAACCAAAAACCAACAAGCTTTCCACTTTCACTAAACTTTCCTCTATGAATAAAGCTAAAATATGGCAACGGTTATAACAAAATAGTGTTCCATAAAAATAATCAAATTCACCTCAAAAAAATACCGTTTTAAAAAGCTAGGTAGTAAAAAAATATGTGATATATATAGTTCATTAGTAATTGATTTGGTTACACAATATTGACGTTGTAACGATTAGTTTCTATAGACATCGACCATGCGACATATTTCTAACTGTAAAATTTTAATGAATTTGACGATGAAAAGTTGTAAAGTAACGAGTAAAAAAGAAGGGTATTTGTCAATTCCAAATAATTTTTGGCAACGGGTTTATTTAAACGATAATTTTGATAAGATACTCTCACACTATATTTGGACTCGATAATTTAAAATGTAAAAAGCGGGATTAAAAACTAACTCGAACATGAACTTTGGTAGTACGTGTAATGCAGTTGAAAAAGGCGAGTATAAAAACCGTCCGCTATCGTTTGACAGCATGTAGGTAATCCAAGCTGTTCTTTTGATCATCCAGCCTTTGAAGGAGGAGACCAGCGAGGCGAGTTTCCACGCTCCGAGGAGTCTTTCCGCAGTGCGCATGACAACTCCGTTTACTCCAAATAACTCACCTGAAACAGGATAAAAAAATAAAAGTTTAATATGTAACAGAAACAATCCGACATAGCAACGCGATTGCCGCGAATATATTAAGTTTTGCAAACAAAATCTGCGATTTTTTACCAACATCCGCTCTATAGAATCGTGATATATGAACACAGAAGAGAATTGTCCAAGCATATTTCGTCACGCCAAATAATGTTGAACAACAAGATAGAACCCCTGATTTTTAGTGTACTAGAAAAACGTATTGTTGACAAAAAAAAAATATTTTTTGAATGCAGAAAATATTAAAATAAACTAACAAAATTGAAATTAATCTAATAACACAGAGTTTATAATAATAATATAATGTGTTTCTAACAGTTGTCCAATTATTCATTCCATATGCATAATATGCAGTATTAAACTTAAGAGAGAAAGCAAATCTTAAAAACCAATTTATTATATTTAATTAATATATAAATAGTTTAAAATTTTATCTTATAAATTTATTTGCGGTATTCCATTTTTGAATATACACAGAAATTAATAATTTATATGAATAAAACAATTGAACATAGAACGGATAAGATGTTATTAAAAGCTTATAGAATCTTCATATATTATTTTTCTACATAGTTGTCATTGATGATAATGGAATAACTTTGTGGCGATTGTTATACAGGTATTAGTACATAACAATAATAAACATACATGGAAAGAACACGATACATAGGTTCTGTGAAATTTTCGTTCCGTGATTACAAAGAGCATATTTCAATATTATGCAAATATTGCGAGCGCTAGTGTCAATTTCGGAGCGCGTTCGAGGAAATATTTTTGAAAGATTTACATTCAGCAAACAAAAATATGTTTTCTCCCATCCCGGGGGTGAAATACTAGAGCGATATGCGAAATCTGCTTGATTTATGAAACTAATACCCAAGTTAGGTACCCATTACGCAACCGAACATTTCGAAGCGTAACGAAAAAAGAGAAAAAACATCATTATTGCTCACCAAGTTTCATACACAGAAATACAGATAGCACATATTAAAAATGATATTGTTCATTCCGCATTTCATAATATTATATAAGTATTTTTTAAATTAATTTTTTATGTACCTATCAATTCCAAAAGATTGCACCTTAATATGTATTCGTAACATTACATATTACAATAAATAATTTCAATAAGCATTCTATTATCTATATATATTAGGGATATTCCACGAAACAGATATTTTGTGAATATTTCACTCTTATAATGTGTTTTTAAAAAGTCTGCGTCACGAAAATTATTACGAAAAATGTTTTAGAATAATTCGGCAAATCTATTCACATGTTCTCGGCAGGGGAAAACGTTTGGAAAGGCGATTTTGTTTTGAAGGACAGAAGCCAAAAAAATTCGCAGCCGTATTGTGTTCGATGTTTAAAAATTAAAGGTTCTGATTAAACACGTCTAGCAAAGCGTGCTTGTAGCAACGAAGTAAAAATTTGTATATAAAACTTTTCATCATTTAGGAAAAGTAAACAAGCTCGACATGTGGGTGCCGCACGAGTTTTATGACAAAATGCACGGATAACTAAAGCTTGATCAATATGATTTTTTCGACCAAATAGAAGTTGATTCCTTTTTTGTTCTACTCCCTTGATTTCGATTCATCGAATTTATTTTCGTTACGGTCCGAAAACAAATGCTACATATATAATCTGTGTATATAAAGTGTTTCCTGACTTCCAAAATGCTAAGAGCTAATGATCTAGTCCTAGCAATTTCACGTGTATACTAAAATCAACAACATACACCAATCGTATATCAGGAAGTTATGTATTCGAAAGTGTTAAATTCTGTTATGTAAACATACTTTTAAAACAGTGTGGTTGTTAACTACGTTGATAAAATAATAAATTTCTAAGAGCTATGCAAATGTCATCATAAACAACAGCCAAGTCGTATATTTTACGCGTGTCAAAAAAATAAATTGTGATGAAAATTATCGTCCATGAACTGTTCTTATACCGTTAAAGTAGCAAAGCCAAAAAGAACAATGGACGCAGAGAAATATAACAAAGAAACGTTAAAGTGACTAGTCAAATATTGTGCATTATAAAGCGGAAAAAACAACGCTATTAAAAATAATAAACTTGACGACAATATATGTTGTACGCATCTGTGTGCTCTATAAATTATTGTTAGACTGTCACACTTACTGGTCACGTTGTAAAAAAATTGTCAAGGTTTCTCTATGGCTTTATCCCAAGGATAATATTAAACTGGGCCGTGGTTGTGTTGATCAGCGGAGCAGGATAATGGAGCAGAAGTAGAGCGGGTGGATGGAAAATTTATATTGGTCTAATGCTACGAATATATTTTTATTATTCTTAAAAACGCGTCCTCAATCAAAATTATTTTTTTAATTTAAAATACTATTTCAGGCATTTTCTAACACCTTTTATATTTGTAATACGACACAAATGTAATCATTAAATGTGCTTAATACTCCGGCGAGTATCAAGAAACTATTATCTGTGCTGAAATTATCGAGCCAACGATCCATGATGTTTTTTGGTAGTATTTCAATTTTATCAACGATGATGAAAACAGTTAATAATCTTTTGTTAACGAATACATTATTTAAATCATTTCACGTGTATATCAAAGCGATAGTATATAAATAAAAATATATCTTCACTGGCGTTTCAAAGAAATCATATCCGAGTATATTCCCTCATATCTTAGCACCTTTTCTCAACATTAAAATAACTTTACCAGTGACATAAATACTTAGAAGACACACGACAAATTGAATTCGTTTCTAAATTGCCATTGAAACTAAATTCGAACGCTTTGAAATAACATATCGAATTTAATTGTCACTATAAGTAGCTAAATTGTTGGTTATTTATTTGGTCAATAAGATTAATATGCCATGATTTAATATGTGATATTGACTGAAGGTACATGATGAAATTTCAATATTAAATTGTAATTGTTGAAACTTTGTATGATTCTACACGTTAAAACATTGAATAAATAATCAAATTTGATAATATAATAATTCATTTTCTAGAAACACATATGCGGTTAGTATATTACCTATGGTATATACCCACGTGCGTTTACTTGTCAAATAAAGTTTCACTAATATTTATCAGTGAAACTGTACATTTTTTGTAATCTACGTTTTCACTAGCTGAATAGTAAAAAATATTTTTATTACTGGAAATATGATCCACTTGAAATATACTTTCATTGCAATATTTATTGATAGGTTGGAAAATTTAAGTCGGAACACGAAGCGGAGGAAATAAAAAAAATCGCTGCAATCTCTGTGTTATATGGTACTGTATGTAAAGCCGAAGTCGTTGTATATGAATTGAAATGAACTTTACTTGAATAATTATACTACTTTTAATTACATGAAAAATAATATGTTCACTGAAGTCTAAGGTAAAAGATAATTATTAAGATTTCTGCACTAGTAAATTAATACAAACAACTTAATTTGTAAACCATGACAGGCGATCAATCAATCAATGTCTTCGAAGTCCATTTGGAAAATAGCTTAGCGTAAGTTTCTCTATTATTTTTTCTTTTAAAAGATACATAATTAAATGCGACTAATCCGCTATCTATATATATTTACATACACAGTAAAAAAATCTTTATTTTTGTAGCAGTGACAGCGAAGTTTTTTTTTATTATATCTGCTTCCGTAATGGGCACATTTTAAAGTATTATTGTATTTCAAGTAAATATATAATGCAATATATATTGTATAAACAGGGTTAAAAATAGCGATAAATTCAAGTTCCACAAATTTATACGGTATATTGTTGATAGCTATTTCAGCTTACGCCCTCATCACAATTAATAGTTCTGATAGATATGGTGCAAACAAAAAACAAAGTACAGTGCAAGAACAGTGAAAAAATAGCAATGAATTTTAGTTCTAATTTTTCTTTTATAAGCTATAGTTGTTAGCTATTTCGGCTCACGCCATCGTCAGAACTATAATTAAACGAACATTTGCTTATCTATATATAGCTGTGTACAAATAAGTACACAATACATCTTCTCTCCTGTTTTAACCATCTAAATTATTTCCTGCTAGCAATTAAATTAAAAAAATTGAAAATGTAAATGAAACTAAACAGGCGGCTATATTAGTGAGCTTAAGTATTGGCGAAATGGTTGTTATGGTTTATTACGGGCTTATCACGGGTAGGCAACAGCCTCTCCAATGGTCTGGGAAATGGCGACCGACATGCGTTTGTTTGTTCATTTAAGTTGTCGTGTGACAATTGATATCTATCGTCACACGTCAACTATATCTTATAAATAAAAAAAGTGTAGAATGAAAATACATTGCTATTTTTTCACCGTGTTACGGCAATTTCTCATTTAACGCGTATTTCTAAACTTTCAATACAGAGATTATAATGTCATTATCAGATTTTTTATATGTAAGCTTAGGGCTGGGTTAACAATCTATTGAGAGCCGTTTTCAAATCAAGTAGCGAACCTCTCAACGACTTTCGTGTCACCATGATTCACCAGTGTGATGATGATGATGAAGATCAACGACCTGTTTCGTTTCGCGCTCGCGAATCATTGGCATGATTAGATTAATTTGCTCTCGGTACACGGCAGTGGCGCAACCAGCAAAAGACAATCGCCAATCACACGGTCAATTGTTTTAACGGGACCCCATACACACAAAGACTTAGAGAAGGAATGGATACTTTATTATTAAAAGCATATATTATATTTTAAATAATAAAAACACATTTTTTTAGTGCTTATTTCCACAATATATTTTTTGACCAGGACCGGTTTCACTCATCGCGAGCATTATCAACAGATCAGTTGTTTATTATTATAAAATTGACGCTTTCATTTTGAAATAGGAATAAAAATTAGTTGATTATAGAAAATAAATTATTTATGGTAATATTTTTGCTATTTCCCGCACAATTCAAATACTGTTTCACACCTAGAGTTGGCGACCTCTGACATAAAAAAATGTAAAAATTGTATAAAAATATTCAATTTTAAGTGATTATAAAATAAAGAAGTAAAAAAATATGAAGGCAAGCATGTATGGCATTGCAAATATTTACTTTGTTGACAATACCGTTCCTCACGGCGAAAAAACCGTTGAACCGTCATCTTCGTATAGATAAGTGATGATGTAGTTAAGTAAACCTTGGGAGGTCCAAATCCGGACGTAATGTTATTATTATAAAAAATATTATGTTAATCCGACTCAACTTAGATATTCTTCTATTAAAATAATGTTCAATTCACTGTTAAATGTAAACGAGAAGAAGTTGCACTATATTGCCGTTTTCACCCATGCTACTAGCTGGGCTGGCGAAATTAGAGCTCGACTAATTGTTTTATTGATAAAACTAAGTTGGTTAAAGAAATATTCGTAACTAGTTTATGGATGCTATATATTGAATATTCGGTAAAAATAGTTTTATTCATTAGTAGTAGGTTAGTAAGATGAAAACAGCATTCATTTTATAAAGTATTATACCATTCAATATATTTTGGCATCACGCCATTTTCAGAACGTAGAATAAAGGTACTGCGGTGACTTAATAATCTCTGCAGAGCAAAATCTGTTGATATTTTTTTCAAGACAAGCAACGAAATAATTTTATTTTAAATAAATACGTAAGAAAATAGCAAGTATAAATGTCTTTGGACCAAGATTTCATACTTAATATTGATCGTGCAAGAACACGAAGAAAATTTACGATCGCTATCTTTTATACCTAGAGCACATAATAGTTCGACTATCCAACGTATTACATTCAATTTAAGCCAGGCGAATGACCAACAAATCTTATGCATTCAAATTTCGAATGACTTTTCCGTCTGAAATCTCCTTTGTTTCTGAAGGCGAGCAAAGTATGCATGTTTAATAAATTGAATGACTAAAATATTTTATACGACAGTATGTGTACAGAGAAGACCAATTGTAGCGTCTGAGAATATATGCGACTAGTTGAAATTAGATTTTTAACGAGAAATTCTAATTCGCACAGCGTTTGCGATAACAAACAAAAGAAACAAGGAAACCGTTTGTATTCTGCGGAAATAATCGGCGAGATTACTTATGGCGAAAAACGTTTAAAGAATTATCGTACGGAGACACGTGGTTCGGAGCTCTAATCATCACTCCACTTTTACGGCCATCCCGACACATAAAAAATAATACGGCATTAAACAAATAGCCCGGCGATTATTTTCGCTGACCCCAATAGCCGGACTCCGCGCGCACAGGTTTCGAAATTTACGCGAAATCAAATTATTTCACAATCTTGGCAAAATACCAACAAACCGAATTATTTATTATGAACATATTTTTGATGCACTGTTATTAAAATTAAATAACTGCATATACTTTCGATGGTTTTGGCGGTAACTTTGTGGAAGTTCATTTTAATATAAAATTTAAAATAACTGATTATTCCACGTATTGTGCTACAAACTGTGACACGTGTTTCGCCTCTTTCAGAGGCATCTTCAGACTTACTATCGCAAAGCTTGCTTAAGTAATGAAGCAAGATTGATTCTAAAATTTTAAATTATGAAATTACAAATTGGATTTCGGGTTTTTTTCCTTCTAAAGGAACCAAGGAAGAGGTGATAGAATCATCATCATCAGATTAATAAATAAAAAAAGATCTTTACGTTTATCGTCACTATATTATAAACTTAGTTACTCAAAAAAATTAAAACTCTAACAAATATATTAAAATAATTTAAATTTTTTATTAGTGTTTATGAAAAAATCTGTTGCGTTCAAATAGTGGCGGGCACACACGAATTGTTCCGCGGGCGCCATGGTGCCTGCGGGCACGGGGTTGGGAATCCCTGCGTTAGAGCATAACTCGCAAAGCTCTTTATTTTAGAGCATAGGTTCCCAACCTTTTTCGGTTGACGACCCCCTTTTCATAAAATCCATGTGACCCGCGACCCGCCATACAATCCAAAAGCATACAAATTTTATTTTTTTTAATTAACCGTATGAGTTGGCGGCCCCCCAAAAAACCCTTCGCAACCCCCAGGTTGGGAAACTATATTTAAGAGAATAAGGATAGACTGTTGAGTTCGGAGTATATTTAGTCGCTCTATTCACTCCTGGTTACCATGGTCAGATATAGAGTGATTTTTTAGTTATGAAATAATAATAAATATCAACACAAATTAACAAATACATTGGAGCTTTCAGCTATCGTCAGAAATATTGTTTCTCAATTGAAATCGCATACGAACAATGTTAAATAATCCTGTACACATCTTTTCTCGAGTTAAAGTTTTCGTTGATTGGTCGGGTGATTTTTCTCGTCGAAAATTTGTCAACTCGCTCAGAAGTAAGTCCGTACGACTTGATTCAGTTATTGCTGTCTCGACACAAATTTTATCCCGACCTTTTGTTTTTTGAAAAACCTGTTCATATTCACAAGTGACACCATTCAAATAATGTTAAGTAACAGACCGAGGCTACAAATCTGCAAGCGTTGTCTTATTGTTATAACCCGTCCTATTTTTTTCGTTAATAATCCATCAACTGAACTGTTCAGTGGTATTCGCATGGTGAATTATTCTAACTTGCAAATAAAATGTTGCATTTCAAGAAAATTAGTTGTCAGTAGACAATATAAAAAAAATCATTCATTATTTTATTAATTTACCGCATCTGTCTTTTTTTGAAATTTATCGCTATAAACGCGGAACATTCGAGTTTTCACTGCATTGATAAAAATATCTGATAACACGGTGAAAAAATAGCCATATATTTAAGTTGTACAAAATTTTTATAAGATATAGTTGATAGCTATTACGACGCACACCATCGCCAGAACTATGCTTAAACGAATATTTGTTTATATATATATAGCTGAGTAGAAAAGGCACACAATACATCTTCTCTCCTGTTTTAACGACCTAGCTTATTTCCTGCTAGCAATAAAACTACAAATTTTAAAATTGTAAATAAAACTAAGCAGGCGGCAATATCAATGAGCTTACATATCGTACGGAGATGGTTTATTGGATGGGGATGGTTTATGACGGATAAGAATTAGCCCCTCGATATGGTCTGAGGAGCGGCGACAGACTTATATTAGAGATCACTATAAGACTCAAGTTTCTATAAATTTATACTATACCAAGTTTTCTTATAATAAATTTATCATAAAATCATTAAAAGATATGTCACATGAAAATGTGTATAATCGTCACAGCTTGCGTATTTGAGAATAAAATATTCTCAGAGATTTTAACGCATTTCTATTACATATCGCCTGGATCATTCGATGATATTCCACTAATTACGACACACAACTAAAGTTTCTAACAAAATAATAAATCGCTAATATTTATTGCTTTTAAAGCTTTTTGTACGCTAGAACTTTTCTACACTAGTTATAATATTGCAATATCAAAATGCCGGTATTTTGCATTTTCGAAGCCGGTAATCTGGTATTTTCGTAATACCGGAATCCTGATGCGAGAAGTACCGCTTTTGCAAACCCTACTTCTGACAATGTCATAGTAATGTTCACGCATGAATGGTGATGTAATAAGCCTGGTGTAGGCAATTCTTATCTCCACCATTGTGACCTAAGCGGAACGGCTTACGTTTGCAAAAGTTTCGGGGCGAAGAAATTTGGTTCCAATCGGATAATGAATATCCCATAATCCTCTGGCAGGATTTTACTTAGATGAGAAACTGTAGATGAACAATAAGTTTTTTCATGCTTAAAATTATATAAGACTTTAGTCTTAGCTTTATACGAATGTCATTGTAATTGTAATTTTAACTTATTATTAATTAATTAATAATAAGTTAAAATTAATAAATTAATTTAACTTAATTATATTATTATTAAAATTGTAATTGTAACATTGTAACAAACGCAATTCGAAGACCATCGTATTGTCAGGGGTTTTACCATGTGGGTTCTTACCCAGATTTCGTTCAAGGGAGGTGATATTGGAGAGGTTCGGAAGAAATAGCATTACCATTGTCTAAAATAATGTTAGCGTACTGACTACTACACAAACAGTATCCATTCCTAGTCTAGACAACTGCGTAAACATACAGAGTTGCACACCAAATTATTTTTTTTTGCTAGATATAGTTTTTAAACCAAAATATTTTGCGAAAAGTTAATAAAATTTATTGAAAAAAACGTCCTTGTTATAGGAACGCCACCGCACCATACAGTGGAAAGTAGTAGAATAGTATCATAATGCAGAGTTACCCAAAATGTGCGTAGCGGGTGTTCTAATGAAGCGCCGTGAAAATTTTCCTTAACAAACTATTATTATTTTATAAACTGCAAGATAACATAAGGTTTACTATGAGATACACAATGTTTTGACTTAAAGCGCCGCAAAAAAATCTGATATTTGTAAGGAGCCGGAAACCGAAAAATTTTGAGAACCCCTGCTCTAATGAATTTAAATAACTTCATAAGAATGGTTAATTCGAATATATCAGAAAAACACGAATGATTGATTGTCACTAGATAAAACTTTGATAGGTGTCACTGTCATATGAATTGAAGCTTTTGCCTATCTTTATTTACAATATTTTATTAAAAAAAAAAACAATTCCACAGACAAAGATTATACACATATTTACGATATTACAGTTATTTATACAAGAGACGGTTGCTCGCGTGTCATTAGTTTACTATTGCTCGCAGACGTAATGCGATTTCTCGAAAATTACTTTCAGTGGTTTACGTACATACAAGAGTATGAAGAAACGTTAAAAACGAAATAAAAGCGTCTCTCTGGTAATCACATTTTTTATCGCTTCTTTTAACGCAAACATCGACATAAACACTATATAAACATAGCTACGCATATAAGTTTACACATATTATATTTATATAAGTCTGAACCAAGATTTATTGTTTTCGCGATCCTACTTATATTATACATTGGTCCAGGCCAAACGTTCATTAAAACAATGTGATATTATCCCGCAATAATGGCTTCCTCGATTTTTGTTCCTGCCATAAATAAAACCTTGCCTGATCGTTTTGTCGGGATTTTAATCGGTATTTATGTCTTGCTACAAACATTTCTATGAATGATTGTTTTTGTCGAACATTAATTTGCTATCTCGCTCACAAGTAAAGAAGACTCCATTGAACCTATGCTGTAGAAAAACTTAAACAACAATTATGCCGCAGCTCTATATATCTATGCTGTTATACAAGCCGATGTTTCCGCGGATGACTCACTAATTGACAATATATCATTGTGTTTTCGAGCCGGTCAGTGTCTAATGGTGTCTTATGTAAATCGTTTTCGGCACAGGGATTTCCCCCGGTAAAGTGAGTTAGAACTCTAGCTGAAACTGAAAATAGTTCAAATATTTCTCCGCATATATTTTAGGAACCCTTAAACATAATGCTTAAAATGAGTTGTGGAAAACGAGCTTTTATTTCATATCGAATTATTCTTCCAACAAAACTAGCTTCAGGAGACTTAATTGATCAAACATATACACGTTTATTATATCCCTTCTTCACAGAGTGGCGATTAAACACGCGGTCGGGATTTTTGTATGCTATAAAACGAAACGGGATGTGTTAAATGTTCTCGATTTCAAGCAAATTGTCGTTTTGAAGCATACAAAACCACTTAACCATACGTAAGGTCGCATGCACCTATAGCCAAGCTTTTGAGAAGCAATTTGGCTAGTAATACTATAAAATAAATATTTACCGACAAAGCATGCACATATACTGTCAACGCTTTAAATGAGCTCCTAATAAAAGTAATCCAATACAGTGACAAGCAACTTCGTTGTGTCGATGAGACTGTCCGGCGCATGTCTTTATCATTGAAAAGTTTGTTATTAAGTTGAATTAATAAAAACTTTTTAATTGCATACTTATCGGCAGATGTTAAAATTTGAAATTTATTTTTAATAATGCTCCTGTATTTAAAAATGATTCAAAGACAAAAACTTCAAAAATAAGAAAAAAAAACGAAATCTATACAGAACAAAGAAGTTCAACAAATTGAAACGGTTTCAATTGGAGATAACGATGAAATATAACATGCAAATGAGTACACATGTAGTTATTTCATGATATCACTGAGATATGTTCGTTTTTTATCTTGTTTTTGGCTAATGAGCACATTTCGTGCGTATTCAGTCTAATAAAATGAACACAAAGACGTTATTTATCACAGCAATTTGTTCATAGGGATCAATCGGCCGTCGTTAGTTTTTGACAACCGCTAGACGAAAAATCGATTTCGCATAGTAGTTAAACGCGTTTAAAACATTAAGTTTATCAAATTGAAAATTATTTATGAGAAATTATGTGAGAACGTTTGATAAATTAGTTCACATGACATTGATATATGGTGATAATTTAAGTAATGAGGTGAAATTAATACATTACCTGCCTGTCATTATAGTATTTTTACACGAAACGCAATCGTACAACATTCAACACTACCAAACTCCGATTATAAGTAAAAAATAAGCACTTTTTGGTTTGAAATACGACACAAAAAAGTGAGAAAAAAGCTGTGTTCGCACATGAGATTTCCTAAGGTAAAACCCGGGTATAAAACGATGATATAATATATTTGGAAGCGCAAAAAAATAATGACTGAAATTTCGCTAAGCATCTTCAGTTGATAGTATCATTGAAAGTATACCCAGGGGACGATTACCTACCAGTGCTGTCGAATCACACCTTTGTGGTCCTAGTGGAGTGAAAACAAATAAATGCAATCGAACAGATTTGAACTTTTAAAACTAGGGCGGAAAATTTTCACATCACTTGAGACTAGTCGTACTTTCTATATCAGATTCAATTTTTAGCGGATCGAACAAAGTAGATTTGATCGTATTCACAGTACTTTTGCGTGACGATTGTTAATTTGTTCCACTTGAACATTTCGACTGGTCAAGAACATCTTTATCACATTTGGTGGTAAATACAGTGAACAAAAAGGCATATGGAACCACCCACAGGAACAAAAAGTCTATTCACAAATTTATAGTAAAGTTTAACACTAACTAAATTTATTTGTATTGCACAAATATTTACGATTGATACTTTGACAGAAATTAAGTTTTTGATGAAAACAGTTGTATTAATGTTTTAATTGCAGCAATATCTGACGTTGTACGTGTTCTTCTAGAAAGTAAATATAAAATCGACCAATTTGTGAATTGTTTTTCAAATTAGATCCGATCTCTTTTAATGGGCCATCACTTTTACCAAGGTCGTATAACAGCAAACAGTTTGTTCATTTTGTTGTACAGGTCATCCCGTGAGTCCATTAATTCTGCTTCGAATTAACGGCCGGCGTCTTGGTGCAGCGTCCGTAGGACGCGCCGCGGCGCCCTGTCCAATAGCGGACGCCCACCGACGCTCGAAACTGCGCCGGGCAAGAGCGCCCACGCCGACAACTCGTCTAAAGTCAATTTGCGAAGTGGGATATTAGCGACGGCGCTGGGTTATGTAATAGAGGAACGTGTTAACCTAGGGGTGTAATTTGGCGTTGACTTGCACATAATCATTGTAATTGATCCATAAACATTGCTACAAATTACGTCGGTCAGACCTTTTTGCGACTAAAATATGGAGGAAATGTTTTATTAAAATATAGTATCGATCTCCAGGTACATTAAAAGCTCTCATAATATAAAGTCAACTATTCAAAACGAACTTCATTCTGACATAATAACTTGTAGACAATGCGAATCATTCGAGATTAATAGTTAAACGTAAACTTATTTAGCACAAATCATTTGCAATTATTATTTATTATAGTTAACGGAGATTCGTTCAATCCACTTCATTTTACAAAAATAAATTCCCAAAGTACATCCATCTTTATACCACAACTTTACCCCGTACACAACAGATATTTTGATTTGTGGTAATAACACTATATTTATAATTTATGATATCGACTAAAGGGCTTGATGGAAATTTAAGTATTCCCCGTGCAAAAAGAAAATCGACTATAATAACCTTCTACTATCGACGCAATTCGCTAGTTGAAAATGCTACTTGTTAAATTATAAAATTGCACTTAGACAGTTAACAAACATTGCAATAAAAAAATGCGATATGTTTTCATTCGTACTCAAATGAATATTAAAAACATTTGTAAGTGCTTTAGATATGCTTTGCAAGCGTTTTTTAGAAAAAGTAATAACCCACGCACTATAAAGTAAAACAAATTAAATTGTCTGCTGGATGAGAACGATAAAAAATTGTTTAAATTAAATTTCAGCGACCACGTTCTTCACAGCGATACTAAAACCGATGACATTGAGAAATCGCATAACAGTGAAACATACGTAGTTTATTGCTCAATAAGTTTAGTCTGGACTATTTTTAGTAGAATTTTTCAAAGACTGTTTATAAAATTCGAATGAATATTTTAGAGTGTTATTTTAACAAGTGAGAAACAAGACAGATTTCTTTACAGTTCGATCGTTTATCATTTTAAAAATTAATGTCATACCGTAGAAATCGTTCCAGCAAGGGACCCCAATACTGGGTAGATAAATATACAGCACGTCAGTATTTAGATATGGCAAATATCAATACCGGTATTGAGTAAATATTATTTTAGGTAAAAATTAACAACTGCTACGTAAGAACGCAATACCGGAAAAAAAATTCATATCATTTATGATATTGACTGAAGGTGCTTAGCGAAATTTCTATGCCGAATTCGAATTGTTGAAATTTCGTACGATTCTACATGTTTTGTAACTAACGATGCGGGTTTCGTCTTTCGGTATCTTCATACATTATACGGATTCAGAAGACCAGAGAAAGCGAAGATAAAAACTATAAAATCGTACAAAGATTTAACAATTCAAATTTAAATTAATATTAATATAATATTGAAAAGAATAAACAGTTCATTTATGATATCGATTGAAGGTGCTTCAATATCGGATGGAATTTCAAAATCAAATTTGAATTGTTACAATTTTTTACGATTCCACATGCTTTGTCACTATCGACCCGGGATTCGCCTTTCGGCATCTTCAGGCATTCTATCACACGGATGCAACATAACTGAGAGTAAGTTCTGTTGCATTCGTGTGATAGAATGCCTGAAGATGCCGAAAGGCGAAACCCGGGTCGATAGCGACAAAACATGTGGAATCGAATAAATAGTTCGTCAAAAATATTGGAATCTGAGAACCTTTACCGGATAGTCGTGGAAATAAGTTAGACTGTAGAAAAGTATTCTCATTTTACTTCTTGTTGTTCGGTCAGTAATTAAACACAACGTGTACATATGTATATTCACACAAATCGAAAAATATTTTTAAGCATATTAATATTTTAATTCGTTAAAATGATGTTTCGTTCATCAGTTATACCGATATTGCAATCCCTAATTCCAGCATTTGCTACATCTTGTTTCTGGTCGCTTTACTACGCGATCATCGTGCCCATCAATCTTTTTCAGCCATTTGTTTAAAATTGTATTTTTATTTTTTGAAAAAAGTGAAGCACAATATACAAGCTAAGCGGACATTTAGACGCTCGCTGATGACACCTAGTTCATTTAAGTAACCAACAGAGAAAACTCAATAATTATTTTGAGCCTTAAAAGTGGAAATCGACCTTTCTCATTACCAATTATTGTTCAATAAAATATGTGCATATATAATATTTAGAATGAAAAATCAAAATTTCAAAAAAACAAAATACAATGATTCGCAATACAAGTTTTATGAAACTATAAAATAAATTTATTTTACTTTTGTAGTAATCAATCACTGAATTCAAAATTCAATATAAAAAGCTAAAAAAATAGCACTAGTTCCATGATCAGCACTAATTGTCAATTAGGTGCATTAATCATTTACACAAAACTGATCCTAATCATCGTGTTGAAACTTCGGAATAATTTATACAGATTTTCATTTTTATATAAGAAAATTATTGATATTTTAAACGAAAATTTTTATAAAGCGATGATACTACTTAGCACACGTATTATAATGGAGTTCTACCAAGTAAATGCTAATTCAATCAATAATATTTTTTTAGCAGTTTTTACCTAGCACAAATATTCTATCAATTGAAAAGTTTCTAGAAATAATAAAAAAGGAAATTTCTACCCTTTTGCGTTGTTCAAATTCGATACTAAAATTTCATTAAACATCCTTTATTCAATATATTATAATAAATAAATTAGTATTTTTGCGACTGTATTCTAAAAATACATCATCGCTGAAAAAAATACATAACATTTTTCTACATGAAGGAAACAGCGCTTAAAATTCTAAAGTTTTTCGTGAAGGGTGCGTTTAAATTTTCAATAAATTTTTCTTCAAGAAAAACTGTCAAAACTTTTAGCCAAGTCGATAAATAAGAAGCTGTGAAAGACGGTTAGGCACTTTTCCGAGGTGAAAGATGCTTACTGTATATAAGCACTAAATTTGAATGTTTCACTACAATAATGAGTCGCGCCCAGAGTTGGGGAAGAAAACAATTCGAAGAAGTGGCGCCACGTCTAGTGCCCGATACCAACCTACGTAATTCAGACGAAACAGCCCCCTGCACGGATCTCCATCAACCCACGTTCACCCGGTCAAGAAGCGATCTATCATCCCTAGGACGCGAAGTAAATGTATCACGTAGATGGGAGAGCTCAATTGAGAGGGCGGTTACGGTGCAGTGGCGTAGCACGTAGACACGCAAGAGTCGGGACATTCTAAAGAAGTTATACCTCGATTTTTCCACATCGCATTTGAATTGCTTCCATTTTGTTCGATTTATCACTAGCCAGGGAATTCGTATTGGAAGAAAATGTGCAACCGAAAAATCTGATGTTACAAACACATAATCAGACTGTCAGCAAATGTTTTACATCGCTTTTGTTATTTGGTGATATGGGAAGACTTTTTCGTGTCATACAAATAAATAATTATTTAATGTGGCATTAACCCATTTCGGTCGAAAAATCAACAGAATTATAAGCCCATTATATATATTTTGAATAATGCTATAATGTTTGTTGCAGTTAAGGGTAATCGCACTAATCCTAGCAGTGCTTAAACGAGACAATAACCTAAATCCAAATAATAAATAAAATAGTTTATCAATTAAATGCAGATACAATACAATGTGATAATCAATTTAAAAAAAAAAAAAAATATTGCCTATTTGACAGATTTATATCGGAGCTAAAAAAATATGATCTAATAAAGTTATTTTCATAATTTAACGTTCAATAGCTTTGTATTGTAAGTACCACTTCACAAATATATCAATTTTATTCACGTTTTTCATTAACAGTTCTCAGCATTACATTAAATAGTTTATTTTTACTTGATATAAATTTTATATATATCCAATGTGCAAATTTTCAATCGAAATATTATCAAACAATTAAGCATTCTACGCTACTGCTAAAAAGGTCTATCGTTACATAATGTCATTATGTATTTGAAATCATGATGGTTTACATTGTTTATGGCATAATATTGTTTTACGCAAACAATTACATGTGATATTGCCGACGCCAAGTGAATGTGTCGATTAATTTATGGATTCAGTAAGACAATACCTTCATCGCATACTAATAATTGATATATATCCGTGAGAAAAATTCGTCAGCTATTATGCTTACATTATGTTGTGTTATGAAGTTAGATTTATTCACGTATAAAATAATGATGCATAACTCGAGATCATTGTTAATTCTAATGACAAAGATCTCATTTGACGCGGTATGTTTTAAGAGGATTCGTCATCAATTTACAGTTCGGATACTTGGATGGAATAAATATGCAATAAATTGCCATTTACTGGGGGTTTAACTTTTAAATATGAATATTATTAACATTTAAATCCGCAAAAATTGGTAAATTGTATTATATTATAAAGTAACAATAGATGTAGCAATTTTTTCATTGGTTTTAACAATTTGATCTATTCTCCTCAATCATCTAGTTCAAGGGCTGTAAAAAACGTTTTCTTTTACCCAATTCGATTTTAGAACAACAATATCTTGTCGACGTAAGGAGGAGTATATATTTACATTCATATACATGTAATGAGCTCACGAACTGGCTTCACTGTAGATTGCTCGCCTCTGCAACGATCACATATTTTCTGTCAGCAACAACGAAAGGAGCATTTCTTTAACCTTTAACGTTAGAGCGCCCAAGAATAGAAATTAAAAAATATTGGTGATTAGTTGATGGATTTTATATTAATTTTGATTTTAATGCAATTTTTCTTGATACTTTATTGGATTTTTAAAATATATTTTATGGTTTCTCTTCCTTTCACATATTATAAACTTAATCCTCGTCAGCAAATCAATTTCGGATTATAAAGCAACGTCGTACCAGGATTTTCGTTTAGGGAACAAAAAAATGTGACTTTGATGATCGAAAAAGTGTTCAATACAGTTATTACATCACCCGAAGCCGGAGACCCATTCATCATCTAGCGAAATCCGCCTCTCCAAGCAGCGTGATGTCCGCCCTACGGCAGTCGCCGCCCAAGCGATCGATGTCACAATAATGACATCGGATAATCACAACCCAAGGCAGGCGGAGAAAGAGAAGTGGCAGAATAATGCGTGTAAGCCACTTGCTACTCGATCGTCAGAACTTAACGGAATAGTAATACCATCATTGAGAGATATTAAACGATTATTGAGCGTTCAATTTTAAAAAAATATAATTGTTAGAACTTGAGTTGCTCTCAATGTTTAGCCACTCCGACTACTGAATTTTCATTAAAGTTGAAAACTTTAAACAAAAATTGGTTGTAAATCTGTCGAACGACATCTTTTTCTAAGTATGCAACGATATTATACTATTCAATATCAATTAAATGTAGGTAAACTACAACTAACAGCTAAAAATAAGTAAAACAGTAGGAAAGCGACACAGCGATGGGTCGTAAGCTTTAGACAGGTTAAGGGTCTCTTGGATAATAATACTCCACAAAGGTAAAAGTATAAAATAAATAAAACAATTTTTTAATAAAATGGGCAAGAGTAATTTATGGCAGAAAGCTCGTAAGCTGAAAAATAACGGTTTATTTATCTTAACTTAAGTCGTCCTCTGAGCCACCTAACCTAAACGACGTGTTAAAATTCATATTGTATTTTTGAAATACATAAGCCACTCGAAGCATAATAATGCTGACACGTGTAAACGGCTGAATTTATTTTATAAAATCCAGCAAAAAACGAACAGTAAAATCGCAGAAGACGTAAACAGTCGATAGAAGTTTGTGAAAGGAATAAAATTATTAAGAGAAATTATATTGACATGATGAAAAATGTGTCGTTTAACCATCATAGCCGTTTTGATCGGCTTAATTTTCAGGGCTGACAAATATAATAACTCAACGCTGTTCTGAAAAAATTCGAACATCTGGAGTAAGACAAAAAAACAGATTTTTACACAATTGCATAATCTTCGTGATTATATATAAATTTGGAAATCACATGACATCGTCAATATTTGCTAATTTTAATATGGAAAAATAAATTTGAATCATTCATTGATTGAATTAGCATTTACTAGATAGAATTCCATTATAAGACGGTGAAAAAATAGTAATGTATTTTTTCACCGTGTTGATTCATTCACTTTATTATTACAGAATATTTATGTAATGTAGGTAGTGCATTGGTCAACATAGATGACTTGCGTTTCGTTCAATCACCATTTCGGATCCCACAATAAACAGCTTATTTCATAAGGGTTAAAAATTCTTTAATATCCACTCACTCTTAAGAACGAAACTTGGCACACCTATAACTGTCCTAGCTCAATTATTTATATTCGTACTGTCTTAGAAAAAAAGCATTTCGAAGAACTTTAGTAACATACATTTATCATACAGATCTTCTTAGTTCATTAAATGGATACAAGTGCTGCGTCTGTATTTGTATTCATAAGTATGCATGTGTGAGTATGGTGTGTGAGGATATAAAAAATATTATAATACGTGTGGTGCCGAATACACTGTGGGTTGCTCAGCTCTGCAGCGACTTGCATATGTCAGTAACGACAGAAAAAATATACAACAAATAAATGTATACATAAGAGATTAAGAAGAATTAAAGAGCTCTGACGCAAATGCGTTATAGATCACATCATAAAGATCACAGAGACATAAATTTCACAGACTTGACTTGACTATGGTTTCGAAATTCAAAGCAGAAACTTTCAGACATAGTTTTAGTTATTAATTTTGTCTATAGTTTACTCACACATCCAATATTTTAATATATATCGCCTATAGATAAAAAACTATTAAAAATCAATATCTAAGCCTGATATTTGTCACTCGTATAAGGAAAATGATAAAATTTCTATCGTACATAAAAGTGCGACTGTACTGTAACGCCGTTCAAAAAGCAAAAAAAAAATACTGTAATACAAAATCGATTCATTTCATATGAGCGAAACGTTGTGGAAAATATGTGCCGTATAAAGCTAACGCTAAGCACGATACAGCAAACGTTTTGAACTTGTTAAAGCTGTTACGTGATCTGTACAAGGCTTCTCGACGGCTCGAGGGCGTCGACTAGTGTCGCGGCCCGTCAAAGATGCCGCGAGTGATTTTAACACGGTATATATTCTATTATAATACGGGATAATGTGTCGATAAGTGAGTTTAGAAAAATAAATTTATTAAAATAAATAAATTCAAAAAAATCTTTTTACCACACACCAGGGGTGTCATTTTCTTTTTAGCCACCGGTTACGCTCCGTAAAAACTATATCGGTTTTACTTTATAGAAGATATTTTTAAAAAGTAATTGAAAATTGTACAATTTTCCTTTAATGACTGCTATGGCTTTCAAACTTTTTTTTTTAATATAAAACAGTGAAAATTTAAGCACGATACATATTATTGATTAAATTGGCGTTCACTTGGTAGAACTCCATTATAACACGGTGAAAAAAATAGCAATGTATTTTAGTTCTAAAAAATAAAGTTGATAGCTATACTTAGAATAGTTCTGACGATGGCGTGAGCCGAAATAGGTATCAACTATGTTTTTTAAAAATTATTTTGTAGAACTAAAATACATTGCTATTTTTTTCACCGTGTTACAATACATATTGTTTAGGCACACCATCGCAGTCGTGTAAAGACCGTCCCAAGCTTTCATATGGCACGCATGATTCAGAATGAAAGTTTAGACATGGTTTTATAATCACGTCATGAAAATTATGTCACGCATGATTATTTAAGTGTGTGAACGATTGAATATGCCTATAGAACAGTGATTCTTAAGTGCGGCCACCAGAGGATTTTGCTGTGGCTACCAACAGTTCTAAAGTAAAAATTTATATTTAAAAAGATGTGTTTTTACAAATGAATTTATAAAATTATTATTATTTTAAAATTGATTCAATAAACCTGACTTGTCCAGCATTTAGTAGAGTTTAAGGACCGTTTTAATAATAAAACTTATCAAAAATTTTGGTCGGAGTTATACGTTGACCATGAATTAAGTCAGTATAAAGAATTAACAACAATTGCTTTGTTAATTTTATCGATTTTACCTACAACCGTATATTGTGAAGGATCATTCAGAGTAATACATTTAATAAAAAATAAATATTGAAACTATTTTTATCACAATTGGTGCGGCCACGAGACATTTCCATATGACCGCTGATTTTTATAATGCGGCCACATTGAAATTTCATGTAAGATCCACTGCTATAGAATTAATGATTATATTGACTAGTAAAAGTGTTTATAGGGTTCTCTACTGTATACTCTACCTGGTTAAGATAGATAATGTATACATTATTTCGTGAATTAATGTATTGAATAAATGGCTACTTGAACTGTAACGTAATATATGTTGGTTAAAATAATGACTTTATTATAATTATGATTATTTTAATTGATGTTTAATTATTTTGATCAGATAATCGAGCATACGTACTATCTCTATAAAACGGGCAAATGCACTGAACCAAAGTATGAGCCACACTATAGAACAAGTGCGAATGTACATCGTTGCATTAATGACAAAGAGCTACCCGCCTCTATCGCAAAACAGTGCATAGGTGTCAGGCAAGTCTATCACACAGCATGCGAGTCGTAGAACTTGTAAAGTTCGACGCCAGAGAGACAAAGGAACCGTCGCGACGCCTGATCACCCTCCGGTTGCGCGGAACCACTTATCGCTTCACAGGAAGGACACAACTGATGCCACTTAAGGAGGACCCACTGTAATCTGCTAAGCTTACACACGCAGGCAACTGGATTAAGTGCTTCAGCCCAGGCTTTCAAATCAGATCAATTAATTCAAAAAATAGTAATATACAATGTGTTTTTGTTATCTAAATAAAATAGAAACAATGTCAATCATTACATAATTTGTCACATTTTACCCTGCATATTATTTAAATTCTAAAAAAAACCATTCGAGCCTGCAAGTGGGGAGCAACGGAAGCAATTAGCCTCTATCATACCATTTGAAAAATACACATTGAATCGATTGAATATACATTCGTTTAGAAGAACTTAATAATATTGTTATACAAGCGATTAAGTTCCATGAAATATTCAAAATATAATATGCAATGTGTCGCCTGTCAACATTCGCTTAGCACCTGCACGTGCATATACTTTGACCTTTAACCGGTGCTTAAGTTACAGAGAGTTAAACGAACACAAATATATACTAATTTAATCCAGCATCACAAATGGAAAAAATTAGAGCATCAGAGTACGAAAAATTCACCGCGATTTACTATCGACAATTTGAATTTTGATGAGCGATGAGCGAAACCAGTACAGATTTTAATAATATTAAATAGCACAAATAGTAAAATACATTGGCCAATCTTTTCAAAAAAGTATAATGCCCCATCACGAAGAAGTGACAGTGGATATTTGTGAAGTGAATAATACATTCCATGTACTACCATCAATAAAAAAATATGAAAAAAGTGTGTCACGCAGTCCTTTCAGTAGTTTATTATATGAACTGGTATCTAAAGTGTTGAAGGGATAATAGGACTAGGGTGCGAAGGAACATATGACAAATAGGCGTGACGGAGCGTTGTCAAATAGGAGATTTACTCAACACAGATGTTTGTCCATAGGGTTAATATTCTCGCACGATAAACAGCACACATGTGTGTAAAAAACATACAATTTGAATGATTGCAATTGACATTTATTCCTTGCTTAGGAGTGTCGTAAAAAAGACCAAAATATGAGTAATATTTTTTTCAGGGCTACGAAATCGAAGCCGTGTTTTTGGTCAATATCGGAATCAGAGTAGTAAAAAATGAGCGACTACGTTTTCGACTAGACGATTTTGAAAAATATCGAAATGAAAAATTTGCCGGATTGGTTGGTTGACTTATAATTTTATGCACATAAATAGGAAAAACCTAACAAAATTAAACTTTTTTTAATGGTAGTCGTGTTACTTTTAACGACTCCGCAGCCGTATTTGTCGGATACGTGGTGCAGCGGCCAACGGCTTCTAATACGAATCTCACGAATTCAAGTGACAGGAGGAACAGATTTTCCTTATCGATTTACGGTTTTCTGTTCGAAGCATCAGGTGTCTGTGACGACTAAATCCTCCTCTCCCCAAACGATCGCAACCACAATAATTGGATAACAATCAATCGTTGTCTATTTTTATCCCATTTTATCTTTGAAAATCGAAAGGTTTGTCAAATGAGTATTAAAACGATTTAGTAGAAAAAATTAATATGCTCCAATTAGGGAGCGGATATGGATTTGAAAAAAAAACTAAGACGTTGAAGGATGAAAGCAACACAGTCGTGAACGGCTGTACTTTCAAAAGAAAAGCCTTAAATCATTTTTTAAAATTTTTCATCAAAGGTATTGTTAACGGTAATATTTTTATTTGTCACATCCAGCTAAACCTAAAAATGATCTTTGAAAATAAGGTTCTGTCCAGAAGTTTTTTAATGTTCTACAGTTTGGAATTTTTTTGTTTAAATTTTCATTCAGAATTTGGTTCATCGTTATGTGTTTCAATAATCGACAACTGTTTAAAAAAAATAAGCGATATTAAAAAAATGTGATTTTATTTTCGCTATATTTGCATGACCAGCCAACGACCATACCATGTTGTAAGCACCGGCTCTCGTGCGATCACCGAAGTTAAGCAACATTGGACGCGGATAGTGCTTGGATGGGTGACCGCTCGGGAACACCGAGTGCCGTGTTCTCTTGGCTATGGGAAGGAAAACCCAGACAGAAAACCGAATACCAACCCGCCTGGGCAGCGTGGTGTTGCTATGTCCAAGCCCCCCCTGAAAAAAAAACAGGGGGAGGCCTTCATCCAGCAGTGGATCGACCCCGGCTGATGATGATGATATTTGCATGACAGCTATGACCTTCGACATCAAAGTCACAATCTGTAGCGGCTAAATTGACTCCTGACTCCCAACCGCCCAAACCAAATGTAAATGCTCGCATGGATCATAAATCCATGCTCGAGGAATGGCGTATCATCGTGTCAAAGGGAAATCAATTCCTTGTGAAACTGTCGGACCAAGAGGCGTCTTGTAATGCCGAAGATGGCCAGTAAAATCCAACCGGAATCATTAAAGATTCTCCATTGGAACAGTGGAGGTACCCTAAGGCACGATAAACTTGAAGTGATTGACGTTTTATCGAGATATGAAATCGACATTCTTCTTGTGAATGAGACTTTCCTCAAGTCATCGCATCGTCCATCGATACCTAATTATTCCTTACACTGATTTGATCGTACTAGAACTTCGGGAGGAGGGACTGCGATTTATATAAAAAAAACATATTGACCACTGTGCGGTGCCATTGCCAGCGCTTACCGGCAAACTAGAAGCAAACGCGATAGTTGTAAATACAAAATATTTGGGACTCATTAGATTCGTTTCAGTTTACAGCCCCCCTGATGGACAAATAATGACTTGTGACCTAGAAGTAGTTATTCCCCGTGGTATACCTACAATAGCAGCAGGTGATTTTAACGTAAAACACCTCGACTGGCATAGTAGACTGACGAACTCACGTGGACGTCTACTAAAATCTTACATCGATGATATCGATGCAGTGGTAGCGGCACCTTCTGAGCTCCCCTACCGAGGAATGGCGGCATTCCAGATGTCATAGACATTGCTATACTGAGTGGAGTGAACCTTCAGTACGATACTCATATAGTACACGAGCTTAACTCTGATCACCAGCCTGTCATTGTATGGTTAGGAGTACCGTCTACCCATAGTTGTAATAATTTTAATCAGACGCGAAATATTATCAAATGGAAGCAATTCGAGAATTTTGTTGACGACATGCTTATCCCGCACAGTGACTTAAAGGATATTCAAAGCATTGATCTTGAGATTCATAGCCTCACAACAATTATCAATTTAGCTGCTGCATATGCCAGTAAAACGGTAAAAAATTCAGTAAAGCGCTTCCAGCAGATATTAGACAGCTTATAAATGATAGACGGAGCGCGAGAAAGGAATGGAAAAAGTTCTGCAACCCCTTAGCAAGACAAAGCGGTCAACCGATTGTCAGCAGTAATCCGATGACCCATGAAGGCTTATCGCGAAAAAACTACCGACGACTACTCAAATGAACTCGTCAAAGGAAGCCACCCATACTGGGCTCTCTCACAAAGTTCTCCGCGCAGAAAAATACCCCTTGATGCCACTACACGGAGCAAAGGGTCCCGTATTCACCATCAGTGAAAAAGTGGAAGAGTTTGCGGATAGCCTCCAGAAACAATTTACACCCAATACAATTGACACAAGTAATTCACGCTTGAAAAATAGCGTGTTAGATATAGAAGCAACCGCTAAGCTAATCCAAGAACAACCCTTAACTGTAGAGTGTCAAGCTATTTGTCCTTCCACATTTGCCGAGGTGGAAGAACTGGTCAAAGCGCTTCCTGACAGAAAAGCTTTGTGAAATGACAGAATCGGTAATAAGGCTCTCAAACATCTACCGCTTAAAGGTATTAGCTCGTTAGTCAATATTATCAACGCGTGCTTAAGATTACTATATTTCTATCACGTTGGGAGGAAGCGGAAGATTATCCTAATTCCAAAGCCTGGGAAAGATCACTCTCTTCCGATAAACCATCGACCAATAAGCTTGCTACCCGCAATGAGCGAAATTCTAGAGCGTGTGATTAAAGCTAGACTGCAAGAAGTGGTGGAAGAGAAAAAGATAATCCCAAACACACAGCACAGTTTCCGCGCGAATCACTCGACAAACCACCAACTCCTTCGGGTAGTAGATTTGATCGCAAGTGGATTCATTCATAAAGAGGTCAAGGCGGGCCTCTTTTTAGATATTGCTAAAGCCTTCGACAGGGTATGGAACGAAGGGCTCGTATTCAAATTTTCGATGGCTGGCATAGGATTACCACTAGTAAAGATTCTCAACTCTTTCGTGACGGATAGACGTTTCAAAGTCAAAATGGGTGTAATTCGATCCTCCTTAAGACCGATCCAGGCAGGTGTCCCGCAAGGCTCCGTCTTGGGTCCCATACTGTATAACATATTCACGCATGACATTCCTTGCGGTGGGGAAAGCGAAGCAGTTATAGCTCAGTACGCCGATGATACTGCTATTTTATCAAAATCTCGTAATCGGCAAAATGCTGTCACACAAGTCCAGCTATTGGCTGATACCATAGCGGACTGGTGTGAAAACTGGCGAATTAAAATCAATACAGAAAAAAGCGCTGCAGCTATGTTTTCAAAGGGTTTCATTAGAAAACCCAATTTCGATTGCATTCGTATGCAAATTACAGAAATCAAGTGGTCCAATACTGTCAAGTATCTGAATCACTCTAGACAATAGACTAAAATTCAATGAGCACACCGCGATTAAAAAACGTCAAGCTTATGGTGTAAAAGCTAGACTAAACTTTATGCTCAATGTGAAGAGCAAGCTTAGTCTCAAAAGCAAGCTGCTCCTCCATACAGCTATAATTCGGCCAATTATGGTGTACGCTACTCTAGTGTGAGCTTATGCTCACCAGAAGCATCTGAAGACACTTCAAATTGTTCAAAATAAATCATTGCGACAAATTTGTAATGCCCCGTGGTACGTTTGCAATTCGCTGTTACATAGAGACTTGAAAATGCCTACAATTCGAGAGTTCGTTCGTGAAATGTCTCGAAACTTTCACAGCGATATAGGCAAACATTATAACCCTACAATTTCTTATCTACATAATTATGATGAGACAGTACCGAGTAATCGACTAAGGCCGAGAGCGGTTCTGCTCGATGACCCGCCATAGGTTTGTTGTTACAGATCTTAATCCCAAAATGGACAACCTCGGCATCTGAAAATGACTTTCCTATTTTATTTCCTTACGTATTGTATATGCATGCGTGTGGCTGTGTGTGTGCATGTATGCACACGTATGCGTGAGTGAATATAATGCGTGTGGTGTCCGCGTGAGCTGCACTCATTGTGGGTTCCACGGCTCAGCTGCGACCTAATATTGTCAACAATGACACAACAATTATAACAAAATTAAATCTATATATGACGGATGGAGGAGACCTGAAGAGCTCTGATGCTGACGCGTCATAGATCTTAACGCTCCATGAATTTAATATACCAAAAAAAAAAAAAATTACCATGATCTGATGCTAAGATAGCTAGCTATCAAGTGTATCATATAATTCTCATTCAACTAAATGATTTGATATTTTCGAGTTAAGTTGGTATTTAATATATCGTAAATTGATACGTATGAACAATTTATAAGCGATACGATTTTATCAGACTTCCGATAAAAGAAGCCCCGCTGTATAATCCGCAATAAAATAAAAACGTACCATTACAAATAATGAAAGCTCACTCAGTACGTAATACTTATTGAGAATGATCCTCAATAATCTAATTGTACTTTCTTTATAAGCTCTTGAACAAATGTTCGTTATTTAAATATACGTGTTTCTATTGTACGGATTCGCTGAGTTATTCAAATCGCTATTAATAGAAAATTTTTTTCAAATAACTTACTCACGACTCGTTCAGCAGATCAATACATTTTTCAATACAATTCATTAACTGCGGATTCGATCTTTACGAGTGGGTATCGTAATGAATCAGCAACTCTTTATTAGTTAGTACTCGTCACCTGAATTTTCTAATATATTTTGAAACAGATAATTGAAGGCGCATTGATCAAACATAACTAACGTATTTGAATATGGAATTCATTTGTTTACACAGTCGTATTATATAAGATCTGTCGGGGAAAAAATAAAAATGAATAAAAACATCACTGAGAAAATTTTGATACAAGCGGGAATAAATTGTTAAAGTAATTTTTTTTATTGCTATTCATAAGGATCTGTTCATAATAATATTATTACAATGGTAAATTGTTTAAAAAAATTATGTCAGCTTTACACACAGATGATTCCATGCGTTATCGAGAGGTTTGTGTGCTTTAAATGAGAAAGAGTGTGCTGAATGCTCCTGTTTTCAAACCTTTCAGGTATACAACTTATCCAATCACGTACAAGAGCGTCATAGACTAAAGCCGACTTTTAGTAAGAGAAATGGTTCGGTGACAAGTCGTGTTCCTAGGCAATGATCTTCAATAATAATGTTTGTGAAGATAAATAGAATATTTCCTCTATCAGTTATGAATCATATTACTAGTAAAATGAGGAGAAAATCAAAAAGTACATGAAAATCTATTTAATTAAGTCACTGTTAAAATCATAATGTCAAATAAATAAATCGACAGTGACACTGAGAAAAATGTGTGAAGTAAGTATTTTGTTCAGAAAACTTTCTAAACTTAAAATTATAACGCATTCACATAAATCAAAGATAATTTGACTCAATATATTGATTGTATGATAAAAAAGTTCTAGAGTGTGAACGCTTCAATATTAAGCTCTTTCAGACAAGCTAGGTTGAGAAACCATTTCATATGCAATACGATTATTTTAGAAATTTTATGCTACGTTAAATTTTAATGAATCGGTCGTCATTGAAAAAGAAAACATGGACGTCATTCACACGTAAAAAAAACAATATTAACATAAATAAATTCGCAATTTAAATATTTATTTTGATAAAAAAAACTTCGGAAAGGTAAATCACGACAGCGCCTCGATTAAATAAGAGAAAACGATTATTATTATGTTATGCATATTCATTTACTTCTTTATAGAAATTTGCAAAGCCATATTTTATTAAAAAAAAAACACGCCGCATTTGATTCATGCCAACGGTGTAAAGTAGAAGCGAAATAAATTTAAATATTAGTTAATTCGTAAGAAAAAATTCATACTTTGTAATATAACTAAAGTGAATAATAAAAACACTCAAATAAATAGTATGCCGTGAATGTTAATTAAATTCAATTCGATAAAAAAAATACTGCAGGAATAAATTTATTTAGTTTTATTCGTATTTTTTTAAAATATCTGTCATCTAAGCCAAATGCGCCAAATATTTTAGATTAAATTCAACGGAAGAAAAATATTTTTACCCAACTTGAGAAGAAGACACATTACAAGCACACAAGAAAATTTAAATTAAAAGTACAACTTTTAAAATGACCGCGCCAGAATCCAAACCAATCCCATCCAATTGCTTAAGCAATTGTTGTTGATTTTGTATGATACATCAACTGATAATTCGAAAAGGATAGGATACAACGATCTGAAAATAATAATCGATCGAAATTTGTGTTCGTCAAGTTCATCATTATATTTCAAAAGAATTTTCTTGTAAGAGTAAAATACTAATATTTATGATGTGGAAATGTGTCCTGATGAATTATTTCAACATGAAGTGTTTTACGAGAACTGGAAAAAATCACGATATGTGGTGCTAAATTAAGAATACATTACTTTAAGGTTTCAACTGCCTCAATTATATTTGGACAGATAAAATCGACTTTTAGTATTATTTCTGCAATTTTAAACAAAAGCATTAAGATCGGATTCGCTGAGCATTTTCAACTGATCCAATTATTATAATATAAAAAAATAAGGAAATATTATTAATTTAAAAATAATGAATTTATCGATAAGCCACAGTAACTAACAAACCCCAAAAGCCCATAAAATAAAAATGTACTGAAAAAAACACATTTTAAATTCCTAAGTCGATGTAAGTCTAAGAGGAATACATAAATATTACCGAAGCAAACAAACGCCAAGTGGGGTTAAGGCAATAAGACACCGGTCGACCCCCAAACAAGATATAGAGCTAGTGTCGGGAATTGCATGCAGTTAAACCCGCCGCGGGGATGAGTGCAGTACTAAAACGGTAGCAAACGGAATCTCCCGGGAATTAATGGTTTCACAAAACTGCCGGGTATTTAATGCCTTTGAGCGATATCAATTCGGAATTGATGACGCGGAAAAACATAAGGGTACATGCGATCCTTTGTTTTATTTACGGAGAGGGAGTGGAGAATATCTGTGGCCCTTGGGGACTTCAAGCTATGTGACACTTTTTGATGAGTGATTATTACTTGAATAAAAATAAAATATTCTTCATTACTTTGCTATCGCACACAGTGTATTACTAAACGTGACAAGTATTTCGCCTCTTTTAGAAGCATCTCCAGACTGTTGTACAACAAAAGAAACTAAACTAAGCAATTATACAAATTTTAAACATTAGAACGAATAGAGGAGTGACATCATTCTTATGTACTGGGTGTACGGATAGGGATTAGATAGAAACAATGAAAATTCTGATGATGGCGTAAGTTGAAATAACAATCAACTACAATATATATCTTATAAATTTTGTTTTATAAAAAAATTGTAGAACTTAAATACATTGCTATTTTTTCACCGTATTACAATGGAGTTCTATCAATACAATTCAATCAATAAATATAACTCATATCTAATAATTGTTCAAATAATATCACAGACACTATCATCAGATGTCAATTATATTTCATCAAATATGATGGAATGAATTATGATACCGATATGTGAAACCAGGGTCGTGAGTGAGAAAACATGTAAAAATGTACAAAATTTCAAACAATTCAAATTTGATATTAGAATTTTATCTAACACCACAATCGCCATAGTAAATGTTATTTGTTAATTTATGATATCGAATGAATGTGCTTAGTGGAATTTCAATATCAAATTTGAATTGCTTAAACTTTGTACGACTCCACAACGACCCGCCATCTTCAGGCGAAACCCGAGTCTTAAAAAAATGTTATTTGTTAATTATCGATAACTGTTAATTTATGAAAAACTCTAAGCCATTCCTTTTTTATTCCCCAATTTATTACAAATATTATTAAAAATTTAACGCCTATTACTTAAGTTTTAATATCAGACGAATATTTTAGTGTGCACTTGCAATATAGTAAAAATTTTTGCAAGCTGCCAATATGGACGCAGAAATTTGTCAAAATCCGATGCACAATGTAACATGCATTCGCTTAGGAGTTTTCTGGAAATCGTATGGGCTTTTGAAAAAAGAACTCTGCAGCCTTCCGCTCAAAAAAAATAATTCAATTCTACTTGAGATGACGAGCGTTCAGCTATGACTCAAATAAATTTAATTTATTCAAATCAAATTCAAATATTTTATCCTTATTTAAAATGAAGCAATATAGGTAGCATAGCTGAATCGTTTCAAAATTCTAAGCCATCAATGATGTAAAAATTAGAAATATTGAAATAACAATAATATTATGTAGTTTATGATACCGACTGAAGGTGCTTGATGGAATTTCAATATCAAATTTGAATCGGTACAATTTTGTACGATTCCACATGTTATGTCACTAACGACACGGGTTTCGCCTTTCGGCATCTTCAGGTATTCTATCACACGGATGCAACAGAACTGAGTCAGTTGAAACAATTTAAATTTAATATTATGTACAATCTGCGATAACATAACACTGCGATAAGGAATTGAAGATTTAAAACTTATTATCCAACATGTTTCACATACATTAAATAACTAAGCCATATTGGTGTAATAATTTAAAAAAATATAGTACAAATTCTATAAACAATCATTTTTGAAAAACAACGTTATTATAGCTTAGTTGATCTTTTTTTTTCACTCACGACAGCATTTTAATGAAATAAAAACAAAATAAATAGTAAAAGGTGGAATAAGAATGTTACTGGACGTTAACCTATGGTGAATCAGATAGAGGGAGGTGAAAATGGGTGAAAAATCACATCTTCGCTTTTATATTTAATGCAAACATCGATTACAAAATACAGGGGTTGGAAAAAATCAAGTACTGGGCAATTTGTAGTGCTTGAAAAATGCTGTTGTTAATTTTGTGTATTAAAATATAATACTCATAGCTCACTTGTTTCGAAAAATGCTACAGACGAATTTAAGCGATCGCGAATATAACAATCAAAGTGAAATAAGAGCAGCAGCGATTCAGGCAGAAGGCTGCAAAGCTGAAAGCAGTTTCTTTCTTTCTCTCGCTGAGTACCAAACAAGCGTGTTTTTTCTTTCACTATTTAAGACAAACGGGAAAAGGTCACCTTCGCAAAGAATATAGGGCAAAGTTTGAATGTGTGTGTGTGTTAATCAGATGAAGCTCGATATGCATGTATGCAAACTAGTAAATCTCATTTGTAATACGCTAACGAACCAGCAAAGAATTTTTTTTCTTTCGGTGATATCAGCATACTTCAAATTTTAAATTTAGCTCCTCAAATTCATTAAAAAAAATACATAAGTTCTCAGTAAATGACATATTGGGAAAATTAAAGTTGGCTTTTTACGAATGCAAATATAAATTGAATACCTATATATACAAAGATATTTGTTCGTAAGGAAAATTAGGTAGAAAGCATTTTATCGTAACAATTTAATTTTTTCGGTGAAAAAATAGCATTGTATTTTAGTTCTACAATTTTTATATATATGTACCTTTACTACACAGCTATATAAAGATAAGCAAATGTACGTTTAAACATAGTTCCGAAGATGGCGTGAGCCGAAATAGCTATAAACTATATCCTATATAAAAAAAAAATTTGAACTCAAATACATTGCTATTTTTTCACTGGGTAATAATTGAGTTATAATGTGTGTTAATGTTAATTCAATCAATAAATTTAATTTGCTTTTTCATATTTTATTTTATCAACACATAATAACATTTAATTTTACACTACAATAAGTATTATAAGTGGCTATAGACACTATTTCACAGCCACCTTCATAGCGCAATACTCATTTTATAGGTCCGATGCAGAGCTTCACGAGAATGAGTTTTTGGCCATGGAAAATTGTGCTAAAATACAAATGAAAATAGAAAGAGAGAAAAAATAAAAAGCTCGGCCACTTATAGTAGTACTAAGGAGATATAATGAAAACTCATGGCCGTAGAGCTTATTATATTTGCATTACATCTAAAAAGTCATATATGATTATATAAAATTGTCGAAAGTTTCATAGTTAGCTTATCGGTTGGTTGATGGACCGTTACAGTGTATATTATTTTTTACGCCTGAAAATAGACCTTGCTTTCCTGAATAAGCGAAGTATCACAAGATTTACGAATACTGGAGGTCGTCAACTGGCGTAGGAATGTAGAGAATTCAATTGAGACAACCAAGGTTCAATTTGAGACTAGAAAAAATGAAAAAAGTACAAAAAAAATCTATTCATATTCTTTATATGGCATCCAAGATAATAAAGAACGCTTTCAATTTAGTGTGGCAGTTTTCATATAACGAAATTGAATTTCTCCAATTTGATAAATAAATAAAAAAAAATGACGAATATTGACTGTGGAATGCAACAAGCTCACAATATGCAGTCTTTCTTCACTATTTTGTCTCAATAATATAAGTCAGCTCATTCATTTTTCAAACGCTGCTGAATATTTTTTTTATTTATAAATAAAAATACAATGCGGTGCAGATGAAAACTGAGAAGAAATTGCAAGTAAAAATATGCTGTATTATAGAAAGAAAAAAAAAGAACAAATATTACTTGCGTTAAAATTATTATAAAAAGGTTCTAAGTATGATTGTTTTTAAATACTCTAGTACGAATAACCAAATGAAAAACAACTATAAACTAAAAAATAGTACCACCAAAATATTCTTTCTGATACTAAAATACTTCGAGTCACTGATTTACAAACGAAGCCTGCTAAAATTATTGCTAAAAAAATATTTCAGTGTCTTATTCCAAATTCTCTATAACTCGACTTAATAATTGTGAATATCATTGATTTTTTTAAATATTTAAGTTTTTAATTTAAATAACTATAATTTTAAAGTTTAAAAAAACACGACTGTTTATCTCTGTACTGAGAAGAAATACAATATTGTAGTCGTTATTTCACTTATCACTGCCTTTTTGTCTTCAGATTGTCAGAATATTTTTTTAACACGGTGAAAAAAAACAATGTATTTTAGTTATACAAAACTATTTTTAGCAAATATGGTTGATAGCTATTTCGGCCCATGCCATCGTCAGAACTATGCTTAAACTAACATTCGCTTATCTATATATAGCTGTGCAGAAAAGGTACACAACACATCCTCTCTCCTGTTCCAACGGCCTAGCTTGTTATTTTAACACAATGACACTGAATTTTCAAAATTCTAAATGAAACAATAGGTGTCTATGACAATAAGATTATATGTGGGACGGAAGTGGTCCTTATGTAAGCAAATCAGACCACCCCTTTGTACAACGGCTGGACAAGTGGCGATACTATTATGTTAGTTTGTTCGTTAAAAATCCTTTGTGATAATTGGTGTCTATTGATTTCCAGCTGTTCCAAAGCCGCCATTCTCCGACCCTTAAAACAAAGATGCAAACATTTAGGGGCTGAGTTTGAATTTATATTATGTGATTCAGTAATAACGTGATTAGCGAATTGTGAATCTGTTTTTTTTACTGTTGAATGATCTTACATGTTCCTTAGCTCGAGTAAATATACTTCTACCTGTCTGTCCGATATAAATGGATAAACATGAGCCACAGGACATTTTATAAATACCGCTTCTGTCCAGTTTATTGATTTTATCTTTACTATTTTTAAGATGTCTGCCTAAGTTATTGTTGACCTTGAAAGCTAGCAATTTTGAAAATTTAGTGTCATTGTGTTAAAGTAACAAGTTAGGCCGTTGGAACAGGAGAGAGGATGTGTTGTGTGCCTTTTCTGCACAGCTATATATAGATAAGCGAATGTTAGTTTAAGCATAGTTCTGACGATGGCGCGATCCGAAATAGCTATCAACTATATTTGTTAAAAATAATTTTGTAGAACTAAAATACATTGTTATTTTTTCACCGTGTTATAATGGAGTTCTAGCAAGTGAATGCCAATTCAATCAATAAATATTCTTTTTACAAAATCTACTGAAAAAGATTCTGGCGGCATAAAAAGCGTTAACACTTTCGTACAAATACTTTTTAATGATAAATAACAAGTATTGCAGAGTCTGTCGATTAGTTGAAGCTCCGGCCAAACTTATGATATCATAGACACGCCTCCAAACTCCTGCACGCAAATTAATGCTGAATTCTTGACAAAAACATTATACTGAGTGTATCGGATATTATTGATCCAACCCTCGCGAACCGTTTTTCCCTCGAAGCGATGTTTACACATACCAATACTCATTGGCTATCTTTGTGTCGGACGGAAACTTTATTAATTAATTATTTATCCTTGGCCACTGTTTCCGCTTTCATCGCTCTAACAAGAATACATTGAAGCGTTTTTGGGTTTTCGATCCATTAAATACACACATAGAGCTTGCATACAAATGTATCAATTCATTGATTGCTTAGTGACTGAACGCGTTAACAGTCGGTCAAGAAAAATGATTGATCAGTGATCAATATGGGTTAAAACAACAATAAAAGTTAATTATATAATAAAATTATTTTAGTTCGAAGGCTTAAATATGTCTTTCTAGTCTGAAATTTACTACCAGCGAATCGATCTGAAAAACGAGTGTTGCAGGAAGGGTTATCAATTTCTACTACTTTCCTAATACAACTCTATTAAATCAATCGGTTGAATAAATGAATATGTAGCAGCGTGTAACAGTAAACAAAACTCAGTTAGACGATTGTATGTTTCACATTGATAGGGAAAACGGTAAAAAAATATAGCATTATGAATTGGCGAGGGGTTTATTTAAATAAGTAATTTCCAGCTTCTACGAAATAACCGTATTTGTCAGAAGATATTGTCAGTTACTGTGATGAGGGCTGACAATTAAATGTAAATACGAAACACGAAGCATAAATTACTGACTGGATGATAAGTTTATTGATTTGTATTCAGCCGAAATTTCGCAGCAGCTTTCCGCGAATCTGTTATCAAAATAAAACAATTTCAAAGTTCAATAAATTGTACGAAGCAAGCTGTACACAATACTTTAATTGATTACTATTCAATATAACAATTTTATTCGTGTTTCAATTTTTTTAGGAACTTTACTTTAGGTTTGTTTTTATAATATAAATAATTTTATGAATATATATTTTTCTTTGGAATAGTTTGATAATTTTCCTTACCTGCGAATAAAAAGCACAACAGAAAAGATTATTAGCTGAGTCATATAACACAAAGTAAACAAACAACATTGCGTAAAAGTACATTGCTAGAGAAAATCTACAAAAACATCGAATCGCGTAATACGCTCAACATTTTTTCTACGCAAAATAAATAACATGGGGCGAAAAAAATGGTATTGAAAGCTGTCACGTGACACGCCACATTTTTGGGGTAATTGTAACGACAGAGTTTCCCAACAGTGAGTCACTAGTACACAGTGTGCAAAGGTTTTGCTGGCACATGACCCTGTACCCCAGATAACTATGTATGACACACGAGTCGCGTCTGATTCTCGCCCTCGCACAAGGAACATTCTGGGTATGGAGGATGGGTTTTTCCGATAGCAGGAAACGTTGCACGATTTGCATAATAAATACTTTATATTCACAATGAAAATATTTTCAGGACAACTCTTAGAGAAACGAAATAAACGAAGATTTACACAAGTATAGATTCTATTGTCGTATCATCTTCTGTGAACAATTGGTGTTAAATAATCTGTCTCTATCCTCGGTCAACTGCATTAGAACATCAATGGCTTTGGGCTAGTTTGTAACATAGTGTTATTTTGGTAATATTTTTTGTGTCGGTTTTAAATTGTCTATAAACTGTGACTTTTCGGTGGAAAGGTATACATATTTAAGTAATAAAATACACTTCATTTTATTGTTCAGTGATGAGCGAAACCGGTCCTGACCTTAAAAACAGAAAATAGTTCGAGTTAATGGAAGCAAAGACCAAAATATTAGTAAATCGCTTTCTTTCCGTGCCACGATTCGTGCTTTTTATTATGATATATAATGTTGCTGGAATCTCAATGCTAAGTAAGCACTTAGTTGCATAATGGATGTTTTACTTTTCTTTGTTTAAATAAATGCTTAAAAAATCTTTAATTGTAGCTTTAAGTTATTTGAAGCATTCATTTGAAACAATTGTATATATAAATATATGATCGGATAGCTGCTTATTATAAAGTAAAAATAAACCCTTTTAATATAATAATTATTTATGGAACACTATTTCGAAATTTATTAATCCGAAACAATTTTGACTGAAAACAAAAAAGTGAATAAAAAATCCACTGATTACAATTCATCTATATTAAAAAGTACCTTCGCTTTGAAGTACAAACTGACCTTTTCACTCAAGAACGACCTTCTGACTTACAAATGCTTACGATTAATTGATTTTATAAAGTTGCGATGTAGCGTTAAGGTTTTTTAAAGGCAGGAAATGAAACCCCGCGTGAAAAGTCTATTTAAAGAATTTTACTTGTATAACAGTGCGTAAATTTAATTTTACCTGTATCAAGGTTGCTCCGAAACTTTGATATCAATGACGAAGGCGTCATACGAGTCCTCCGAAACCTTTTGAAACTCGCAGTAATTAAAAATATAAAGCCGATAAGTCACAGTACGTAAGTTATACAAAACAGATATTTTTAACGATACTAATTAATGGATTTTTTCATTAAAATATCAAAAATATCATGTTACTTTCGTGTAGAAAATAAAATTGAACATTAAATATCTTACGTAATTTAAAAATTTTCGGTCTATAAATATACAATATTAAATTTTAACCTAATAAAATACCTGTAATAAATTGCTTTATAAAAATAAAAAATTGTAACCATTTGTTTCCTGGCAATTCGAGTGTGTATGAAATCAATTGTTTTTCAGTGATCACTTTCAAGGTGTTAACTGTTTCTCTTTGATGGAAATGCATTTTATTTTAAATAATGAAAACAATATTTTTTTAGTATTTCTAGAATTTACTCAGGGCCGTTATTGGTCATCGCGAGCATCGAACAAAACCGGTCCTGATCAAAAATATATAGATATATTGTGGAAATAGTACTAGAATGGTTAAATATTCTATTTATATTTTCTATAAACGACGGGTATTGTTTAACATGATTAAGATTATAAGAGAAAGTCACAATGAATTGGACGCCCCATTAACTTGACAGTTGCTATATTAACAATAACAAAGGCGCGAATGCTAAAATATACGATTTATATGTTGGCGATTGTGTACGTTGTATTAATTCGTGTCGTCCCCGCTTTTTGTCCTAGTCAAGCTGTAGACGAATTAAGTACTGAAAGAAAGTGTAAATTACAACGTATATTTACGTCGATTTAAGCTTATTATTGCAACGGTGGCGCTAAGCGTTGCTGCTGAATGATGAATATGGTTTTTATTCCTTTAAAGTAAAGTTGGGTTTTCTCGAATAATTTTAAGAAATTAAATATTTAACTGAAATGGACATTCTCCGAAATTATGTCATAAACAGAACGACATGAACATGAAACATTCATTATGATTGCAGAGATGAAGAATACTTGAAAAACAAATCTTGGAGTTGACAATTCTACTTCTAACGGATCTTTTGAATATATTTTGTAATGTTATTTACATGACCGTTTTATTTTATTTAATAAACCAGTCTTAATCACTTTTTGAAAAATATATAGAATTTAAACCAATTATGTTTTATTTATTTAAATACAACGCCTTTACAACACGAAGAAACTTTAAAATTTACTGTTTAAAAGTATCTTTTTTAATTTATCTGGTAATGATGTCCAGTTTATATTAATGTGTTCCTGAATTGAAAATTTTCCCCTTTTTGACTATTTCACTGAACATCAGAATATAGCAATAATTGAAGGACTATAAGGATAAATTTTTGTTTTTCGAGAAATTATAACATAAAATTTTATTAAGCAATATTTGCTTATGTTATATAAATTACCAACCAATGATATCTCAAGATTAAAAATGTGTCATTCCACAATAATATAATAATAACTCCGGTCGAGCGAAAAAATGAATGCCACAAACAATAAGTGTCGGTAAACATGCCATTTATGAACGCAAGACTGTTATTTGTCATATTGGATGTTTCACGGGTCGAAAAAACTTAAGGCAGGCCTAAAATCCGTAATAAAATTTCTGCCACACATCAGCGCGCCGTCACACGTCATTTTCGCAAAGCAAAAAAGGCCTTCCCCTACAATATTCGAGAGGGTGACCCACTGACATGAATACAACGCCGGATATGGGAAAAAGGGTGGTTCGGAGGGATCGCCGGGGCTCAAAGAGGGATCGGCAGACGTCTGTGGGGGAGTGTTGCCACAGCGGGTGTCATTAAACACGCGCAACGGAATGAGCGAAAAAACTGAAAAAATACATAACTGCGTAGTAGACTGGCGACGTAGTTGCCATTACATATAATGTTTATTTACGTTGGTAAATATCGCATTATGCGATTAGCTAAAGAGATCTATTAAACTATAATGTGAGAAAAATAAGTTTTGTTTTGTATGGTGAACATTGTGAGAAATTTTTTATAGAATTGTTTTTTTTTATGTTATAGATATCATTTGAAAACTTCTGCGATGTTTTAGTGGAAGTGGAAATATTTCATAAAAAAATAAATATTGTATTGATCAAGTCTGGAACTGTGGAAACTAGTGGAATCATAACTTAATGAAGTCAAAGTTTGTACACAATTTTAGATTTGAATGTGTTTATCGTGCCAAAGAATAATCTTCTCAGCGATATATAAAGACTTATAATGGAAACCATAGACAATAATGACTCAACAATTATTATCAATACCAAAAAGCACAATTGATTTTAAGAATAAATAATAAGTTATAATAGACGAATTGTGGATTAAATAAGGGAAAAGGAAATTATTTTTTCTTCAAAAGAGTTTATGATAGAGCCATCGCGATTATTTCGCTGTCATGATCATTGTATTTATAGTAAAACAATTGCAGCGAATGGTGTTTTTTTGGATGATTGAGTATTAGTGTTGAGTGAGTTGTTTTTTATACGTTTTTTTCTATGGAGCGTTGGCAACATTGTGGTTAGGAAACTAGGGTAACGGCCGCCGCTTCCAACGTTTCAATTAGTTTCGAACGTCTTGATGAATATCGAATAAATGTCAGAATGCCGTATTGTATCAAAGGATGTTATGGATGTTAGGAAGACAGTTTTAATATAATTTAAGAAAATTACTAATAATATTTCAGAAGGCGGTGCGAGAAGACCTAAAGTGTTTCATTTTAATTAAAACACTTTTCGCATGTCAAACAATATTTCCTGATACCCTTTTTTGCGGATTCATATTTTATTTATAAACCAAATAAGAATCGTCAAGAAAATCAAGCCCTAATAGTAGTATTGTCGACTTAATACCGGTGATTTCATGGTAAATAATCAATATAACGTTACAGACGAATTTTCATTTCAATCGATCTAATTAAAAAACCACTTCATACCTAAATAAAATTCTTTATTGAAAACTCCACATACAATCAAACAAACGCCGTTTGCGGTTCAGTTTGCTCTCTGAATGGGAAGATTTCCCGTGCAAATCCCTCCGAGTTTTCAATATCGAATGTGGTAAATCCCCGTCAAAGCTCTTCGATTCATTCGGGCATTTCATAAAAACTGTTCATATTTAAAAAGTGACGTATCATCTATATATTTGACATTTAATCAAGCGGATATGAATAAAAAAAGCTTTTGAAATGATAAGGGTTTTTAGATGTTTTTACTTTGAAATCAACATTCACATCGATACGTATAAAGGTTGCTTTGAATTTAAGATAGAATAACTGAATATTTTCTATGGTTTTGAAGTTTACCTTGGGCGATTTTATGTTAAATTTTGAAGCAGACATTATAGCTTAACAAATTTTAGTTTAACGATAATGTTAAATCAAAATAGATATCTTGGTTCTTTCACTGGATGTCTTGTGATACATGTCTAAACAATTTAACAAAAAAGTAATTATTTAACATTCCGATTGCGAACATCTTATCTGTTAAGATGGGTGATTTCGATGTGTTGAAAATTTACAATGAAAAGTGAAATAAATATAACATTAATAAAAAATATCTTGTACAAGCTTATTTTGATTTATCTGGATAATCGTCATAAGTTTTGTGAACATAAAAACTACTCAATTGTTTATTTGAATAATATAGGGCATGTTTATTAATATAGCTCAGTAGGGAAGGTTTAAGGGGCGATACATGAACAAATAATAATGTATTTTGTCCTGCTATTGGAAGTAGAGAGAAAAGATACGACAAATTTAAATACCCGTTACATAATTATTAAAGGGACCGATAGATTTCAGCATATAGATTTCTTGCGTAGTATTTCAACAGGCATTAAGAGACCTTGTGGTTTTTCATCCATTGAAGCTTCGTTTTTAATAAAAGAAAATATATAACTTAAGGTTAATAAAATGAAAAATAATCAGCTAATTATATTGGATGTGCCCTATTTTTATTAAGATCGAATTAAATATTAAAGTTTGAATTCAAATCCATAAATATAATATATTAAAAATCTTATGAGCACCAGTGTAGAGATCCTTTCTTATTGAGACTGCACTATGAAATTTAACATAGTGGTTGGTCCCCATTACATATGAGAAAAGACATCTATAAGCACTTGCCATTCATCAAAAATAGTAATGTTTTTTTTTTAATAAGTTACAATGAGAATGCCACAATGGCCCAAAAGTTGATTACGCAAATTGCTAATGATTGATTTAAATTATAATAAATACATGAAAGTGCTAAACTTGATTTCACTTATTTATTGCTTGTGTCTTTTAATCAAAAAAATACAATTCAACCATCAAAAATCAAGACGGATATGAATCTAGGATGTAAAATAATCATTAAAAAATTTACATAATATACATTTACCACTTATACAACACCGAGCCCGTTAGTGAGTTAATTAGCAATTTTTTGCAACATTAATTACACATGCAAGTATGTTTATTTTGGCAAATTATTTTAGTGACTGTTAAGATGTATACGTAACGCCAGACGGTTTTCGAAATGCATTAAAAAAATCATATTGTTTCTCAAGTTAAAATGATTGTTTGTTTGCCGGGCTGTTGAGTAATTCTCCTCTCTCCAATATATTAAATTAACTTTGTAAGACTCATTAGCCTGGCAGTTGCTGTCTAACTAACTTTCTCGTACCTGGTGCAATAATTGTTAAGCAAATCTACAATGTTTTGTGCCCGACGAACAATTGTTGGCCAAAACATACATATGTACATGTGACGAGCGCATATCGTCAATTTGATTTAACAAATCGTCTACGGGTCTAATTCTATTCGTTTTCGAAACGGAATCCAAAACTTTTCAAAACTAAACTAATCAGTTAAATGGACGGTAAATACAGTGTGGAGAATGACGAATGAGAATGAATGAGTAAGAATAATTTCAAATATATTTGTGATATATTTTCTTACATTTTCTATAATTTTTAATCAATGCTTTGGTTATCTCCATTAGCCATTTTATATTTGAGGAAAACAAACAGGTTTAACTAATTAAAAACCACTAAAACAGCATTCATCGCTAGGTCCCAATCGTTATACTGTGATGACGGCGCTCCCGCAAAATCCGGAATTATTGGCCACGGTGGTTTCGCTGCTAAGCTCTACGAGCTTGGCCAATTAGTGAACATGCCGACAGTAAAATGCGGCACTATAGAGCAGTGGTTTTCACGTGAAATTTCACTTTGGCCGCATTATAAAAATCAGCTGTCCTATGGAAACGTCTCGTGGCCGCACCAAACGCGATAAAAATAGTTTCGATATGTATTTTTTACATAGTCCATTACACTGAATGATCTTTCACAATATACAATTGTAGATAAAATCAACGAAATTAATAAAGCAATTGTTATGAATTCTTTACATTGACTTGATTCATGGTCAACGTATAACTTCAACCAAAATTTTTGAACAGTTTTATTATTAAAACGGTCCTTTACTTAAATTCGACTAAATGAAGGATAAGTCAGGTTTATTCAATCAATTTTAAAATAATAATTATTTTATAAATTCATTTGTAAAAAAACATTTTTTTTAATAGCAATATTTACTATAAAACTGTTGGTGGCCGCACATGAGATCCACTGCTATAGAGCATGATAATGAATATTTCCTATAGAATTATCATGTAAATAATTAATTAATTAATTAATTGACCTTCTGGATGCGTCTCAACTGTTGATATTCAATATTAATACTTAATTCTGTGTAAGAGCTAATTTTTCCATTGAAATACAATATGGTTTGTCCTAATAATTATTATAAGATTGTTCAACATCAACATGTGATATTCAGAATTAGAATAGTATTATTTTCATGGTTTATAGCAGGTAACGGTGTAATAGGCCTTTCAAAAATTACAGTTCTATGTGGGGAATGAACACTAATTATCTCAAAGAAGATTTTCAGTGATATACAAAGATTTTTCGCACACTTAAGTGTATGCCACTAAGTCTTGAATTTTGCTCCGAAGACAGTGTAATTTAATAAAATCAGTAAATATTATATTAGTTTTGATTTTCCACTTGAATATTAGTGGACGTAAAAGCAGTAACAACGTGGAAAAGAGTAACATATCCGTTTTTGTTAAATAGTATGACATTTTAGTTACTCGATATGTAAAACAATGACCTAATAATTAATCACTCAGTTCACACCAAGGCTGTTTGACTATACATGTTCATGAACATTTAGAACACGAAATTCAGGTAATCGTAGCATGTATTTAAGTATCGAAGTTTGATGTGTGTTTTTGTGAATATGGTTGTGAATTGTGTGAATGTGTACACAAAAGCGTTGTGACATATGAGGAAAATCATTTAGCTTGACGAGATATTTCATGACCATAGACGGTGCATTTAAGAAGCCGCAGGAAGCAGAACAATCCGTCATGAATGAAGAACAGTCTCATTATCCCGAAATTAATACCACAACGACATCAATGTTAGAATACGTTCGTATACGCGAACCGAAGAACCGAATATGTTTGATTTCAGAACACGCAATATTGTAACCACAGCAACTATTATTGATATGTGCGAATCCAAAGTTTACTGCATGTATCCAGTACATCTACGTACCAAATATAATTTTATGAAAAAAAACTCTTTTCTATTGAAAATAAGTTTTTTTTAAGAAATATATAAAAAAAAAATTGAAAGTTTTACATCATCAAAAACATTAAAAAACAATACACTGAGAATTAAATGAATAGATTTGGATCAAAGTAATTTCATGATATAACCATAAATATAGTTTTACAGAGAACGAACGCTCGATTAGATTATATAAAACATAGAGTTTATTTATTTTTATTATTGTAAAATTAGATAAAATAATCACTGTATTTTATTATACTATTAGGTGTAGTAAAAAGTCCTGACGTTTTTTTCAAACGCGTGTCTTAAAATCGGTCGGCTACGGGCCTTTGGTTAAATAAAATGTCATCATATTTTTTTCGTGTTGCGTGATATCTCAAGTTACGTTCCGCATAGAAAAAAAATATGTTCATTCGCCCCAAACAGAATAACCGACCTTTCCCCTTCATAAGAACATCTGCGCGGTTGCATGCTTTTTCAATATAACGCCAAGAACAGTGCAGTCGTCGCCACAAAGAACATTTGCAACGTTTGTGGAGACGTGTTAAAGGTTCGAAAATGTCAGAGATGGTTTGCAAAATTTAAATCTGGCAATTTAAGCATTGAAAATTACCCTCGAAGTGGACGACCTCAAACAGTCGATGAAGTCGCCCTGAAAGCTGAAATCGAAAAAAATCCTATGCTAACAAAAAAGAAATTGTCCAGTAATGTCGGTCTTAAATGGTCCATAAGACAGAAGTACCTGAAAAGACTGGGAAAAATTCGAAAAGTAGGAATTTGGGTGCCACACGCGTTGAGCGATCGGAACAACGCGCAGCGACTAAGCGCATGCCAATTGCTGCAAAAAAAACACACTTTACGATTTTTTTTAAGCGTAATTATAGGAGATTAAAAGTGGGTGTTATATACGAATATATCGAAGAAAAAATATCTTAATCATGGACAACAACCAATTTCGACCCCTCGAACTGGTTTACACCAAAAAAAACTCCCTCCAAACACAATCTGTTTATTTCAAAGGAATAATTCATTATGAAGTGTTATGGTGACACTGTGACGGCACAAGTATACTGTGACCAATCAAACAAATTAAGTGCAGCTTTGACAAGAAAGAGGCCGGGCAGGATGAATAGACGCAACATTATCCATGCAACACGATAACGCGCGACCGCATGCGGCGAATATGACCTGGGAAAAAATCCAGGAGTTGGGTTGGACAACTTTTTTGCATCCACCTTATTAACAAGATCTAGCACAATCGGATGACCATTTATTCCGTTTAATATAAAAAAAATTAGAGATGAAATATTTCAAGCAGAAAATGAAGTGAAAAACACTATTTCTAACTATTTTAATTCCAAATTAGTACAGCTTTTTATTAAACAGATTTTAGAATTGTCTAATAGGTAGCAGAAGGTTATAGATAGATACGGAGATTACCTTTTATAAAAAAAAAAAATCTAAAAAAATCACTTTGAGTTTCATTTAAAAAAAAACGTCAGGACTTTTTACTACACCTAATATATATTAATGCCATAGATGTGTGAACGACTTTATCGGAATCAAAACCAAGAGGACACTTACTCAAGTCACGGTCTGAGCATATTTGCTCCGTGAAGTTAAAATAAATACGAAACGAATTAAAAATGTCACATCAAAAGGATCTACGACCCACGACAAAGACTAAGTACAATAGGTAAAATAGCGCCAACTCTACGACTATTGTAATATCGTCAAGTTAAATGTTTGTGCGCCTCAAATATTCTTAGACAAACTAAATTATTAATGCGTCTCAATAATTTTCACATTAATGTATCATGAAGATCATTCATATGTATAATAGAATCATTTTCATCAGTTAACAATCGTGATACATCAACATGAAGATATCAACGTGATGAAATTTCAATATTATAAAATTCAAATTATAAAATACGGTACATCCACATAAAAAAATAATGGAAAGTTTTGAATTTGGCTAGAAAAATATTGTAGTATACATAAAATTTTACAATTATATGACGAACTTACAATGATAACAATATTGTTTTTATGAATGGTATTAAATAAAATAAATTATACACAGGGGCAGTCTCCACCAAACTACGGTATGCGTAGTGGATCCGACCCTCGATTTTTTTTTTTATAAATCACTATTTTAAGGTGTAACTTATGGCTTCTTGGTGGAGTAGCAGTATAGTTAAATAAATTAAGAATATCGCGTAGTACTTTTTCCACAATTTCACAATATAAATATCGCAAGTATTATCTTGAGAATCTTTTCGATGAACCAAATTGTGAAAATAGTACTTGCGGAAAATTGTGTGTTATTTAAGTATATATATTTAATCAATACAAAATGCAAATTTATATAAATAGATGGTTTTACAGTCAATTCACGGCAATGCTTATTTGAAGACTTCTACGTAGTCCGCCCAAGTTGATAGAAGTTGTAAACTTTATTTGCTTAAAGCAAACCACGTTTGCTTTCTCGTAAAATTCGTTTCTTTAAACACCAAGGTAGTGCCAGCAAAATAAAATTGTAAAAGTAAGATTTAATAGGATTCTAGCAAGTCGTTTTCGTCCAGTCGTCAATATTTAAGAAAACCATTCAAAATCCATTCTCGAAATGTTTGATGATCCATTTCCTAAAGCACTAATTCTTTTCAATATCAATCGTTATCCACTCGAAAGTGATAACGATATTTATTTGCGACGGATATACGATGCTTATTCAAAATAATACACCTTAATTAAGTCATATAAAAAAATAGTAAATATTCAGAGGAACAGATTATCGCTTTAATAATCAAAATGGTAGGCAAGACTTTTAACATTAAATATTGTCGCATTTATCACTTCGTTTCCAGACAACTTACAGTTATAACGAAGAAAATCATTCACCATGATCATATATAATAAATTTTTACCGACCATTTTTACTTATATTACAGTCATTATTTCCGCGCAGAGACCATAGAGAATATTTATTCGTTTCTATCTTTTATTGCGATCTCGATTGTTTTATCGGAAATACAGTAAAAATTGAGAAACGGAAATGTCGTAAATCTTTTACTACTTAAAATTAGGTCAGCCAATACAAGTAATCGTTTTTTTTTTCAATGAGTAATATTTTGATGAGCACAGTGTTCGTTTGTATTTATTTCTAATTGATTCATGAAAAAATAAAAGTTTGTTGCGTGGCAACACTGCCAATCGAAATATTTATGAAACTTTTGAGTCATCACTATCTTTTAACACTTTACGGTCCGCAATTTTTCACTAAATAACTATACCGAAATAATTGTTTCCTATTTTGATTTTAGACCTCGTGTATATTCTTCATCCATCTATCGATAAATTTTGAAAGTAAGATTTAAAATTCATATTAATTTTAGGCAGTATAGCTCTACGTATCCGAAGACGCCACATTTTGCGTTCCCGGATTGTAAAGCTTGTCTCAAAAATGAAGACAATGTGTCAAATTTAAATCAATTACTATTTACATAATTATATTTTATTAAGATCAGGGCCAGTTTCGCTCATAGAGAGAATTATCAACTTATATATATATATATATATATATAAATAAATAGATTCTTGTATAATCAAAATGGGTTTACAAAGTTGGTCGTAGATGATTTGAGTAAACAGCTAAATTGAATTCGTTCATCGGTTGTAAATGGTTACTCAACGATTCCGATCCAAATTATATACAGGTTTAAAATATTGTGTAGCCGCTACTTTTTTTGTAATGCATTTTATGTTAGGGAATCACAATTAAATTCTTTTTTATGTCAATGATATAAAAAAAAATTGTAGATTGAAAACTATAAAATGATTCACGTCGTATACCGAATTAGTGTGATAAATTTATAAATTCGATAACATTTTGGGAAAAGGCTTTTTTTACAAAGTTAATTTTTTTTTCATTTTTAAATTAGGTCACGAAGAAAGCTCAACTATTTGTATGGTAAGAAACAGCTTTTACCCATTGCACGAACATGTTCTGCGCAATTTTCGAACAAAACGCTGGAACTTGATTAACTCTCGTAAGTTTATACAATTTGCCAAATATGAAGTCGAGCGTGATATTTCGAGAGGAAAACATACGTAGCGAAGCAGCCAGAAAAGGAGAGCTATCAATTAAAAAATATGCTGACACTGCAACATACTTTGAAACTAAAAAAACAGTGACTTAACGTAACGTAACAGTGTTTCTTTTTTTTTCATAATCAAATCATACTTCCAAAATCTTTAAGCGCTTGAATTGGTTTTCCAATTAAATATTATTTAACCGAATGAAAAAAAATGCACTATGTTTCATTATTAATACAAAGATCCTTGAAATAAATATATATCGATATCTCTTAAATTTTCGAACGATATACCAAAAAAATACGAATTAACGGAGTAATACATATAATTCAGAGATTGCACAACAGAGGCAAAAATGGGGGAAAATTATATTTTTTAGAGAAAGACTCCTATCGTCTTAAATATTTTGTTTTTTGAGTTCACACTATACGATATTTTTTAATACACACTTCAAAGCAATCACCATCTCTTTTTTTATAATAATAACCAATTTATTGTAAATATATTGTTAAATGGTAGTCATTATCATTCAAAATAATCGTAAAACCAAAAAACAATCAGTTGCTAATTGTAAAAAAAAGTTCCTCCTTAACATGATAGGGAGACATAGCTCACCTCTTCTTAACATAAGTGTAATGTTGAAAATTTTGCTGCGAGGAAAGCACGCATACCTTTAATAGGCTCTATGGGAGATTGCGCAAGGAGCAGAGGAACAGCATTAAATACAGCTAAATTTAATATACCGCCGGAGCAAACTGAAAACCACATACCAACTTTTCGTCAGCTAGTTAACTTGCGTAACAATTATCTAACTCACACTATTAACCGGTTAACTGCCAAAAGCATCTTAAGACGAATAATTTTCTGTGAACGGAGCGCCACTCATACAAAAATTACGTCTTCAGACGCGCCGTTTTAAATGGGCTTTTACTAAAGAAAATCAATTATTTAAATTGTACAAATATATTGAATTGATTATGGATAAATGACTGCATGACTGGTGCGCTCTTCATTTATTTGGTAAGTTTTATAAATAAACTTCATTAAACTTTCAATAACGATATGTTTAGAAGACTTTATTTTTGTCGTAAAATTCGCGGCGTGCTGGGTACCGCCATACATGTACCTCTGCAGGCAGTTAACCGGTTAAGAAGAACGAGAAAGAAAATAGCAATCGATGAATAAGAGCGTCTTATTTTGCGCAAAGTTTAAAATTCAATACTACATTTCTTTTGAAAGTTTCGGTTCAATTGTCAATAATTTAGAAACTATTATAATAAAGTACGAGGCATTTTACAGCTATGTGACGAAATGCGACGGTTAATTAATATGAATGGACGACATTTCCTGAAAAGTGAGATGAGAAACACTAAAGACCGAAAGAAATTGATTATAGTTTTAGCTTACGGGTAATATGACATGCTATTTCAGAAATATATTAAGTATTTTCCGTTATATTTAAATGTCGATGTGAAAATTCGTTCTAGTTGTTCTACAAAATAGGGGTCGCAGAATTTTCCATTTACACATAGCGATGGGAAACGATGCTGCCGATTATATATACATATATCTTTCTATGACTAGTTATCTTCTATTCATAAAAAAAAAATCTTTGATTTTACGATTTTTTCCGACATTCAAACAAGCTTGGCAACTGTTTCAAAATAAAGTACACCTGAACGCGATAAGAATGAAAAAATCGACTACACAAACAACGAATTACAATTCTGGAATCCAGGTCAACAAGTCGGTCGAGAATCCCCGAGATTTTGGGATTCATCGTAAACGATGAAAAAAGTGATATTTTAACGTTGAAACTTTCTAATGAACTATAAAGATTAGCTAAGTTAGTGTATGTTTATATTTTCTGGAATATTTTATGTATAATTTGATGATTATCCAGTTTTTATATAGCACAAAAGCCGTAAGCAGGAACAGAAAACTTTCACTGCAAAATATATTGGGAATGTTTTGCATTGTTCTAAAAAAAAAGACAAGTTTAAAAACTAAAATATTAAACTGTGAATCCTGGAATCATAAAATGGTGCAGGATTGGATGCCCTAGTTAGCCATTACTGATCTATAACATATTTTTTTTTCACATGTGAGTATAAAACTTTGCTATATATATGCACTGTCGTGTGGCGAATTATTATTCTGGTGAGAGTATTTTTCTTTTACTAAGCAATATTTTTTTGTTCTCTTTCACAAAGTTTTGCATGTAAAGTGAAACTATCAACTATATATCATGCTGTCAGCGCAGCACATAAGTAATAGAAAATTTTCATCGTATAGCAGTTAAGTAAGGTAAGTTTGGTTTATATAAAAACGCTTTTCTCTTCGATAAATATTAAATGACAATGCATAAAACATATGTATCCAGTCCTCTTTACGCGATTTCGATTTGACGCGACTTTTTAATATGATAATAAATTTAATATAATGATAAACGACGAGGACTTGATAGAAATTTGCTGCGGCTAATAACGAGTCAGATAATAGTAAAGGAAGCAGAGGAACCAACATTCAAAGCTGACACGACTCGAGATTAAAAATTTCAACAGAGATAGTATTTTATTTTTTAACAAACGATCCTAATACTAGGAGTGCTGGAGAATTTCAAAATACCGATTAATACAGAAATCAAATCAAAAACTAAAAAATGGAATTTATTGTAAAGAGAAATAATTGACCGTTCATCGAATCAACAAAGTAAAGTCAATGTAATAATGACTTAGATCAAGAATCAAGAAAACAGTATTTCATCAAATGAGTCCAAGCAAAATTCATATTAAAAAATTCAATACATTCGTTCAAAAAATCGCGAACGATTATATTGGCGAACCGAGAGTGACAGCAGGGAAATACTCCTATAAGTGAATACAATTATGCATGTATTCAAATTTATCTGTTTCTCATTGTAGTTTTATAATCAATAAAGATTTTCAAATTCAAAAAAAAAAAAAACGCGAAAATGAAGAATAAATTTAGCCTTTTCATTTATTTTTCACGCTATATTTTGATTTTTGGAATCAATTTTTCAAAATATATGAAAGTAAGGTTTTTTAACATGACTATTTCACACGTGCCACTTTCTTAAACCAATGTTAAGCTTAAAATAGGATTAGGTGTTCTTCATTTGAACTTCATATCTTAAAAATATGTTATTTTATGAGAAAACTTCTTCTTAATGGAAAATGTTTAGACAAAAAGTCGTTATGAGGCAAATGGGGTAAAAGCATAAAAATATTTTTTTATTATGAAATAAAAACATATTAAAGTATAACAGTTTTAACGTGACCTACAATCGGCATTGGTCTAGTATATAGTAGTTAAAACATTAACCTAGCGATTTCACCATGAAAGGATTTTAACTTATAACCACCTGTTATAAGTTTAAATTCTTTCAAGTTGAAATTCAAATTGACTTTTCCAAAATGATTTCATTTCGCGACTTGTTCATTTCGAGTGGTTTTTAATTTCAAAATATATGGCACGTAGGCAATTTTAAACAATAATCGCATTTTTTATGAATATAATACGAAGAAAATTTCAACATCAAAAAATTACACAGCCATTAAATTTTCTCGAGTCACGGCCCTTTTACATTACATTAATTCAAAGTTACCTGCGAATCCACCACAGATTTTATAAAAAAGGCATTTTAGTACCTTAGTCAACGATACACAGTTGATAAACTACATATTTTTGTTTAGCATTGAGACAAACACATAAAATAATTTATGAGTTAAAAATTTGTATTGGCCGGTGGACAATTTAACTTGGTTACAACTAGGGATTTTTATTTCGTTATTACTGATGACCGGATTTCAGAATATGGCAGTTTATTTCAATACTGAAAATCGGAAAATAAATCCAATTTTTACAACGTAATGGAGTTGTTTTTTGTGCAATATACTTTGTTACACGTAGGTATTTTCTAGCTAAAGTTCCGTCTATCAGAATTCTCAGACGGGTTCCTCTAAAATTTTATTTAGAAAAAAATCGACCGGTTTTGCAATACCGGCTCAAGGTACTATTTTTTTAATGCCGGTATTGATAAATTTATTTAGCATTGCAAACTCTAATTACACCTTTATTGAATTATTAAATATCAAAAAAAAACAAAGAAAATAGTAGCATTATAAACCCGTTCAAAAAGAGAATATTTTCGTAAATTTATTGTATAAATAAAACATCTTTCGTCCAAGAATAGATAGTTAACACCACAAAAGCGACGGCATCCTTCAATATTGTATTAAATAAAAGTTATCCAATAAAAACTCAGTAATATCCACGTGTTACCTTGAAATGTAGCAATTCAGCATAAACAATCCCTATTAAATGTATACGGGACTCTTTTCTCTGATTTATTGTACTACGTTTGATTTTCTTGACTCAAATAGCTACTTTTATTATTTTATATCGCCCATTTCGGTCGTATTTGGAACAAAAGGCAAGAACAAGGTCAAGTCGCATATTTTATTTTATATCAGGACCGTGAAATCGTGCGATGCCTTTCAAAGAAAATTTATCATACTACACTATTATACCGAATTTTTCTATAAGATGCAGCTTTTTTTATTTAATCCCCGCTGTCAATCTAAACAAAAGACTTATTTTACATAAGATTCTAAAGTATACGGGCGTCCAGTAAGTCCTTTTAAAGGAAAGTGAAATAGCGAATATTGGTCGTTCAAAATATATATTAAAATAATATTTTAAGAATTTAAAATTCGGTTAAGTAAATTAAGCAAATCGCGCACGCTATTCCGCATTTTGCATATCAGATTGGGTGAGAAAAAGGTTATGAAATTATCTGAAAATATAAATCATTCAATATATGGACCACACGTCTAAAAGTGGTCACAATGGTTTCCTAATGGTTTTTCAGCTTAAGAAGTAAAAAAAAAAAAACTAATTGCCTACGCATTTTGACACCGGTCATATCTAAATGAAATGAAAATTGCCTTTCACGATTTAATATCAATTTTGATTACAAATACTCAGAAGGGTTACTGTGCGAGTAAATTAATTCATTACGAGATCTATTTTTTGGGAGTGACTCGTAGTTAACCTGAAAAAACTTGCAAACATTAAAAATACTAACCAATTTATAAGTTAAGCATCATAAAAGTCGTAATTTCAATTATAACTACACTAGTAATGAGAATTTTTTACTCCATAAAACACGTATAGGAAACACTTACAAATAAAAAAGCGAGGTTGCGACTCGAAAACGTTTCAAGCACTTTTCTGTTGAAAATCATAGTAACTATGATATTGATCTATGCCAATATAAAAAATCATTGGGCGAATATGACGCGGGCAAAGTTGGATGGATAGCAGTCGATGAAGCGGAAATCTTAATGGAAGTTGACAGTAACGAAGGTTTCACATTTGCAAACAAACGAACAAAAACGGCAAATAAATTCTGTATCGCTACAATTTCCATTGGGTAACATTGGTACGCGATGTGTTCCCTCGGAGTAACAGTCGAACAAATAATGACACAACGAGCGAAGTACGAGAGGTCGCTAAGTGCAAAAATAAACTGGCGCCATTTTCCAACTAGCGTTTTCAATACTGCTGAAGAGAAAACAGCAGATACGTGTACTTGAAATAGCGCGTAACAAGCGCACCAATTTGACGTAACAGACGAAACAATACATTTTTCAATGAATTGAGCAAATATTCTATCTTACAACATAATAATAATAATAATACTTCAGTTTTTATAGATATACGGTGTTGCCCACTTAAGCTATTAATAATTTCTTTTTTGCATTTAAATAGACTAATTAACTTTTCTGAGTGAGTGACGTATTGTTTTGATCAAATTAGTTTCTCTAACTAAATTTTATTTTAACGCCTGTTTACCACTATTATTCGTATTTTTATGGTCAAATAATAAAACAATAGTATGTTTTATTATTATACAATTATTACAAAATTTGTACAGCTTTACATAATTAAAATCAAGACTGGTTTCGATCAACGCGAGCATTATCAGATGGTCTTCTGAAAAACTTCGATAATTAATTTTAAAATGTGTTCAACAGTTTATTTGCTTCAAGTATTTTACTTCATTTAAAAATAGATAATTCTTTTCTTATGATTATCTGTAAATAATGTTCTTTAATCTTGAGCCATACTTTGAGAATGTATTAACCCTTTGCACTCTGTAATTTATTTTGGGTGAGGGTAGTCTCAACTCGTAATTAATTTCACGCATTTTCCAGGATTCATAATCAAAACTTAAAATGAAAATGAATCATATTTTCAACGGATTTTTGTTCAACAAAAAACGTACACAGCGTGCATAAGACTGTTATTTGGTATTTTTATAGAAATACAATCGTAAAAAGATTTTAATTTTAATTTTACGAAAGTTTTAATTCATTTAATAGTTTTAATTTTAATTTAATTTTAAAGAGTATATGAATTTTAAGCATGATATTTTTAAAAGCTTTAAAAAAATTATAAATAAAGAATATCACATAAACCGTTTATTTTCATAACGATTATTTATAAAACTCATATTTTTAAAGTCAAAACAGACATTTGAAATACATTAACTTGAAATTTTTTAATAATGATAATTATAAGGTACAATCCATTTCGAAAGGAAAATCGAACCTCGACTTTATGCTTTAAAATAACTATTCAAATTAAACATTTTCATATGAATTTTAATCATATGATAGAGAAAATATTATCTGCACGATATATATTGTATAATATAATAAACAGCAATGAAAATCAATAAAATGTGGTACATAGAAAATATTCAAGCTTAAAGTTTTGGTTCCCCAGTGGGGACATACGTGGAGAACGTTTTTCTTGTTTGGTTCCCCGGAGGAAACATACGAGTGGAAAGGGTTAATAATAAATAATAGCATCGAGATAAAATCTATTTTCCTCCGATAAACAATGTTTCACAAATTAATATACTAAAGTTTTGTCAGTAAATCTTAATCATTGTGTTCCAGGTGTGTTTTTTCAATAATTAAAAATTATTTCTTGCAATAAAAAATAATAAATGTTTAATTTTATGTCACGAGCAACTACTAGAGAATGGGTCTTGGCGCATCGTATCAGTCCATGTAGCGACATCTCTCGATATAACCGGAAAATGCTATGAAGTTGAAATGACTACAGCGAGATTATATCAAAATAAATTGAAAAATACATCGAGAAAAAATCGATTACATTATGTGTAGCATTAAAAAAATATTTCTTATAAAAATTTATTTTTATCTAAGGCAAGTTGTTGTGTGTCACCGTAAAAAATGTTTATATTTTTTTAAGATAACAAAACTCATATCAATAGAAATGAATCGCTGTGACGCGGTTCCACTGATATTTATGTGAATGTCATTTCAAATAAGAAGATTTTTGTTAGATCACATGATATTGTATTGGCGATACGAATAGTAACATTACAGTTTACAACGGCAAGAGAGAGTCTCGATATTTATAATTGATCGAAAAAACAAACGAAGAAAATTGAATATTATTGAAAAACGCGTACATGCAAAAAAATCTGCCGACTTTGAGCTAATTCGTCAATTTAACTAAAGAAAAACTGAAATTGTTAAAAATACGGACACTCGAAAGATAATTTCAATAATAAAAACATATTTTGTAGTACTTATTTCCATACTATATTTTATAATCAGGCTGGCGTCACTCATCGTGAGCATTGTGAAATTTTGATAAAATAAGTACTATAAATAAAATAGTTAGTAAAAAATGTCCTTGTTTATTATTTAAAATTTCCCTGAAAAAGTGACAGTCAACATCTTAAAATTTAGTTTCAAAAGATGTGGTGCATCGCACATGCTTGGTATATTAATTTTAAATTGCTTTTTAATGTTGTAGATTAAATACTTGGAAAGCCCTAGGCGCAATAAAAATAAATGTCAACTTTTTTAAGACAGCATAAAGCGTCACAAAATATACATGAATAATAAAAATATATTTTGATTAGTGAATTTTTAATAACATATGCGTTACATATAACATTTATATTTGAGGCCCATAGTCCTCGCCCAGGTAATCGGCATTTCTTTTACAACATTTCTTTGTACGGGGATTGACGGGGAAGGAATGAAGACCGCTAACAAACGGATTTTTATTCATGAATGAATGCTCATTTACTACTTTCAGTGGATTCAGCGCTTTCCTTGTAAAAAATAATTGATTGCAAATGAAATATTTTTTTTAGGAAAAAACAGGTGGTGTGTTTCAATTTCTTCGATAGGTATTATTAACAATGGTAAGGTGAACAACCGCTACGAGTCGGGAAAAAAAGTTAAATAGTAAAAACTTGGCATGTTGCACTTTTGTTTTTGTTTGAATTGCTACCTTTATCGAATTATCGAAGCGAGATCGATTCACACACTCAAACAAACAACGCAATTATTTAACAAATAATTAAAATATGACAAATATATCAAGAGTACATTTTTGGTATTTTACAAATATATATGTTGACATAATTATCCACCAAAATCGCGACGATGAATTGATCAATACTGATATTTCATATTTAAAAAAATATGACCGTAATATGACTATATTAATTTATAGTTAATATCAATCTTTAAATAAACAAAATTTCCCTCTCGGATACAAATTTTATAGAACGAGAAGTCATTAGCATATTGTAACACGTATTATGAAAAAATTGAAATACCGGGTTCCGGTTTCGGTAATACCGGCATTGAAATATCCCTAGGCGTAACGGCCAAACTATTGTACTCAAGCGTTACTCGATAAATCATAAGTAGGCCCAATTTAAATGTACCTTATCTGCTTTTATGAAACATTTGAACAAACATGAAATAATTTTAATGCGCAGATTTTTGTTCAGATTGGCTGTACAATTGCGAAACCGCACCGATTGGGAGTTGGCGGCGCGTGACGCTATTTGCGAGAAAAGCACACTTTCAGCGCGAAATGTTTGCATCGGATAAACTAGATCTGACTAGAGATAAACGTCGGCCTTCACCGATCGCGCATTCCGCTTCAGTTTAGTGACATCGATCGCGATTCTACGCTGAAAACATTCCGAGCAACCCAAAAGATTATTTTCATAAAAGTATTTTGCGGAGATTTCGACAACATATAAAACGTATTTCTGTGAATGTTTTCGATTGATTCAGCGGTCAATTGGTTTAAATAATGAGTGAGGAAAGCGATAAAAGAGAAATACTACTAGTAGAAGAAAGAACATCATTAAGATACCAAATGAAACAATAAGATTTAGTAAAGAAGGGTGATGTCCTAATATAAAAATAAAGGTATTTGCTATATAATTTCTTCCCGTCGCTGTACTTAATTGATTGTTATTATATATTTATTATTTCTTCCATTGTTAAGAAAAGGAAAGAAGTCCACTATCAATGAATCCATTTGTATACCAACACACGAATAGTACACAATTTCTATTAATAAATAATTGTCTTTTCTACAAATGAAAGGACATATTCTGTGTCAAAAAAATACTTAACAGATGTAAAATAATATGCTTGTTTTCTATAACATTTTGGTGTATTACGTACCTACGTGCCAGGAAAACGAAGTCAGAAAATTATTCAGGTTAAAAAAAGAGCAAAGAGAAAAATTTGAATATCACAGAATCCATTAAAAAGTGCTCAATTCAGCAGATAGATGTCAGCAGCGAAAATCTGAGGGCACCGCCAGCAAACATGTTAACCACTCATGTGCCGACGACAGCTATAATAGTTTTTCCCTGCCAAGTGCCAGGTGCTCGACACAACCATTAACGTTTCTCCTTTTCGCGCCAAAAGGAATTTTTAGAATTAACGATTATTCTTTGTTTGAATTATTATGGTTTACATGGCTCCATCTCTGTTTAGGGGATAAAATTATACGAATAGTTATTTTATGATATAAAAAAAATCTAACCTCGTATTTATAATAGATAAATTTCATAAATGTATATGAATGTAATTTATGATATCGACTGAAGGTGCTTGATGGAACTTCAATATTAAATTTGAATTGTTACAACTTTGTACTGATTGACCAACTGCCTGTTCAGTTCTGTTGCATCCGTGCGATGGAATACCTGAAGATGCCGAAAGGCGAAACCCGGGTCGTTTGTGATAAGACATATGGAATCGTACAAAGTTGCAACAATTCAAATTTAGTATATGAATGTGTTTATTTAAATAAAAATTATATTTTTGATCTCGGTTTATAAAATCAAAATTGGAAAATAAATAAGTAATTTTATTATCTATTGAAATAAAATCTTTATGGTATATTAGAATGCTTCATTAATACAACAATTAAATTGCCTTTTTCGAAAATAAGCGGTAGAAAATATTTTACATATAAAGCAAATTATACAATTTTTTTGAAATATACAAGACATATAAGAGTATCATTTTTACTAAACAAACAAATAAACATTAAATGAAAAAGATCGTTGTCGTAAATACGTGAAGTTAATATATGAAACAAATTTTATTATAACAATCCCAAGTCGACTCTTTTTTTATATCCCTAAAGCCTCCCAATGCTTTCGATCCAGATATGTGTATTGCGGCATTTATTGCAGATGTGAAATGTGATATGTCGAAATAAAATCATCGAATATTTTCCTCACCCTTTCTCAAATATCATATTTACAATCCACAATGAGAGCAAATCATCAAAAATAAAGCTGTGCGTTATAACATATCGACAGGCTTTTAAGACTTCTAAATAAATATTCGAACAACGATAGAAGGGTGGCCAAAGGATAAAACTTAGTTTTTAGCTGTTATATACGTACGAGTATTACAGACTCTCTGGGCATTAAAGTGGTTTGAGCTAAAGAAGAAAATTCGCACCGCGCTCTGACGTCATTGCAGACTATCCCATATCCACCAGTGACAAGGGCTCTCATATCGGGAAACATAATTCTCACTTGAATACAAACATAATTCCATTGTTAGCAAACGAATTTTGAATCCGGGATACCTCAAGCGCATATCAATCAGTAATTGAATAAGTCTCGCATTGCTACATTTCAAAATATCTTTACACTAATTTGCGTTGATAATATTTTTTTGAGTTTGCGTTCTCGAAAAAAATATACCACCTAAATCATATATCATCAGAACGTCTATAGCGTGTAGCCATTTTTTACCGTCGCATCGAAAGTATCGAAAACAGCGGAGAAAAAGTGCATACATCTATATATATAAAAATGAATGTCTGTCTGTCTGTCCTTTATAAACTCCTACACCATTAATCCAATTGCGATAAAACTTTGTCGAATTATTGCTTAGACTACCGGGCAAAATATAGGATACTCAGAATTTGATTTGATTTCAAAAATTAATTGAATATTTATGAAAAACATGTTTTCATACAAAACTATTGTAATACAGAATGGCCATTTATGAAGCATTGTATCCATAGAAACGCCGAAAACAGAAATGTCAAATCTGTCACATTCATTCTGGAAACAGATCGAGTACGCGTAGATCGTACCAGATGTACTCTGCATGCTGATTTAAATCATAGTGCTTTCCATTACGATCATAATTATGATTACAGTCTGCACCCGAGTGTTATTATTGGAAAAATGGACAAATTATGCGTGTATTGTAGTGCCTTTAAATTTAAAAATGAAACACTGTGCTGCGCGAATGGAAAAGTGAAATTGCCAGAATTACATTCAATGCCCGAACCTTTATTAACGTTGGTATCGGGTGATACAAGTGAATCAAAACATTTCTTGACAAACATACGAAAGTACAATTCAAGTTTCTTAATGACATCTTTTGGTGCAACCAATATCGTGCGCGAAGATTACATGCCAACATTTAAAGTGCAAGAACAAATTTATCATCGTGCTGGATCATTACTACCACTGCCGAACGCAAATCATAAATTTCTTCAAATTTATTTCTTGGGAAACACTGACAAACAAATAGACTAACGTTGTCAATTCAATACAGGTACTAAACGAGAAATAGTTGCTCAATTACAAACTTTATTCGATCAAAACAAAAAATTAATTAAATTATTTAAAACTGCTCTCGAATAAATGTCATCTGATGATTACAAAGTTGTCGTTATAGTTGGTGAAGAAATTACCTCGCGTGATATCATTCTTTATCGTAGAAATGGTCATGTTCAGCGAGTTTCACAAAGGCATTGATCGTACGGTAGATTGCAATATCCGATTTTATTTTGGCAAGGGGAAGACGGATACCATTTCAACATCCCGTTGAGAAATCCACAAACAGATGAGGAAGCGAATAATAAAGTCAGTGCCATGAATTACTATATATCGATTGATGATTCGCGAAAACGCTGAAAATCATATCTTAAAATGTCGACATTTGTTCCGTCAATACATTGTCGATATGTACGCGAAAAAAAAATACTGAACGACTCCTCTCCATTCGATTAAATCAAACAAAGTTGCGTTCCGAAGATTATATTCATTTACACGATGCAGTTGTTAATGATGGCAATGTGAATCCCAATGATTTGGGAAAAATGGTCATACTGCCGGCCACATTTACAGGAAGTCCACGACACATGCATGAATACGCACAAGATGCAATGACGTATGTTCGGGCATATGGCCGTCCAGATTTTTTTATTACATTTATCTGTAATCCGATGTGGGAAGATATAACAGAACTTTTGTTACCCGGACAATCATCATCAGATCGTCATGATATTTGCGCACGAGTGTTCAAACAAAAACTCAAATCTTTAATGGATTTCATTGTCAAGCGTCATGTTTTTGGAGAGACACGCTGTTGGATGTATTCAATCGAATGGCAAAAAAGAGGATTACCACACGATCACGAAAAAACATTGCACTAGCATTCGCATCATCTGGAATTGCAGCAACTCTTTTGGATGGTGGCTGAACAGCAAATAATTGAGACACCAACATGCAATATCAATAATAATTCTAAAACGGGCAAACCACTCACATCATGTAAAATCATTGTATGGGACGAATGTACTACGGCACACAAAAAATCATTGGAAGCACTTCATCGCACACTAAAAGATTTAAGAGGAAATGAACTACTTTTCGGCGGCCCACTCATTTTATTGTCTGGCGATTTTCTGTCTACCTGTTATATCATGTTCAACAGTGGCCGATGAACTTAATGCATGTCTCAAATCATGCGTTTTATGGCGATACGTACATAGATTCACTTTGAAGACCAATATGCGTGTACAAATACAACATGATGCATCCGTTGAACGTTTCGCAAAACAATTGTTGGATATAAGAAATGGGAAAATGGCAACAGAGGAATCCACACAATGTATCACATTGCCAGCAAATTTCTGTAAAATAACCGCAACCATAGACGAATTGATTCACAAAGTTTTTCGAAATATAGCACACTATCATTAAAATCATCGACGGCTCAGTGCACGTGCTATATTAGCAGCCAAAAACAAGGATGTCAATGTAATCAATTTCAGCATACTAAATGAAATACCTGGAGAAGCGACAACGTATAAGTCAATCGATACTATAACGAATCAAGACGAAGTCGTCAATTATCCAACAGAATTCTTGAATTCACTTTATTTGCCAGGCATGCCGCCGCATGTTTTAACATTGAAAATTGACGTGCCTATCAATCTTCGAAACATAAATCCACCACGATTTTGTAACGGTACCAGGCTTTTAGTGAGAAAAATGATGAACAATATTATTGAAGCTACAATTTTAAATGGAAAATTCAAAGGAGAATATGTACCGTTGCCGCGCATCCCAATGATTCCGACAGATATGCCATTTGAATTTAAACGTCTGCAGTTTCCAGTGCGAGTCGCCTTTGCAATGACCATCAATAGGGTACAAGGACAGTCGTTACAAGTGTGTGGACTAAATTTAGAAAATCCATGCTTCTCACATGGACAACTGTATGTGGCCTGCTCACGCGTTGGAAAACCTTCTGATTTATTTGTGTACGCACCAAATAGAAAAACAAAAAACATTGTGTATCCAAAAGCACTCCAATAAATAAAAACACATACAACCGCCACTGTCAAATTTAGGTAAGAAAAAAATAACCTGAGCTTATCGCTTCTAATTGGCTCCGACCTTGCGTGAAGGCGAGAGGCTCCCGACGTGGCGCTTCCATAAAGTCGCGGTTTCTTTTCTTTGAGTGGCATTGCAATGCATGCCGGGAACACGCTAGTTACACATAAATTTTATCCTAGGTTTCCATTGAAACGGAGACTTGGTTTTGTTTGCAACTAATAAGTTGAACACAAAAAATATGTTGACTACAAACAATATTATTGAACTATTTTCGATTTCTATATTGCATATACTTTCGGCCTGTTAGTTCTTTTAGCTTTTCCCATAACATGCCAGTATCCTTCAGATGCGCAAAATAATCATTTAAAGCATCTTTCTATGAACAATGACGTAGCAGTGTTACTTGGTACGTTCCATAATTTCCAGATTAAGATAAATATACGGGTATTTAAAAAAATGTGGTTTAATATCGCTTTTGCTGACTGTACTTTCATTAAAGTCGGCATAAATATAAGCCTTAAGAGTTACTAAAAGTAATACATACTCAAATTATAGTATTATATGTGTAGGTATTTAACATTACAATAATCATACAATGTACATAATTATAGTTCTGATTTTTACCACAATGCGGTCGTAATCCCTAAGTAAGAAAAGTGTATAACATCTTTCGTAGTTTTCCAATTACCTTTTGTTTCGTAGGTCAAGGCTTCATCCGCTGTGCTCTCAAAGAAAACTTTTCGAAAAAGGAGAGGTGTCAGTGAGGCCCGCTATTTGAACAGAATGTAACGAAACTTTTGAAAATGTAGTCGAATGAATCGCTTTTGTTTTTTATAGAAGACTGAGGTGGTAAGCAGAAAAAGTACGAAGTACAAAAAGCTTATAAATATACATACTATCCGCGAACTAATTTTCAAAAGGTATTAATGATTTTTTTTTTAACTCATTTCTGAGATATTAAAAGCCCCGTTGATTGTCTTGTAATACCTCTACCATATACCACATCATATACGTTAACGTTTTTCTGTATGTCTTTCACAGGACGTGAAATTTTCCCATGTTTACTTATTTACAGCAACCATCTTTCGGGAATAATTGTATTGTTTTAGAGTAAAAAAACCATGTTTTATACACTAAAACAAGTGCCAACGATTATTATAGCGCCTGCATATATTTAATTAAAATAACTAGCAAAGCATAGTTTCGAGGCAGACGACAGACTTTGATTGAATCACAAAGGAAGTTGGATTATTGTCATACATATACTCTTCTCATCAATGTTCTTTTCGCTAAAAACGTATATAATAAAAAAATACGTTGGTTATTAAAATATGATTCTAAAGAATTATATTTAAAATTTTTATACAACTCAAAAATATTAAATAAAATTCACATTACACAACATCTTTTAAAAAATCCTTTTTTCCAAACTGTATACTAAATGTCAAATCTCGGTTACTCACAATAAGCTCTTAAGCAATCACGGTGAAAAGCAGTAAAACATTATTTTAAAAATAGCGTACAAACTCATACAAGGCAGGCCTGAAAACTTAATTATTTTGAAAGAATAAAAAGGAACAGTGTAACTAAATATTCTGAAAAACTTAATGTATAAAAAAACAACGTTTCGTGAGATTTATACGTCCGTTAATTATTAGGGTTTCTCTCTAAGTGGGAAAAATATCTGCTGTATTCTTTTAAATCACATTAAAAGTAGTTTCAGTAAGAACCAGATATGTGAGTTCAAAAATAGTTCTAACAAATCCATTAAGCACTGGGAAGCGCTGATTATAGGATTCAACACGACGGCCGAGAATTTGGTATTAAATGGTATGGATATTTAATTAAATTCAGACAAACCATAAATGGTGTGCTTCAAAATCATATGAAATCTATCAAAACGGCACAGTAATTTTGAGTGATGTTTGAGAATGGGAGAGTTATATTACATTAAGTTTGCAGGTACTATACTAATATTTTATATAATTAAAACAGTCGCCAACGCTGTGTTGTGCGTTTGGCTTTCGTCTTCATTGCATGTTCATGGGTTTGAATAACGTAATAGAAACATAATTACAAAGATTTGTCAAGCAATTTATGCAGGTGTAAGCATAGGTGGAAGTCTCTGATACTTTCAAATAATACAAACATATAATAAATAATTTATGATATCGGCTGAACGTGCTTGATGGAATTTCAATATCAAAATTGAACTGTTAAATCTTTGAACGATTTCAAATTTTATGTCACTAACGACCCGGGTTTCGCTTTTTGGCATTTAATCAGACGAATGCAACAGACCTGACACCGGAAGGGGAAAGACGGGTCGTTAGTGACAAAACATGTGGAATCGTACAAATTCTCAACAATTCAAATTTAATATGATAATTATTCTAATTTTATATCTTTTCACTAAGAAGTGGCAGTCAATATGTTAAAAGTGACGAAAATATATATTTTCTTATGTAATCTAAAAAAAAACTATCGAAGTGTGCAATCTGTATCTTGTGCAATTTGACTTGCGTGTACAAGTATGCAATAATCACGGAACCATTATAAATATAACAAACGAATTTTTGGAACGTGCTGTACGACACAAGTGCTTACGTATTACAAAACCGGGTAAGTTTTGCGGTTTCCCGCATCCCGTTTGCTCCAAATAAGATCAGAAGAAATATAATATGGCCGCTAATGGAGTGAGCGAAATTATAATCAAATTGAATGAAGGGTAAATAGAAGTAACATTCTTTTATTTTGCTGCTAGGGGTATCGATGTAAAAGTTTTCAAGATACCTTTTTGGTCAGATAAATAACAGATTTTTCCACAAGACAAAGTACATACATATTAACACGGCGATGCCAATTCCAATTCAATCAATATAAACATATTATTTGACAGTCCACAGTGACATATTGATAATTGACGTTACATATCTGAGACTTCAGTAGAAAATACAAATTACAAATCAAAACAAAATCTAGAAATAATGTAACAGGATAATCGAAAATTACTAAGGTATACAATTGTTAGGGATTTTAAATTGTATCTCACTAATTCTTGAGTCGTTCGTTGATTTAATTTTATTTTATCAAATTAAGTGAGCTATAGAGAGATATACAATAGTTTTCAACAGTGTTTTCGTTCGAAACAAGTTTGTTTCAAATATTTCGACGGTGAATAAGAAAATGACATTTCATTTGTTTTATACTATACGTATAATGTATTAAAAAAAAATAGTATACAAAGTATATTAAACATAAGAGAAATTGGAATTTATAAAACATTCACAATACGAACCCATCAGCCTGTCGTATTCCGTATTCGATAGGACGGAATTGTGAGTTTTTCATTTCAATTGCTTTGAGTTTTTTTTTTATATATATTTTATACAATAGAAAATACACAGATACCAACGGAATTTTTCAGGAATGTACACAATAGGGGCAGCATTAAGATTCCGCAGGTAATACAAAACTTAAAATTGGTTTCTTGATAATCTATAATATGTTTGAAGGAATATCAATATAAAATTTTAACTGTTGAAACTTTGTACGATTCTACGAAGGTCATCGGTCATTTATGTTGCGTCTGTATGACAGAATGCCTGAAGATACCGAAAAGCGAAACTCGGGTCGTTAGTGACAAAGCATCCGTAATTGTTCAAAGTTTCACTTATTTGAGAAACGTCTTTACTAGCATTATCTTGAGATTTTATATCATTCAAAAACGAGTCATACAATGTGATTTTTTCGTATACTTTGCGCAGAGAGGGAGGGAATAGACACAAACAATAACAGTACCATTTTCTAAACCAATGGTTTGTATTCGGAGGGAAATTATCTTTTAAAATTAATTTAACAGTTTGTGATGTTATCTCCGTGAGCGTATTCTCTACCTAATAACTGTTTCAATAGATTTTATTTTAAAATGATTGGTAATTTTTGGCACTTTATTTTCATTCGAAATTTTATTTGCAAATTTAATATATTTGACACGTATATAACATATAAATTGTTTATTTTGAGTTACTTTAATACTATTGCAGATAT
>JAHFWJ010000551.1:0-324792 GCA_028555115.1 Himalopsyche japonica
GTACTAATTGTATATTGTGAGGTGACCAGATGTTTCTTTACACGAAAAAAATCTGCAACACTAAATTAAAATAAAATTAATTATAATCACAACCGTACGAATTCTGTTTATAAACATATATATTCTAAAATGATGCAATTAAGAATTTATCCGTCCACCACCCAATAAGTTTTTACAATTTATCTGCCCGCTTTTAAAAAGTCTAGTGATCCTTATTTAACTAACCGCGGCCCCAAATTGAAGTCTTTTTATGAAATACAAATCGTTCACTACATTTATAAAATAATATAATATACCGTCATACAATATTAAGTATTCTTAAAGGCAACATTCTTAGATTTTAGATATTATGCAAATGTGATATTCCGACTTGAAAATTTCTGCACGCCTACCCAATAGTATTCATTGCATTGACCATTCGTCTGAAATGAAACATAAAAATGTTAATTAAAAACGAGTCTTCTTTTACTGACAATAATTACGTCTTGTTCATTTATCGATGTTTGGACTCGCTGCTTTTATTGAGATCGTTACCCGGTTGTCACGGAGACGTCTCGGGCGTAACTGTAATGCGGCTGGAGTGGTGATGATTTTGCTGAGGAAGGCAGCCGGAACTGGATGATTATTGTTTGCAAGTCAACGCGCGCTAGTGAGACTTTTCCCATACAATTTGTTTCTAAATCTCGCGTCAGGCATTTCGTTCATTGAGCTATACCGCCATCTTGCCTGCGACGCTGCGAAGTCATCTTTGAAATTTTGGGACAGTATTTTTTTCTCAAAAAAGAAATACATTACGCCTATTTTAATTTATTATTCAACGCAAATAAACTTAGCTTTTTTAATATTTCACTTTTAGACTAGAATGTATTGTATTGTATAAATCGTTTTCAAAATTCATTAGCTATGCTGAATCAAGTTAAAAGCTTCGTTTATTTGCGAAAGGCTGTGTCTGCAATTCAGCAATATAGTTAGTTAGTTAAATCATCAATATTTAAATTTTCTAAAGTGTTCTAGTATTTGAACCTCTGAAGGATTCAAGATATTCTTTTTTATTTGCATTCAATTTTGTATAATTAATTTACGATATCGACTGAAGGTGCTTGGTGGAATTTCAATATCAAATTTAAATTGTTACAATTATGTGTGACTCCACATGTTTTTGTCACTAACGACCCGGGTTTCGCCTTTCGGCATCTTCAGGCATTCTATCACACGGATGCAACAGAACTGATGTCAATTGATGAAACCCGTGTCGTTACAAAACATGTGGAATCGTACAAAGTTATAACACTTCAAATTTGGTAAAATTACTTTATGTTCCTCTTAACCAATATGTATTTTTGCATAAAAACGGAATAAAACTTGCTTTCACAAATATTAAATTAATAACCCTTGTCCCAATAGAAAGAGAGGCGTTACATTTAGATTTAGAGACAGACAGTTCCACGAGTGATTTGTGTGCTTAAAAGCGTGAAAAGATGTACTCAACTAGTGCACGCTAATATCGTGCTATCCTGTAAAATACACTGTAATGTTTTTCTAACACACGTACATATGAGATTTGTTTCAGTACAATTTTGTTCATAAAAAAATATTTATCAAATATTCGTTATGGTCACCCCACGCGTAACCTCACCCAACTTTCGCGGTCACTCTTCTTCACTAATGTTTTTATTACAACCACTCGTTTGCTGAAGCGCGGGGCTGTGCGAGAGTTTTATTTAATTAATAATTTTAATAATCAAAAATAATCGTGCTATTTAATAATTCACATATGCATGAACGTATCGTAAAAGAAATGTATGTATTTTGGCAATGATTCGCTCATAGATTTTTCTTTTACAGATATGGTAACATATACAATCTTCGGCCACTCAGTATTAAAACACAATAAATTAGTTGTGGCTATTTCTTCATACGTGTGACCTGTAACGTCATATAAACCTATCCCTAGATTTACACGGTACTTGTTTTACACGTTTTCGCTTTTACATGGATTTTTTTTTTTGAAAATAACTGGCTATTATCAACAGAAACAACGTTCTCTATAATATTCATTTGGGCGAGTCCATTTCTGCGCGAATCCAACTGTATGCATTCCACTACACGTATGTTTCCTCCCGCCATTCGGCGTTTTTCCTTGACTTGAGCTTTTGACGTTAGCTACAGCGACGCAAATTGTGTTCGAGTCTTTAATTTGAAAATTTTAATTCTTCATATTCAGTATATAAAAAAACGAGTACATAATTTTTATTACGTGTTTTAGATCTTGAATAGTATTTGTTGCTTTTTTATGTCCAAAGAAGAAAAAAGAAAAATTATTTCGTTACGTTTTTTGTGTACTTTTCGATTTACACAGTTTTACATTAATAAAATATACAATTTCGATTGACACGTTTTTCTCAGGAACCGTGTAAATCGAGTGATATGTGTACTGTTGTATTTGTTATAGAACTGATTCTCAAACCTTAGAATCTATATTTTATCACTATAATTTCTTTATTTATTTCAACGGTTAGATCAATAAGTATTTTTGTTGATTATATTGTAAGATTGTATATCTTGATTCAGTATTTAATAAATAAAACCTTAGTTGTGTAGCTTATACTCACAAAAACAGGTGGCTTATCACTGTCTGAAAAGTGGCTGATAACAGTACCTTTCTGACTATTTTTATTGTAATCATGTTTAATATTATCAAATATCTATACAAAAACACTAATTTATATGTTCCTTTAGTATGGAAAAATTCGTGTCAATACAACCGTTCAATACATCTACACTTTTAACTGGCCGATCACTGTATCTTTTACAGTTTTCTGCAAAACTTGATATAATATCATGTAGAAGCGGACTTATAAGTACAATTTATTTTATTAAATAATTTAACATCTTGTACGAAAAACATACCCACTATAAAAAGACTAATAGTTTACATTGCAGATGCTCTATAAAAGAATGGATCAGTTAGACCAAACTTTCTCAACCTTTTTATTTCCGCGGATCACCAAAAATCCAAAAATGTTTTGCGGACCATCATCAACATTGGAATAAAATAATAAATATTTATATAATTGACTTTTTATTAAAAACAATTAATTTTGCAACACCAATATTTAAGAATATTAAAACAGACAGTAACATAGAAATATAATTTAACAATCCATAAAATACTACATAAAATTCGATAGTTTATCGAAATAATATCACATCGCGGACCACCGGTTACGAAACTAGGAGTTAGACTATATTTCAGTTATATTGTATCTAAGCAGTGAGGATAAAAATATTAAATATGAGAATCCTGTGAAGATTATAATCATTAGTGCTTTGAAAATTTCTTTCATTTTACTCTCCCGAAAAGGGTTCTTTTTGCACATATACTCATAAGTCCATCTATCTTAGATATCAGTTTTGTTATTTCTAAAAAATAACCAAATGTCTATACCGAAATACTCATTACCTTATTATTTCTAAACATATTCAATTGTATTTTTCATGTATTTTTTTAGTTTTAATTTTTAATTTGTACTTATTATGGACACACCCAATGGTAATGAGTCAGTCATGCTATGTTGCTTTATCAGTAGATAACATTTATTTTTTTATCAAGTAATAAGTAAATTTTCTTATAAAGCATACACTTAGTTAATGTCTTCACTACTCGCTACTAAATATCGATATGAAAATATTACGCACGCTCCGCTGAGTAGTGGAAAGAACATTGTTTGATCAAACTTAAATGTTTACAGTAAGCCGTAAAATACTTCTTAGTTACATACCGATGCATAAGCTCATAATATTTGAGACGCTTTAAATATTTTCTATATACTTTTACAAAAAAAAAAAAAAATTGATTTGCATACAGTGGACCCCGATTAACCGCTTTCGCATAATACGTTTTCCCCGATGGATCGTTCACTTTGTATAGTCCCGTCAAACACCCATAAGAACAATGTTAAATAATCTCGCATTAACTGTATCCCGATTTATCGATTTCCACGATGTATCGTCTAAATATTATGGACCTTCATTCAAATATAATCCCGATTGACTGATTTTGGCAGATACATTTTTCTATTCAATACTAATTGCGAGTTCGAGCAAATTAAAAAAGAAATTTAAAACACTATTCGATTATTTCAATACGTAAGGTTTTATTTCGTTTACAAAACCCTCTCATATTTACCAATTTTTGTAAAACCCTATTTTCGTAAATTAAAAAGGGGGGATTTCTTGTTTTTTTAAAGATATAACTTTTTTACTATTATTTTACGCTTTCCTGCATTTTTCGTTTATTTTTTGGGTCCCTTAAAAACGTGGAATCGAGGTTTCTTTCGCTGTACAATAAAAATCACAGTCAGTATTTGTAAAGGGATTCCTTATAAAACCTTATTGATATAATTTTAATCACACGGTATTTCAAATACGATTATCTCGAAAAGGAATTCATTGACTTAATATTCTCTCACCACACAATGAATTGTTGATAATTGAGAGTCTTCTTCGAATGGTTAAATAGTTGCAGATTCATCTCAAATGCTATTAAAAGACTAGGTAGTTAATTGAATTTAATATTCAAATATCAGTCATTTATTCAAGACTTCATTCGTTACCACCGTTGTTTTAATTTATTTATTAATATCGATTTAACAATTTTGTTATCACAAACATCGTAGAATTAATATTATAATAGGTATCCTATATATACCACAGTGCCATTTTTATTGGCGTAATACGCTTGGATATCTGATGTAATATTCAAACACGTTTCCTTATTCGGCATGTAGTATGTATGCCGACTATTCAAAACAGGTGTTATTTGTTTTTAATATATATATATACACGGTGTTCGCAGAGAATATTTACTACTTTACAGATGTCTGATTTATTTCATTGTTAGGTTTACTGCATGTCAAGTTGTGCCGTCTTGTTAATTAAATCTAAAGCAACGAGTTCTGTCGTCAAAAGTTTATCAATCATGTTGCAATAACGTTCTCCATGATCAGTTACCGTGACGAAACTTTCATCTTAAAAAAAAAGTAAGGGCCAATGATACCTGCAGACCATATCGCGCACCATACTGTCAATTTTAATGAATGGGTTACAATATTTATTAACGTATCCATTTTAATGGAAGTGTGTATCAGCGTGTCCGTGAAAAATAGGATTATCATGACCACACTGTAGCATCGTATCGGTATGATACATAATATTAAAATACTTTTGTGAAAGAAGCGCTTGTACTAATGCATTTTAAATGGAAACGAATGCAAATTGTTACGGATAATTTAATTAGAACTCCGTTATAACATGGTGAAAAAATGGCCATCTATTTATGTTTAAAATCTATAAGATATGTATTTGATAGCCATTTCGGCTTACCCTCATCAGAACGTTTAAAGGTATATTTACTTATCTTTATATAGCTGTGTAGAAAAGGTACACAATACATCTTCTTTCCTGTTCTAACACCAAGTTTCATATTGTGCTGATAAATTCTAACCTAGTTAGAGCAGAAGAGAAGATGTATTGTGTACCTTTTCTACACATATTTATAGATAAGTAAATTCACGTTAAAACGAGTTCTGATGCGGCATAAGCTGCAATAGCAATCAACTATTTATATCTTATAAATTTTGTAGAACTAAAATAGATAGCTACTTTTTCACCGTTTTATGGATGATAGACTTTGATAAAAATAAATACGTCTGAAACATGTTGGTTTATCGAATATTTTCCCATAGCAAAACTGCCACGTTTACTTTATACTTCACTACTGCCAAACATGAAATTTACGTTAACCTTTCCAGGAGTATGGATGTACTAGTACATCGGCGCGATTTTTTCGTAAAGGAGTATGGACGTACTTGTCGTATATGTCAACAATTATTGTGATAATATATTCAAGTGCTGTGTGTCAATGGTTTGTGATACCTAGATTATGCAACTGGATTTATTACAATAATACTCTAAAAACATAAGTTGTATTTTTTTACAATGATCTGATTAAAAAAATGTTATGTAAAAAAAACTCACTCCTCACAGCACAGTTATTATAAATTAGTTACTCCTAGAAAGGTTAACGAAAATATTGACCGGACAAAGTAGTAAGCCTTCCCATAAAACACCCTGTAATCAAACGCCTACATATTTTGTCGGCAAATATTCTGTCGACTCTTCTGTCAAAATAAACATAACTCTTGTGGTCTTCTTCGCAGCAGTATCATTACACCTAATTGGTACAAAGTGTGTCGTTACTGTTTTGATCGCGTGGCGGCGCGCAGACAAAATATTCTTTCTTGTCCGTGTGGACCGTCAAAAAGCAATTTCTTAAATGAGTTCGTTGATTCATTTAAGGTAATCCGCAAAAGCGTCTATAATGAGGCGGCACCATCTATCTGTTGTCGTTTCCGCAACCGTTAATAATAATTTTGGATTTTGGATTATCTTCACCTAATATTGGTCTTTTTTAAATTAATTTTGCTATCCACGTCGTTCTGGTGAAAAAACATCGGAAGCGGTTTTCGATTTTAACGCCTCATTTCAATTACCATTTTTAACATATAAATCTTTTTAAAAAAATATCCGTCATGCCAACTTTGCAGTTTTATAAATAAACGACGTTTTTACTGTCTCATGCAAAATTTCTAGTTTTGGTGATATTACATTTTTAATTTAGAAAGCTTTACTTTAGTAGCCAAGTCACCTGGTTATCGCAATAAAATATAAGCAAAATAAAATGATGCTTCCGATTTTTCTGATTCCATGCTTCTGATTTTTCATTACATCTTGTGTGAAATAAGTGACTCGAATTTTTTGTTAGATTTTGATAAAATGTCGACTTTTTAAATAAATGATTATTGATAGATATTTCGGTTTAACTATCATCTTAATTAATATAGAATGTAATCAAATGTATTCGATGTTTATTATAATGTTATTTGTGTTTTTTTTTCGAAAAACAGCTTTTTTATACAATTACAATGATAATATTTATGATATTGTGATAGAATACCTGAAGGTACAGAAAGGCAAAACCCGGGCCGTCGGTGACAAAATATGTAGAATCGTTTAAAGATTTAACTATTCAAATAATAAAGATGCTTAAATAAGTGAATGAACGAAATATTGTTTAGCTCTACATAAGCATTACTTAAAAATAAGTTAAATTTGATTGCGATAAACCACGTAAATTCCAAATCAATGAATATTATATAATTAATTTATACATTTTAAGGTGGCTGGCTGTCTCTTCTAGATGGTTTGATTTTTAAATTTAAAAAAATATGCTCAAGATCGGTTTCGCTCATCGCGAGCATTGTCATATAATATAAAATATCACTATATTTTTTGTAATTAAAAATTAATTTGTAACTTTAAATGCTTTATTGAAAATGTGACATTATTTTTTCAATAAATAAAACAATTTTTATTCTCCTCCTCGCGCACTATGTTATATAACTGGACATTGGTTGGCTAAGGAGTCCTCTTTAAGATATTTACTGTTGGAAATACTACACAAGGAGTGTATATCGATGCTTCAAGTTATTTTTTGACCGGAAATTGTGAGTAATATAAATAAAAACCCGGCGTCAAAAATCCATGCGGTAAAATTGTAAACAGGGCCCCCCCATCGTTGCGGCTAGTTACGCACAAGCTGTGGCATTAAGTTTCATATTTCATTACGAATCTTAATGGATTTCGCACATGTGAAATATTGTGAAGGAGGCGTTTTGAATATGAAATCGATTTTAGGCACTGCGATCCCCCTCTTCCAGCAGCTGTCGTCCTGGGACCAAAGTATGTGACTCATTGTTCAGTGGACAAGCCTTTCGTTTGGCGAATGATGATTCATAAACCAAGCGACAAAATTATGTTTTGCTACTTAGGACCAGAGCTATGGAGTCGTTAAAAACACGACTTCTGCTCCAATTAAAAAAAGTTTAATTTTGGCAGGATTTCTTCCCTATTTATGTGCATCAATTGAACTGGCAAATGGTTCATTGAGATATTTTTCAAAATCGTCTAATCGAAAGAGCAGGAAGATTCGATCGTTTTTAACGACTTGGACTTCAACTACGGCCATAATGCCGCAACTCTACAGCCCTGCTTTTTTGGACACTTGTAAATAAGAAAAATAATAAATAAAAAACTGTTCAACTTTTATCCAAACATGATGTGTATTAGTATGGATTTTATTCCATCTGAATTTTTTTTATCCTATCTGCTGAAAGTTAGACAAGAATGAGAGTATTTTTAAGCGATTTTTTTTTATTACTCTTATGAGTTTTTAGTTTCTGGAGTTTTACAGTCTTACCATGTTAACACCGGAAGACGCAGAATTCGCAACCTCGGTCATTTTTTGTAGCGCCGGGAACGCAGATTCACGTCAATAGATATAGTTGACATCAATCAATCATAACCATTCGAAAGTTACTTAAAAAATTGAGGCAATTATGCGCACAAATAATGCTGCAATATTGCACTTTATCCCGGTAATTATGAAGTAAAACCACTTAAATAATGTGCTATGTTATGACTTATTATCCTTAACACTGAATGCATACAAAATTAATCACATTAGTATAAAAAAAAAAAAACAATTAAAACACTCAAACCGTAATGTCTGCCAATGCGTAAATACATTCCATAGATTTATTGTTTTTTTTATCGTTTAAAATAGAAAATAAAGCTTGAAGAAGTATCGTTAACAAATTTCATTTTTAACAAAAGTATTTTTACAATGAATAGATAGATAATTTAATCAATTTTCAACAAATATTTCCCAATCGAGAAAATATTATGATAATTTAAAGGCATCACAATTTTGTCAATTTATCCTCTCGCCTGCACGTGCTTTGGGCGTAATCATCCAGTCGTGAATGCGTTAAGTACTAAAAATCCCATAATCGACTTACTTACTTAAATGTTCCGTGTATATATATGCGTATTGACATTTGACTCTGTTGACTAATCTCCAGACTGGCTTCGCTTTAGTTAGTAATTTATATAATTCAACTGATTATTTCTAATAAGACCTCATGAAAAAAATGAGTGATTTTCTGTCGCCGACTTGCGTTATACCTAAAGTAACCATACGTCCCGTTTTTGGGTAGCCTGTCCCGTTGTCCCCAAGTACAGCTTTGGGACGTCGAAATGTCCCGTTTTCAAAAAGAGGGCAACACATGGTAACAATTTTTTAAAAAAAGTGGAAAACATCGCATTTGTTCGTCAGAAAAATATAAAACAACATAATGTTCTTCATATTTTTATTATTTATTTCTCTTATTTTCTTTATCAACATTCTTTTTCTTTTTATTAATACATAAAAACTATTAAAAAAGACGTGTTTTCCTGAATATACATACTATTACGTAAAAATTGGTAGGTTTTGAGGACAAAAATAAATGGTCACATTAGTTATACCCAGCATACAAAGTACCTATGTTTATATACGAAGTTGTTTTTAGTCATTGAGTTCATGCACTCGTTGTACTTTTGAAAAGGAATTTCGATATCGTAATGGATGCATTCTCAACTCTTTTGTTTACCGTTCTTTGGATAGTGCGTTAATGGTTGCATGTGTCATTATAAATCATCATGTATACTTACTGAGATGTAATTATTTATAGAACATTACTGATTTACTGGTCAATTATTAATAGTGACATTCCAAACATTCTTCTATAATAAAGAAATACACATTTATAATAATAAATGACACAACGTCATATCATATTTGGTTCTACACTAAATCATAATACGACAATTTCCGTGTGGCAAGATGTTCATTTATGTAAACATACATGATATAAAATATATCTTTAATAGGTTTATTTATGCATTTTTGTCTTTATTTAGCTTTTTTTTTATATATAAGTACGTTCATTATATGATTAATGCGATTAATAAAGGCGCAGCTTATTACTTAAAAGTATTCCGTGACGATTAGTTAACACTTTTAATCAAGGAATAACCATATCTAAGTTATATTACATATCAAATTTCCATTTTTAAAACTTTGTAGGATTCCACATGTTTGGTTACTGAGGTGTATGATGATTTCAACTGATTTCAAATGATGAAACCCGGGTCGCTAGTAACAAAACACGTGGAATTGTACAAAGTTCTTATAATTAAAATTTGATATCTTACCTTCTTTTATTATTATACCTTCTTTTATTATTATACCTTCTTTTATTATTATACCTTCTGATATTATACCTTCGGTCTATATCATAAACTAGTTACATATTATTTTTGTGAAAGGAAATCTGCTTTCTTCCTTTACCAGAATTTCCAAAAAAATCGAACATTAGTCCCATTTGGTATTAGTTGTCACTTCTTGATAGAGAGGCAAGATATTTTTTCAACTGCTGATAATACTCTCGATGAGCGAAACCGGTCCTGATCATATACTATATTGTGGAAATAGTACGAACATGTGTTTTTATTGTTAAAAATATCAAATAATATTAGCTAAAAATTATAAGTGTATTTAATTGTTAAAATAATACTCGTTTTGAACCATCACTACTACTTATTCTTCTTCTTAGATAGAACCTTATTTAAAAATGAGTGAAGGTTTTCAAACAATTAAAAAAATATTAAAACCGTTAGTGAAATAAATCTTCATTGCGCGTTTGAAATACCCCTGTTACGTTTTATTACCGACACTAAAAGTTGATGTGTGAATATGAAACTCCTTGATTGCATTATGGTCTATCTATCCATAGACTTAATAGCTCAAATTAATAACGGAAAAAATGTTGACATCACTTAGTTTGACCTCTCCCAAGTAGAGTAATGATGCTTTTAATTTCTCCCCAGGCGTGATTCTCGATTTCTCGAGCTGGCCCGAAAATAAATGATTTATATAGGAGATGTCATTTTATGAATATCAAATACCTACGCAACAAAATCGAGGTTTCTAGAATCCTTTAATTTATAACCTTGATAGTGTGAATTTATAATTTTCGAATTTGGAACTCTTTTTCTCGATAAATGAAAAAAGTAGATGTAGTAAAAATTTTAAATCTGGAACTCTCTTTTTTAACAAAGCTAATTAAAAAAAAATCCTTCTACTTCACTTAGTTATTCCAGAATACATTTATGAACCAAATCAATTCTTTCAGAATTTGTAACGTAATTACATCGTATAAATATAAAACTTTTAAACTATAAAATTATGTATACACTACTACACGTTCTTTCATACACGCCTTGGATTTCACCTTTTGGCATCTTCAGACATCCTATTATTAAAATTCACTCGAATTTACTTTTGAGTTGTTATCTCTGTATATCTTATAGAACATAGGTTCCCAACCTTTTTCGGGTGGCGATCCCTTTTCATAAAATCCATGTGACCCGCGACCAACCATACAATCCAAAAGCATAAATTTTTAAGCAAAAATATTTTTTTAGTTGGGCAACCCCCGGGTTGGGACCTATGTTATAGAATATTATGTCTTTGATATAAAATAAAAATTTATAATTTTATAATTTTACTTCGTGTGTTACTAGATATGACACGTGTTTCGTTACTTTGCTCAAAAGAAGCAGAAAAGGGTGGCAAAATTTGTCAAAAGGACGAAGGCATTAATTAAATCAACACATATTTGGAAAAAAATATTTTATTTTGAGCCATTCTGTATCGATTGTAATACGTCACGCCCTCGTGAATTGTGCGTGTTTACATTTTTTCCTGTAAAAATAGTGCGAGAGACAGTGGGTTAAATCATGGCATCTACCTCATGGTTTCGTTTACCCCCAACAGCTTATGTGTCATCAGGCGCTCAATAAACTTTTTTTTCTAATACTCTTAGTAAGGCTTATATTTTTTATATTCATTATGCATAGAAAAGATACATAAAAAATAGCGCGAGCTGAACATTGAAAGTTTCGAAGTATGAATCATGCCATCTTGTGACGAACCATCATACGAAAAATTCAAACGTTACTGCGATAGTTTCATTTAGAAATATACATACATACGTTTTTATTGTATGTTAAAATAGTAAAACTCGACATAATGTATAATGTATATTAGTTTGTTTTTCAAATACATACATAAAGCAGCAATGCATAGAGTTTGCCGCTATTGCTTCTAGCACAGTGGTTCTCACTTGAAATTTTACTGTGGCCGCATCAGCTGTCCTATGGAAATGAATCGTGGCCGCACCAAATGTGAAAAAAAAATAGTTGACACTGAATGATCTTTCGCAATATACAGTTGTAGGTAAAATCGATAAAATTAATAAAGCAATTGTTGTCAATTCTTTATATTGACTTGATTCAAGGTTACAAGGACAGTTTTATTATTAAAACGGTCCTTCACTTAAACTCGACTAAATGCTGACTAATTCAGCTTTATTCCATCAATTTTAAAATTATAATAATTTTACAAATTCATTTGTAAAAACAAATTTTATACACACACATCAATACTTACTTTAAAACTGTTGGCACTGTTGGTGGCCGCACATGAGAACCACTCATGGCTATTAGTTTGTTTTTCAAATTCAGTGCACTCTCGATTATCCGGGATAATGCTGGGGAGGATGGTCACGGATAATTTAAAAACACGGATAATCCGAATCATCAATTTTTTATTTTATTTTCGAATATAATATTATATCATATACACAATACAATTTTTTAACACATTATTTATATATTCATTATTGATCAAGAAACACAAAAAAATATAATATTTTATCATAATAACAAACGTAGTCCCGAGAGCTGACAAATATAGGCAGTAAATATCGAAATTAACTAATTTACTGCAGGCACTCGCGCCGGTTTATGCACTTCATTGGAAATGTAAATAGAAACGCATGTGGAGTACCAAAGGATTTCAATTCTTGACAATTCTAGTCCCATAAATTGTGGTGCTTATTGCGGTATATGCGAACATTCATACATTCAAAACACAAGTGGTTAAAAAAAAAACACCGATTAGTTACGTAAACACAAACACATCGCTAAATTCATCCTTTTTTCAAACAACGCGCAAATTGAAGATCGCAATTCATCAATGCGTCTCATAATCGTTATAGAAAAAAAATCAATCAGATTATATTTGAATTAAAAAATATTTATTTTCAGGCACGAATAATCCGCAATCCGGATAATCCATACACGGATAATCGAGAGTACACTACATACATAAAGCAGCAGTGCATAGAGTTTGTCGCTATTGCTTATAGTACGTGTTAAACTATTGCAAAATAAATGAACATACATTCCTTATTTGGCTTTGTTATTCTGTGACAGTTCTCGATCACATTTCCTGAATTTTAAGTTATAACGATAAACGAAAGTGTCCTGTTTCATATGAGCAAGATGTATCGTATTGTGCAAGCACTCCATACGTATTGCGATGCAGCTAGTACGCCCAAGAGTGAAACTTGACCATCTTGGTGACTAAAGAACCTTACGTCATCGAAGCCCGAGGCGTTTACCTCCGCGTGTACCTAATTCTGCGTACTCGCAACTTACAACTCTTCAAAGTCTGTCAGGACAATGGTGATCTCATTTTTCACATGCGAGGAGTGTTTCTTGTGCATATATTATTACGAGCGCTTTGTTTGATGTGTTTACATGCTGCATTGGTTTAGAATGAGTTCGTTGCATATCCACTTATGGAAAAAGTAAATTTATGTAAAAGTTGAAACAAACTATTCTATAAACGAAAATCTAAATACAAATTGGTTCTCCTACACAATTAACGAAATGCTTTTTAACCGAGTAACATTTATATGACGAATTCTGGGAAATCGGAATTATTTGAGTTTTGAAGATTGCGAGAAACTCTTATCTATTATCGAAATAATAGTACATTTGGAAACTAAAACTTGGTACCCTTAAAAAGCATAAAAATATAAATTCTAATTGAATATTTTTCACATTTGAGGTGTTAACACCTGCCGCCCGATGATGGACCTTTAGGGTCCAAGACGTAAATTTTTTTAATGAAATTTAATTCAAAATGTTTTAAATCCCTGCGCACAAGCGTTGCACTCGGCAGCCTATTGGAATAATTAATTAATCAACGTTGAAACAATGCACAGGGGGGACGGCTGGCAGTTGTTTTCCCGAAATGCTTATGATTATTTCATTATTTTACAGAATTTCATGAATTTTTGCATTATTGGGAATAATATATATTATAAAATTATAATATTGTCAAAATTGCGAAAGAACTCAACAAAGCATTATTCCAAAACACACTTTTCGTACTAGCTCTTGAAATCGCAGGACCCGTCACGGAATTCCATGTCATTGATTACTACACTTCCGTCACGAAATACATTCGAAATTTTCAAAAACTCTGTTTTTTAATTTTTCAAATACAAGCAAAAAAAAACGACTGTCGCCTTTATGTTATATTGAACCAATTTTGATAATTTATATTTCGTGTGTGCTTAAAATAATTTTCTGCAATTCCTTAAAACGAGGAAATTCAAACTATATAAAAAAAAGTTCACATTTAGTCAGCAGTAAATAAAGAGAGAAACATATTTATCTTTCTTCTTGTAACGACGACACGGTAACAAGTAATCTATTTTGTGACACCAAATCAGGAAAGAATTTCAAAATAATACTAGACGCAAGACCAACTTTCTGTTACTATTCTGTGTAAAATATATATATCGATTATTTATACGTATTTTTAAATAACATCTCGTATGATATGACTGGAATAAAAACAATAAATATAACATATAATATGTTTACAAGGATTCAAAAGCAGATAAAACTTTACTTAAATTAACATTAACCCTTTGAGTAATGATCTATTTTTTTTGTTTATTTTAAATATGTTTACAAAAGCTCAACAAAAATCTTTTATGGGAGGTCTGTCTGTTTTTGTCTGGGAGGAATATTATTAATTATTTCAATTGGTAAATCAAACATTTTAACAATTGATAATCATATGGTCAAAAATGTAAATAAATTTATTTCTCATTGATTTTCTTCATTATATTACTTCAAACTGAGCCTTACTTATAATTGCATTCTGAGCGCATATCGGTCGACAATGAAGCTTTCAATAGGCAATAGATTTCATTCAAAATATATTTTTTTACAAAATTCTTTTAAAGAATACCGCTAAAAATCAATGACGGATATGTGTGGTTTCAATATATGAAGCAATAATAACAGTCCAACGAAAAATATAGAAATGTTAATTGATAAAAGACGATACAACACTTTAACTCGAAGGGTTTATGAACACTTGAAAAATCACATGTGACACGTATGTAGCGCCAAGTCCGTGAAAGTAATTTTATTCATTCGTTATTTATGCATTTCAATAAAATATCAGGTCTTCCACTATCCATTAGTCACCACCCTGTAATTAGTGTATTTTGTGACATCGTTTGTCAAACAAACTCTTTGTGGACTGCTAAGTAAAATGATATTTGACAGCGTATGTGTGTATGTGTGCCAGCCGGGAAATATCAATAGTGACGACTCGATACGCATGTTAATGATGTTCAAAGGCCTTTTTACACAAGCGAGACATGCTGATGGCATTCAACAATTAGTCATTAAAGACATTAAATAAAATTCCCTAATATGTATGTCTTCTGGCGATAAGCATCGATTTTATTAGGCCGAAAACATAAAAGAATCATAACCATTTCATAGCTATGTTGAAATTTTCATTTAGAGTAAATGCACATTTTTAAGGTGTTTACCGTCACTTCTTGGTGGTAAATGTGTGATATTTTAAAAAATAATGAAAACACATCTTTAATTCTTGAACCCATGGTTTTGTATACCTTTCAACTCCACTCAAAATTTGTATAAATAAACATGCCTGTAATTTGTATCCTATCAGTTGATAATGCTCGCGATGAGTGAAATCGGTGCTGATCATAAAATATACTGTGAAAATGTGTATGTACTAAAAAGTATGTTTTTATTATTTAAATCTACATTTAAAACGAGCATTTAAGGATGATTGCATAATTTCCATATATACGCAAGAAGCGCACCCTTAGGGCTTCCAAATCGCAGGGACAGGGAAAAAAATAGTTTATATGTTACTGGCGGAATATTTTTAATTATTTATTTAACACGTAATTCTAATATCGCGACATTTGCTTTTGCTGGATCCATAAGCAATGTAATGTTTTTAAATGTAAACCTTTATTTTAACTTCATTAATTGCCTTTGGAATTAATAACATAATTTTATAAAAAAAAATATATTATATCGTTTAGTGTTACATTAAATTATTGCAAAGACTTTTATAACATAACGTGTGGGCCTAAGTGTTCTTATCGAATCTGTGAGAGGTTCATATTATACATAGCGTCTAACGTTCGCCCAAAGAGTTAACAAAGAAAAATGAAATGTCTTTTATAGTATCGAAATAATTGGTGTGAGTAGACAAGCCATACGTCGTTATTAGTATTGGATACCGGATATTGCAGAAAAAACACGACTCCGACTAAAAAAAATATATTTTGCGTCCTACCTTTCCTGTTTATGTATAATACATTAAACTTAAGATTAACCAACCAATCCTGCAAATTGTTCATTGAGATATTCTTCAAAATCGTCTAATCGAAAGTAATCGGAGTCGGTCTTTTTTCACGATTTCGACTACACAGCCCTGGAAAAAATACTTGTCGGTAATCCCTGTTTGTCCTAATCAAATCCTGTCACAACAACACTCTTCGTGTCAATGAATTAGAACAGAATCTAAAGCACAGAGTCCGTTTTTTCATCTTCCACATTTCATTTCGTTCAGCCTTAAAAAAACTATCACAGTAAACTACACTCGAGTATTACTCTGATGTGATACAATAAAATCAAAAGGCCATTATGCAGTAATGATATATTCGCTTAATAGTGTATTATAACGATGCTCAAAAATCTACCGCATAATTGATGCCGAATGCAATGATTGGGCGCTAGCTATTACGCCGAGATTTGTGAATCTAATTGAATTTAATTCCGAGTGGCGAATCTAGTTATGTGCCGGCTTAAACATTATCCAATTTGGTCGCAAGTATTGTTATTACGTGGTTTTATATTGTGGAGTAAGGAGTGCGCGGAGAAAATTGATTTAAGACGCTGCGTGGAGGTGGGACAATAGAGTTACTCGCTTCAAGTAATCGTGTCGCGGAGTATCGAATTTTTTAGATTGGGCGAATGACTAAAGCAAATTTTTGCTCTAAGTTGCCCAAGTTTTAGTTAGCTTTATAGTACAGTGAAACCTTAATTCCACGTTTTTCAAGGGACAACATGAAAACTGAAATAACCAAGGAAAATGCTGGAAACGAGGAATGCGGGAATCTTAAGAAAACAAAGTCCGCCGCCCATTTTTTAATGTACAAAAAATAGTGAATATGACGGTTTTGTAAAAGTTATAGTATTAAATCTAATTTATTGAAATAATCGAATAGCGTATTAAATTTTTTCTAACTACTACTAAAACTTTTCTTAACTATATATTTCATCATTAATTTATTTGGATAATATATAAAATTTGATATACTTAAACTCACGAATTATGTTGAGTAGAAAGATTTATCTACGAAAACCGTTTAATTGGGATAATATTTGAGACGAGATCATAATATGTAGAAAATAGATCGAGGAAATCGAAGAACGATTAATACGGGTGTAATATTATTCTTATGGATGTTTGACGGGACTATAAAAAAATGAATAATCCATCCGGAAAAACGTATTATGCGAGAACGGTCGGTCGAGGTTTCAATGTAATGAGTAACTCGAAAGCTCTTTCCTACGTAGCATGGCCCGCATCATTAGGACGAAAGTAAGGCTGGCACAAGGCGGGTTTATACTGTTTATCGGGATCCGGTTTCGCGATCGGAAAAAAACCAAGCAAAATTCTATCAACAATAAACCCTTTAACAATTTATTATTGAATGGCGAAAGTAGAAAGTAATTGAAGAACATAGAATTTATCCCGATTATTTTTCGACGGTTATTACCTAAATAATAGATTTTGTATGTAGGTCTCTACGTTTACACCTACTTATCTTTAATCTTAAAAACTATAATTTTTAATCGACCTAATAAATTTAAATTCTAAATAACTGATAATATCGTCAGTAAACAGCCCGTAGATATGTATCACGCATAATTTACTGTTTACATATATTTAGTCACATTTCATTTATTACGAAAATATTTAAAAAATGTACATTTTTAAATAGTTAGTTTTGATAAAAACAGTTCCTTTCATATAAGAAATGTAGCAGCCTGTACTATTTATTAAAGATTGAGTTGCTTATTATAAAATAGAAGATCCCAAACAATTTTCGAACCGGACTCCACAAAAGTTTACGTCGGCACAGCAGAGACGGTATTACTGAATGTAATATGCATATATTTTTTTAAATAATAGTTTTTCATCCCTTGTATCTTATTCGTTCTTGGAAATTATGTATATAGAAAGAGATTGACTTTTTCCTTCATTCATTTGTATTTTTCTTGAAAAGAGGTTGAGCGACTTCTCTTGTAACAGTAAACATTAATCAAATAATTTAGAAGACTCCGCGTTGTGACCGGTTATATAGCTCAGAAGTCTTAATAATATTTCGTTTCCAACAAAAAATCTAATTAAATAATACTAAGTTACTTACAGCGTGTATACATCGCATTGGCAGGTATCTAAGTGTTGCCGAGCGTTGTTCTACTACATCGTCCGAAATTCGATTCCATATTGTGATAAAATGCAAAATCATGATTGGGTCAATGGTCTGTCATGCTCAGAAGGGCCTTTCCTGTTGTATTTTAGAAATCCTTGATTCGTTGTTTTTATAATAACTTAAAAAAACGTAATCATTATGTTTGAAGTTGCTTCGTGTCCACCACGTGAAATCCTCAAAGGCCTCATTGTATCACTACGCTTTTTCAACTTGGGGTAGTTCAGAAATTAATCGGCTCTTCATCTGATTTAATATAATAGTATAGTTTTTATCTATGTGTTGTCATTGAAAAATATTACGGTATTACCTCGTTTATTTTATCGTATATATTATAATTTAATCTTTTTTTTTTATAACGTCACGTTTATTTTTTCGTCATTTACTCTTGACGTATGAGTAATAACACGTTATTTATTTTAATATTTGAGCTCGTATCGACTAAAGAAATGCAAAATGACTCATCACAAACAGAAAAAATTATGTGTAGATATTGTGATAATAATAAAAAAAATCGTTGGTTACGTTCTTTTGCCTTTCTACGTTCAATATGCTAAAAGCGCGTGCATGCTTATTTATATGAGTCTCTCAAAAACCGGTTTCCCGATTTATTTATTTGTTTTGTGAATCACGCTTTCGTGAGTCAATACTATCGAGTGTAATGGCGGTAAATTCGTGACGCGGCCAGTTGACCGTCCCTCGCAGCTCTCCCATCCTGACGTCTTTTATCTAAACGTCCATTATTTCAAAGACAACAAGCCGATTGATCGTGAAGTCTACATTTCGATTGTGCCGGCGGTTTTCGTGACTTTAGAAGCCATCGACATTTGGCAGTAGAGGCTAAACACCAAAACGAGAAGTTCCAAGCATTCGACAGTTTACAACTGGGAACCTCTGATAGATTCGTGCAGTATCTTGTTGCCAAAATATCTATGAACACTTTGAAGAGTAACTGCCACTAAAAATAGATAAATAGAAAAATAGATTCCCGATAGTGCATATAATTGAATCTTATTAAATCATTTGTATTCAATGGCGACTAAAAACATGTTTTCACTTTTGCCTAATACGTATTAGCAATTCAAGATGTAAACCTTGGACAAGACAGGCTGATGTACAGTCAGCTGCAAAACATGAATGTGTTCACATATTAAAGATATAAAACAATCTCATCAATTATATTTCACCCGTATACTGAAATACGACATCGTGAGTGACAAACTCGTAGAAATGTATATTTAAACCAAGAAAAAAAAAATCATTTATGTTATGGACTGAAGGTGCTTGATGGAATTTCAATATAAAATTTGAATTGTTATAACTTTGTACGATTCCACATGTTTTGTCAATAACGACCCGGGTTTCGCCTTTCGGCATCTTCAGGCATTCTATCACACGGATGCAACTCAGTCCTGTTGCAAGTTATAACTATTCAAATTTGAAAACATTTCACTTATTTGAAAACGGGGTTACACTACAAGACGAATAAACAGACATATAGGATACATATTATAACGTTACTGTTTTATACTCTTTTATTTAAAAAGTACAGTTTTAAATTGGTGTAATTCAAAGTTCATATGCTCTACTTTAGAGCGTACTTCGTTGGGTAAAAAATATATTTTGACGCTGACTGTGCATATCTTGTAACTGCATTACGATGTTCATTATGTACATGTAGTACATTGAATTTTTGCATTCTGCAGTCGTGCAACAATTTTAAATGATAAAACGAACGCGACGCGATTGGAACGAGTGCCCCTCCATTGACACAATTTGCGTGCGATGCAATGCAAACAGAACATGTCTGGCATTGATTTTTCTACTCTTGTATACATCGAATTCTCGCTGCGCCACTGCTTTTTGGCTGTGCAAACCAGGGCTGTGCAGTCCGAAACGGAGTCGTGAAGTCGCTGTGTTATGACCGTAGTCGAAGTTATGAAAAACTAGCGACTCGGGCTAATTTTTCGTTTAGGCAATTTTGAAAAAAATCTCAATGAACAATTTGCCGGATTGGTTGGTTGATATTTAATTTAATGCGCATAAATATGAAAGGTAAAAAGAAAACTGCCAAAAGTAACATTTTTTTTTTTTTTTACTAGGAGTCGTGTTTTTGTTAACGTCTTCACAACCCTGATGCAAATCATGCAATGACCTTGTATGAAAAAATATATTTATCGCGAACTATCTTACACTACCATATTCAGCACAACTGAGGTATCTTTTTTTTTTATATAGTTTTACAATAATTCTTGAATGAGACTGAACTCTCGTGCAATTACGTTATTGCATTATATAGTAAAAAAAAATAGTTCTGACGATGCGTGAGCTGAAATAGCTATCAACTATATGTTTAAAAAATCGTAGAACTAAAATACATTGCTATTTTTTCATCGTGTTAAAACAACAGTGCCAAAAAATGAAGCGTCTTTATATTCATACGTTTTAAAAAAGTCATACAAAAGAGAAAAAATAATTTTATTCAAATATGATCTTGATATCGTTTATTATTTACTACATTTATAATTATTGCGTATTTCCTCCGTATAAATATTATTACACCTTTTTCTGCATCTTTTACATATACCGATTAAGCAAAGGTCCGTGTCCTACATTTTCGGAGGTCATGTCCTCACGGCATATAAATATAATATACAATAATATAGATAGCCGCTTACTTACCGTATCTGCAATCGGGCGGAGTGAAATGACCTATCGAAAAGTTCAGACCCGAACCGGCCTGCAGACGCGGTGAGATTTTACGTCTTAATAATTTTAGCACACCGTTTATTTTAAAATATTACACTTTTTTTGTTTTAATATTTTTCGTCTGTTTTTTTTAGTGTAGGTCGAGGAAAAAAATAAAGAAAGAAATTTAAACTCTGTCCACATGTTAACATATTTTTTAGTAAAGGCCGTAATCTAAATGCATTGGAACAATTAGAAATTAATATATATCAGAAATCCAAAGACATTCTTAATAAAATATAATCATATATATATATAAATCTACTACTGCTTCTCAGACCATTATTTAGTACAATACTCATTCATTATGCCCTAAAAAACCCTAACTCTCACTACGAAAAATACATAAAATCAATTTGCCACATTTAATAAGAATTTATTAACACAATATAAAACTAGGATCGTAGAAAAGAAGAGAAAATGTATTGTGTACATTTACATTTCATTGATAAGTAAATGTACGTTTAATAATAGTTTTGATGAGGACGTAAGCTGAAATAACTATATTTTTCACCGTGTTATAATGGAGTACTACCAAATAAATGCCAATTCAATCAATCAATATATATATACTATAGGCTATAACCGGAGTGCTTTTTTTGTAAATATAATGGAAACTATTTTAGAATTTAAATAATATTTTGATGTGAGCTAAATCCGTAATACCATTATAATTGGTTTGACTTACTTTCCTTGTTGCGAATATCGCTGCTCCAAAAGAAAATTGACGCAACTGTTGATATATCAATCTAACAGGAGAAATGTTACACAGAATTATTTCATTTTATTGATTCGTTAGGATAATTTACAGTTGCGTTATTGTTGTTTTTGGAGCAGCGAAATTTTCTAAATGAAAACGCCAGTCTCGATGTAAATTTATACAAAAAGAGCGACAATTTGGTTATTATTAATTAACGAGGGGTACGCGTAGTTTTTGAGATATTTTATAGATAGAAACTTGATAATTTAATTTAATGCAACATATAAATGACCATCTCGCAAAGAGCGAATTACTACTAATGAACTATGTATATCCTTCAATTCTCATTCGGTATAAAAATAATGTTTGAGCATACGAATATGAAACATTTCTCACTACACAATTTATATCAAAATGTTCTCTTTGAAATGAGTAAACGCGAGAAGTATATACTAGAGAAAATAATGGTTGATAAATTTCGCAAACTAATACCAAACAAAACTGTTTAAACATAGGTCAGGATTTAGCGTGTTATCTACACCCGAAATTTATTCATGCCTATTATAGATAGATAGCATTCTGAATTAACTGTTACGCCGCTGTTTCAAATATGGAGCGTCATTTTGGCGCCGAAAAAAACGCCGAGTCCATTTTGGAAGGAAAGTTCTTCAACCTTCAGATATTCGCAGTGGCGTACCAGTGGTAGGTAACATTCTCGGGCGTCTGCCATATTAGGATTAGGGCCATCTTTTAGATACACCCACGAAACGCTTTGATATTCAATTTAATGTACCGCCAATTTATTGGATGGGCGCCTAGTCAATCGCACTTCCACTTAACAACATATTCAATCCTGCGGTTATTTTGAATTGTATCGAGGAAAGATTTATATAGCTCTATTTTAATTGGAAAATTTAAGCGATCTATTTATTTTAACACTCTGCCGCTGAGATGTGTAAAGGGTATTCCAACTGTACATATTTCAAAATTAATTAATTAATATTTATCTAAACTTTTAGAAATTATCAAAACAGATCAGGCCGTATTTCAATGCAATAATTAACCCGTACACGAATGTTGTAAAATTGTTTATAACTTAGAGTATAAACCATCAGCACACTTCAATCAGCCTTCTTAAAAATTTACTGTCGGATATCTTTTTATTGTTTTGATAAATTGGAGTATGATTGTTTTATAATAATGGTTTGTACGCCATTCTTGGAATAGTTAAAAAATATCGTATATATGATTTAAAATCACCCGAAACACAAAATTTCCGTTTCACTGATTTATAACTGATGCTATAACCAGGGCTGTGTACTCGTTAAAAAAACACGACTCCCGACTCAGATATTGACCAACAACACGTTTTTTATAAATCTACATTTGCTATTTATGTGCATTAAATTAAAGATCATCCAACCAATTTGGCATAAATGGCACCAAACAAGGTGAAAAATAGCAATGTATTTTAGTTCTACAAAAACTATAAGATATGTAGCTGATCGCTATTTCGGCTTATTACCTCATCAGAATTTTGTTTAAATGTAAATTTACACATCTGCATATAGCTGTGTAGAAAAGGTACACAATACATCTTCAATATATCTTGTAAAATTTTTAGAACTAAAATACATTGCTATTTTTTCACCGTGTTATTGATTATGGATTTTGATAAAAAAAAATCTAATATCCTAGTCTAGTTTTTTAGTTTATCCTGGCAAATTGTTCATTGAGATATTTTTCAAAATCGTCTAATCGAAAAAGTAGTCGGAATCACTCATTTTTCACAGCCTTGGTTAAAACAGTAGGCACTCTGCAAGCGATATACATTTATGGTATTACCCAAAAATGCAATGACTGACAAAAATATTTTCATTAAAAAAAATGAAATACTCCCTTATACAATGTCGATTTTGAGGTAGCACATTACTGCAGGAAAACATTGATATATCAGTGTTTTTCAAGAATTGATTGCTCTTCTATTTTTCTAATAACTAAAGGGCTTAACCGCTGCGACAGATTTTTGACCTTTAATATGACTACAATACGAACGATAATATGTTTTCAATTATGTTGATGATATATTTTAAAATTTCACCGAGATTACAACACTAAGATAAAACATTCCTATCATTTGATAATTTTCTTAAATAAATTATCGATAGCGAATGTTCATGGAAATTAGATTAGTATCTCACTTGATGGTCACACCTGCTTTGCATGAAATCCAAGTAATTAAATTTATTACGTAAACAATTTTGTATGACTAACAAATGCCAATACGTCTTAATCACGTGATTGATATGAAATTGTTCAGTCAAGTTATTATTTATAAATTTGATGATTCATATGAAAAATATTTTGTTTTTTTCTTATTTTGGAATTTTCGATATCCGTAGTCAATAAATTTTTTAATTAAATCGTCATAGAAACTCATCCGAAATTTTGGCTATTTTGAATTTGGGAAAGTTAAATTTATAAAGAAAATACTATCGATTATTATTAAAAAATATTCCCACCACTTCAATAATATATAATTAATATATAACATACAATTTATGGCAGTGCTTGTTGGAGTTTAGATAACAAATTTATACAAATACAATAATATGATAAATCTGTTTATTGAATTAGAATTCACTTAGTAGAGCTTCATTATGGTAAATTAAAAATGTAAAAGTGTCGGTACGGTTGGTGTACGGTTTTTTTTTTGGCGTCTAGTATACAATATTTCTGACGACATAGGAAGCCGAAAACGACCGTATATTAATCTTTGTACAGTCGTTATATACTTATATTTTTAAAATAAAATATAATATATATTTAAATACATTATGCACTCGTATAAACTTGTAAATAAAAACCGAATACGATTTTTAAAGTTGTTGTGTTGAATCGATTTGTGTAGCGTCGTTTTTATCTTTGAAATCGTCATTTTCACCATTAATTTCAAAACTGCTGTATAAATATTGGCGTGGAATTGGATCAAAGTACCAAGTAATAATAGTTCTACTCAAGTCGATCAATTTATACGTTATATTAGTCGCTTTGTCACTATTTAGGCGATTTGTATTCCGCATATGTTGCCATATTGATTTTTTCGGATTTGTTTTGTTTCGAACACATCTGTGTCGGTAGATGTGATGGTCAAAATACAGTTTATTTATCAACTGATGAATCCGCTTCGACCTATAGGTCATGCCCACCTGTTATTTCAACTGATGATTTCAAGGTTGCTTTCCATAGCATAATAAATTTCACACAATTTGCCTGATGCAGGGCTGCAAGACGTTTCAAAGTAAACACTGTTGTGATTAATAAATATTATATATAGCGCAGCTGTGAAAACTAAAAGGTAGGAGTAATATGAACAGTACTATTATACACTAAATAATCTCTTGTTAATGTGATACAGTGCTCCGCAACCGGTGTAGCACGACACACCAATGTGCCACTAGACGATGCTAGGTGTGCCGTGGCCCATTTTTTCTATCAGAAGAATCACAGGAGAGTAGAAATAAATATTTCTTTTTTGAACTAATATGACATATGTATATAGAATTATACACACAATCAATAATATATAATGTGAATTTAAAAGAAAAAACGTGTAAATAAAGTAAATAATACAGAAAGGATAATTCATTTTTGAAGGTGTCGATGGTGAATCGTTTGCATTGTTATACATATTGACTTGTGTGCCGTGAAATTTTAGAAGACATGTTGGTGTGCCGTGGAAGACAAAAGATTGCGGAACACTGATGTAATGCACGCTTATTTTATTAACAAGGATGATTTTTTTTAATCGTTCCTTGAATCCTTAAGTGTATCGATTCATTGTAAATTCGTAAATAGACACTTTTACATACGAATGATTTCTGTCTGTGGAATGTAAATTTTGAATTTGGAACACATGTAACATTCGTTGCTGTTAAGATATGTTCTCGAAATTCCTTTTTCAAATATTTTCAAACATTTATGTAAATCGAAAGACTGCTTTCCTGGAATTGAATTATTAACTGTCAGATATCGCTAGTTTATTTTGTTCTATTTTTAAATCTGACATATTTTCGCTTAATTGTTATTACTTGTGCATTCACTGTGCACCGTTTTGGAAGATTTTTTGTGACCGATGTACAGTCAGTTTTACACATTTATTCTGCTTCTGAATTTGGGGAAATATGCATTTATCGATCACTTTTTAGGTGTTAACTGTCACTCGATGGAAACGCATGATATTTTAAATAATAAAAAAAAAACATTTTTTAATATTGATTTCTAAAATATATTTTTTAATTAGGACCGGTTTCGCTCATGGCGAGCTGTTGAAAAATCATCAGTACAAAAAATGCGTTTTTATTATTTAAAAAAAATGCATTCATTGATTGAATTGGCATTTACTCGGTAGAACTCCATTAAAACACGGGGAAAAAATATTAATGTATACAATTACTTTAGTTCTACTAAAAGATTTTTAGCAATGTATTTTTTCACCGTGTATATGCCTTTGTCTTTCCCGCATTGACGAAACAAAAAATTAAAACTTTTACTTCATCCCAGAAAGAAAAAACTAAAATGATGTCTCTAATTTTATTTTCTGCTGTATAGAAGAGTTTGTATTGTAAATTTACGGGGTAAAACGTTGGTAGGGGTAGATTTATAAAACTCACTTTTCTCTTAATAAGGATATATAATACATTTTTTTTATTCACGATATCAGGTGTCTTTTGTTATAATCGATAAGACAACACAGTCCGGGCAGTATCGTGTAAGTGCTGCCATACTTTTCATGTAAATTAGCAAATAAAATGTAGAATTATACATTCAAGGCCTTTGAGAAGCCTGCCAAAGTACAAAAGACTGTCTCGGCATATCGTCTGATACTATGACCCTTTTTTGCAATGAAATTGCAGGGTTGCCAAAGCGTTGAAAGAAAATTCCCCAATCAATAAAATTACGAAAATAAAAAGAAATATACTAAATCACTTGTAAGGTTAAGTAATTGTCAATTTTTGGCGGAAATGCATTATATAATATTATATTTAAATTTGAATTGTTACAACTTTGTACGATTCCAAATGTTTTGCCACTAACGACTCGGGTTTCACCTTTCGGCATCTTCAGGCATTTTATCACACGGATGCAACAGAACTGACCTACATGTGGAATCGTACAAAGTTGTAATAATTCAAATTTATATTGAAATTTCATCAAGCACCTTCAGTCGATATCATAAATTATATATTTAAATAATGAGACGCAATTTTGATTACTATTTTCACGTTTTTGCATTATCAAGATAAGGACTGTTTTTGCTCATCGCGAGCATTATTAATTCATTGGATAATTCTCTCGACAAAAACAGCCCTGATTTGAATAGTATAAAATTGTAGATGTTTAAAACATAAATAATAAAAACTTAAAATTTGAATTGTTACAACTTTGTGCGATCCACATGTTTTGTCACTAACGACCCGGGTTTTGCCTTTCGGCACCTTCAGGTATTCTATCGTTAGTGACAAAACGTGTGGAATTGTACAAAGTTGTAATAATTCAAATTCGATATTCAAATTCCATCAAGCATCTTCAGTCGATATCATAAATTAATAAATACTTCATTTATGATATCGACCGAAGTTGCTTGATGATTATCTATTTCAATATCAAATTTGAATTATTGAAACTTTTTACAATTTAATAAATACTTCAGTTCTGGACATCAGGCAAGAATATGCTGTTGTTTGCCCTGTCGATAGTATTTTAACCTAAAAGTGGTAAATTATTATTGATTGAAACGGCATTTACTTGGCAGAATTCCTTTATAACACAGTGGAAAAATAGTAATGTATTTTGGTTCTACAACATTTATAAGATATATAGTTGATAACTATTTCGGCTTACGCCCCATCAGAACTGTGTTTCAATGTAGATTTACTTATCTAATATAGCTGTGTAGAAAAGGTACACAATAAGTTGAATCAAAACTAAATCATTAGTGATGATACTAGAATATTAGTAGAATATCTTATTTAGAGTTTTTATGACGACTGGTTCCCTTTTAACTTTTCAAAAATGTATTTTCATAATACATACTCATCGGAACTATAAATGGATGGAATAATCAGAACTAGTTCTGATGAGGGGTAAGCTGAAATATCTATGAACTACATATTGCTTTCGTTGCCTCATTTTAGGACCAGATGGGTGCGAGAGATTTTTTTAGCACCCATGCAAGTAACGAATAGTTTACTACAACTGCAATCCATTATATTACTTGTTAAAAGTTAAAAATCAACCAGTCGTCATAAAAACTCTAAATGAGACATTTTACTCGTATTCTAATGTCACTAATGATTTAATTTTGATTCAACCTGCAGGAGTGAATTCTACTGGTGTTAACATTATTAAAAAAAATATTTATTGCTGATTATCATATGTTATCAGTTCATCATTAAAATTTTCAATAAATATAAATTATCCTTTTCAATCATAAAATGACATGTACACATAATTGTTTTTTGTCATATTTTTATCTTATCTCTTTGTCTTGACACATTTTTCTAACAAAATGTGATTATATTTATAAAATAATTTTATGCAATTTTTTTTATGTAAAATAATGGATTGCTTGATTACCAATTTTACTTTGATAAGAATAATGAAAAATTAGGTAAAGGTTTGAAAATAGTAATTTCAGATTATCAATTTTGTCTCAACGTTTTTATTTTAATTATAATTTTAGTCACACAATTTGGATCCTCTTCACCTTTAAATGTTAAAATACAAAATGTCCAGATTTCGGTGTGTTTACACTGAAAAATATATAAACATTTATTCATTCCCCACTGAACTTTGTGAAGAAAATTCCAATTATGAATACTTTTAAAAACATATTTATTTTAAAATATTTGAACATTTTTAACAGTGTTCTATTTTTAAGTATCAACTATATAGGTACTATCTACATTCAGCTTTCTGCACAATTTGGCAGTAAGAGTATTAACAGTATGAAAATTCTCATATACAAACTAATTTTTGTGTTAAAATATTTCCTTATTTGCCCTGATAACCTGCGTAAGTTTGTTCAACACCAACACTGCTGAATTAATTTTTAAAATAATTTGTGTTTGAATATCTTTCATGTGAATCATTAGAGAGTGGGTTAAATTTAGAACGATTGGTGCTGAAAGGAAAATATATATATTTTTGATTGAATGATGTTTTCGTCTTATGGTATCATTTAATAATCAACAAATGTTGCATCTATTTTAAATGCAGGATGTATGTTTTATTATAGATAGTGCAGAAAATATATACATACATTTTATCATTAAACTACATTGTGTATGCTTCATATGTTTTATCATATTAATAAAAAAAATATATTTATAAAGATATTAAAAATAATCTTTGTGTCAAAGAATGTAGTTGTAACCAGGGCTGTGAAGTCAGTCATGAAAAAGAAATGATTTTAAAAAATATCTTAATGAGCAATTTGATTTTGAAAAATATTTCAATGAGCAAGTTGATATTTAATTCAATGCACATAAATAGGAAATGAAGGAAAAAACCTGATTGAAAATTCAACTTTTTTTTAGCCAAAGTCATGCTTTTGGTCATCGACAAAGTCAGACTCGTGTTTCTTTTTATCGATTCCACAACCCAAGTTGTAATGTTGGCTGCTTCTTTATAAGTCTTATACTTTGTTTTTGAAAGACATTAGTATAGTTCATAGGCTTCCAACCTTTTTCGGGTGGCAACCTCTTTTCATAAAATATATGTGATCCGCGATCCCCCATACAATCCAAAAGCATACAAAAAAATATTTTTTTTTAGTTGACTGTATAAATTGGCGACCCTCATGCTGGTAACCTAGGGTATAGTTATTTTTTGCTCCACACCAAATCTTTCAGAATAGAAATAGCTATAAAAAAAAATACATTGCTATTTTTTCAACATGCTATGGTACAGCGGTTCTCACGATAAATTTCACTGTGGCCACATTATAAGCATCATCTGTCCTATGGAAATGTCTCAAGGCCGCACCAAATACAGTAACCTCCTGCTTAAGTACAAAAAAAAGGTGGTACGCATTCCGGCTAAGTACGCATGAAAAATGGCAAAAAACTTGGATCAATATTTATTATGCAAAAAATTAAAGAAAACTGACCACAATTATTTTATAAAATGGAAAACAGTTAAGATAACAATTATCTATTATACAAAGAGAAAAAAACAAATTTACATTTTTATTTGGGTACAAACATATCGTAAAGTGTCAACTGCACGTTGTTTTTATTGTTTGATTTTTTTGAAATTGATGCTATTTTTATTATTTTTTTTTGAAAGTTTTCAAAAGAGCATAGAAGATCGTTGTAATCAGCTCCTGCTGAATTTTTAACAATTGGGCATAAAAGCTGATTTTCTATATTTATTGCCATTTCACACAAGTTGTCAAAGCCTTCAAACTTGACTAGACATTCGTTGTTTTCCAGATCGGAATCGTCAGATAAGTGGCTTTCATCCGGTACTTCTTTCACATCTTCCAAAACATCGTCCACATCTTTGAGAATTTCCTGAACATATTCTTCAGTGTTTTCCGACAAGGCTTGTAGCAGTTCAGGATTTTCTTTATCAACTTCTGCACCTTCTCCGTGTAACATCATTGATTGTATCCCTTTTTTTTGACGATATTTTTTCAATCACTGCCAAGATGCCTTGAATGATTCAATGGACATATCAGCTGCAATAGATTTGGCTTTTGCAATTACCAATATGGGTGGAACTGGAAGCGGAACTCTTCACATCCCTTCTATCCATAGAAACAACTTGTCTTCAAGTTCTGGGTGATGACCGACTGAAGAGCGAAATGTTTTCTTTTTAGTATTTTCAGACATCAGAGCTGAATGGCTTTGTATATTATCTTTGTTTAGCCAAATTTTTCTGATAGCACCTTCAGTAACACCATAATTTCTTGCCAGAGATCGTTTTGCTTTGAGGTTTTTTCATACTGAGCTTAAAAATAATTTCATTTCGTTCTGCTTCATTTAGACGTTTCATCTAAAAAAAAAATGATTTTCCAATTAATAAAGATAAAGATTTATAATGAAACATAATACATAGGTATGTATGACATGTGTAAACTTACGTTGAGATGATTCACTTGCGTTAACGATGATAATTATGTGCAGACAAGAAGTAATCAGTGGTAGCCGTAAGGGAATCAGTCGCATACTGACATTATTGCATCATATTTTTTAATGTAAGTGCTGAAAAGAAAGGAGAAAGGGGCGGGCCTTAAAATACGTAAATACGCACAATACCCTTTGATTCAATGTGCGTACTTAACCGGGAGGTTACTGTATAGTGATAAAAATAGTTTCGATATTTTTTTTTATATAGTGCATTACACTGAATGATCTTTCACAATATACAGTTTAGATAAAATCGACACAATTAATGAAGCAATTGTTGTTAATTCTTTATATTCACTTGATTCATGGTCAACGTATAACTTCGACCAAAATTTTGGAACAGTTTATTTAAACGGTTCTTTACTTAAACTCTGCTAAATGCTGGATAAGTCGGGTTTATTCAATTGATTTTAAAATTATAATAATATTACAAATTCATTTGTGAAAACACATTTGTTTTAAATATCATATTTACTATAATACGTTTGGTGGCCACAGCAAAAATCCTCTGTTACAACAACCTCAAATTCGACAGTTAACATATTAAAAGTGAGTCTTAAACCAGAGTACACTAGGCAATTCCAATTTGTTATTTATAAAGTAACCCAAGTGTACAAATTGAGTGTGACATTTGCGAAGACAATCAATCTACTCCGAAGACTATTATCTGACTGAGACTTGCTTTACAATGTAATTTTCCGACAACGAGATTAAGTCTATATTTAGTTAAATCCGTCTTGACCATTCATTTTTAGTGTAAGACATGAAACGTTTTAAAATATGATAATATAAATAATGCCTAGAAATTTGTGTTCTATTACTCTCTTAAATGTTAACCAGTACATTTCCCTGATTGAGCAGTATTATCATTCTGTGGTTTACCCACCAAGCTATTTTTTTGCACAACCAGTTGTAAAAATGTGCGCTCTTTGTCATTTTGTTCATACAGAATGGTCAGTGGTCACTATTGATAAGCTATGTTATATTTCGCAGGAAATATGTGGCGCTTTGAACTGAATTTATTTTAAACATTTACAAACAAGCTATATTATCGCAAGCCGTTTACCATTGCACACAATAGCTTAGCGTATTTTTAGAACTGCGTAGAAATAATGTGTTAATATTTGATATAGAAATTTTTATTTGAACAAAGTATGCTTTGCTCGAAGTGTAGTGGTTTGAATCTTCGTTACAATAGATTTTGTTCAAATCTGTCCCATCCCATCATAGAGACAGCAGTCAGTAAAACACTTGTCATATCGTTGCCGTATTCCATCTATTTCTACTCTCTTCGTGACAGAAAAGTTGAGTAACTGAGTAACAAACAGTTCTTTTAGAAAAAATTCTGTCAAGACATCATTTATTGATTGGATTGGCATTTACTTGGTAGAACACATCAATTCAATGAGGTTTTTTAGATCTGAAATTTAAGATATCGACTAAAGGTGCTTGATGGAATTTCAATATCAAATTTGAACTGTTAAAGCTTTAAACTTTCCCGATTATTATTTCAATCATTAACAGTATCTATCGTTAATGAAACTTATCACCAACAATTGTGTTAATTATTATTAGATCAATATTATTGAATTTGTTTTAGCTGTCATTTAGTTCTTGCCTTGGGGTTGGGGGGTCTGTGTTTTCTTTTAATTAATACCTTTGGTATATAGATGTTGCTAACTGTTCATTATGCGTCAGTTCTGTTGCATCCGTGTGGGCGAAACCCTGGCAGTTAGTGACAAAACATGTAGAATCATACAATATTGTAACAATTCAAATTTAAAATACAATTTCTATTTTTTCACCGTGTTACCATGATTTAAATATAAAAAGAAATAATTATTTGCTATCCCTTTTCTTTCATTTGTGATTAATAACTGCAATTTTTTCAGCTTTAATTCATAATCAAAATGATTCAACTGTAGTACTTAATTATATTCATTCATTTTTATTACTAATTAATAGCAAATATGTTATAATTTATAATGTTCATGGTGGGAATTTTTTTTATCTTTGTGGTTTTTGTGTTATTATTAGGCCAGTCCAACCCACACGTGAACTTTTGTACGAGAATCCTTCAGACTGTGACAAATCATGCCTTATCACTAGACAATTTTTATGTACAAATAATAAAAAATGACCTTTTATAGAAATTAGATATGATAGTATAATTTATTTGCATAGTAGCAGTAGTCATCCGTGAATTTCTGGATACCCGTTGCATCACAGGAATATCCAATGAGGTGGTGAAATAAATCCATAGTTTTTTTATCTAGAATAACCAGGAAACCTTCAGATATAGAATATCTTTTATTTCCCTATAGATTGTAAGCATGCTGACACAAAGAATTGACTAATTTTAATAAAACGGTTTATCTTGTTTTCAGATTGACACAAACAATGATGGCTTCATTGATATGATTGAACTAAAAGATGCACTGGATAATTGTGGATTCAAAATACCAGGGTGGAAGGTTTGTTTTTTCATTGTTATTTCTTGCTTTATTTTAACGGTCAATCTTATATGAATTTGTCTTTCAATAGAGACGCTCAAAATTTGTTATGTGTGAGATACCCACTCAATTTGTTTTTATTTGAAAGTATATTTTTTTGACATTAAGCGTGGAATATAAGATTTAAATATCCGCCGCAGCTTGGATTGGTGGCACATATTCTAGAGGTCCATTTTTCAATGACAGTCGCATAAATCTGACTGAATTTGTTGGATGGCATTTATTATGTTGACGTTCAGAGCGTGAATTGTTTGTGGTTTATTCTTGAAGTCTTGCGACTTAAGAAGGAGTCTAATGGCATTAAATTGCACAATCTCGGTGGCCGGTTCTATGCCCTCATTTCCTGTACAGAATGTCCATTGAAATTTGACAATTTGCACACATTGTTCAACGCTAATCTTCTATTATAATTAGTCATACTTTACCAAATAATTGACCATAACATTAATAGATGTAGCTTTAATGACATGGCTGTTATAACATAACAAATTTTGAGCATCACTATTGAAAGACCCTTTTATATTTATTGATTGAATTGGCATTCACTTGGTAGAACTCCATTATAACAAGGTGAAAAAAATAGCAATGTATTTTAGTTTTACAAAATTATTTTTAATAAATATAGTTGATAGCTATTTTGGCTCACGCCATTGTCAGAACTATGCTTAAATGAACATTTGCTTTTCTATATATAGCTGTGTAGAAAAGGTACACAATATATCTTCTCTCCTGTTTTAATGACCTAGCTTGTTTCTTGCTCGCATTAAAACTAAAAATTGTAAACGAAACTAAAAAGGCGGCTATATCAATAAGTTTACATATGGCACGGAAATGGTTTATTCTACGGTCTACGGAAACAAAACAGCCCCCCGTAGTGGGTTGAGCAATGGCGATCGACATATATTAGTTTGTTCGTTAAGAATCCTTTGTGATAGTTGATATCTATTGATCTCCAGCTGTTACAAAGCCGTCATCCTGCGACCCTTACTACAAAGATGCAAACACTTAGGCGCTGAGTTTGAATTTATATTATGTGATTCCTTTATAACGTGATTAGCAAATTGTGAATCTGTTTTTTTACTGTTGAATGATCTTATATGTTCCTTAGCTCGAGTGGACTACTTCTACTTGTCTGTCCGATATAAACGGAAACGGACCCTTTTATATGTATATTAATTACTTTTTAGAGGATAGTGCAATGTTACTCTTAAAAATAGCAAGACAAATGGCATTAACAAATATATCTAATGTGTCATGGATTCATTTGAATAGCGATATCGGTATCTTAAACTTAATGCTGTATTTGTAGCTTCATCATGTTACATTTTTCATCTACTGAAAAGTAAATATAGTATTCGGCACATTTTTCTACCAAGCAAAAAATTAATGCTTCGAAATCGGACACAAAAAGTGGTTTATTATGATATAAAACAGTAAAAATGCATTTTTAATGTAAATATTATTATTATTTGGTACTCATCAATTGTTTTCAATAATCAAAACTATTCAAAACAGGGACTATAATCCATATAATGGTTTTTGCCAGAATGTCAACATAATATTTCAATGCAATCTGCTCCACGAGTGTACCTTCTTTGTCATATTGATTGAATTGGCATTCACTTGGTAGAACTCCATTATAACACGGTGAAAAAATAGCAATGTATTTTAGTTCTACAAAATTATTTTTAACAAATATAGTTGATAGCATGATAGTTCTGACGATGGCGTGAGCCGAAATAGATTTGACATCATTTATATTACTGAGATTTGAAATAATTAATAATTGCTTTATAAGATATATAGATACTATAGTAATTATGTCATGACATAAGATTCTAAACATGACCTTTTTAAACCCTAAAAATTATAAAGGATATTCTGAAATTAAACGTTTCAAAAATTATTTCAGTGTCGTTTGTGTGAAGCAAACTTAAAATCCGTTATACATTTTTTCCATAATATGGATGTGATTATATTTTGAATAAAATCAATTTGCTGAATATAATTGTTATTAACATTCAAGTCAGCAAAAAATATTTTTTCAACATTCAGACGATTCAGTGGGCCAAAAGAAAAAACCTTATTCATCAATTTGCATGTATAAATATTCTTTATTAAAGGCAGTTAATGCAATGTTTTTTTGTCTCTATGAATATTTTGTTGTTAAACTATATATACACAGGTGTATTTGCTGTCAAAGATTGTCTACAAGTTGAATGGAATTTGGAAAATGTCGCATCTATTACTAACAATGCAACGCATTTATAGAAGAAGATTGCAAAGGCTGAAACTCAATTAAATAACATGGCTTGAACGTGGTCTGTTTAGGCTCCATCCAGCTCATACCCAAGTCTTAATACCATCCTTGGTCATCTATTTATTTATTTATTTATTTATAACACAACACTTACAAATTATCAATTCATTGCTTTTGCACCGTAACATATTAACATATTTAAATATAAAAATTCAACAAATACACAGTAAAACAATCAATAAGGATTGCAAAAAAAGTCAACCAAGTAAGCTCATGAAATGTCTACTTTAACTGAAAAAACAGCATTCGTCTGAACTCACTTTCGTCGTCCACATGAAACACGTCAACATCCATCCGAAGCAATATTGTTGAACATTGTGAATGCTGTTACCATTTATTAATTAATTATGATTTTTGACCTTTTTTTAGAGCTTTGAATAGCAAAATTTTATTGTTTCCTATTTTCATAAAAGTTTTTAATTAATTATTTAAGTTATTAACTTTTGTTTTTGCTGTATGATTCTGAACAAAGTCCAAAATATAATCTTTACCCAGGCCCAGCCTAGGCCTTAATCTCAATTGTGTTTCTCTGTCCAAACCTGCACCGAGTCGTTTAAAGACACTGGTACATACAATTGTCCACATTTCATTGACGGACAAGAGGATGTAGTAAATTATTATATTGTTATAATTCCAGGTACGATGCCTAATCGATGAACAGACCCGCCCCGGTATTGCCCATCGCGGGGCCATGAATGGTGCATCGACAAACGGAAACAGCGTCAAGTCAGACGGCAAGCTCAGTCTGCAGCAGTTCGAAACGCTCTGCGCCGATCTTAAGGCGCAGGATGTTTCATCCACTTTCAAGCAGGCAGTGTCTAAGAAAGAAAACTTGGAGCATTTGGGAGGCATGTCCGATGCCAGTAGTGAAGGTGAGAAACAACAAAAAAGTTTTTTTTATCGATCGAATTGGCATTTACTTGGTAGAACTCCATTATATCACGGTGAAAAAATAGCATTTTACTTTAGTTCTACAAAATGTGTAAAGTATACAGTTGGTAGCTATTTCGGTTTACGTCTTCATTAAAACTGTTTTTGTACGTACATTTACCCTTCTACATATTGTGGTTTAGAAAAGTTACACAATATATCTTATTTTCTGTTTTAAAATCCTTTTGTTTTATATTGTTATAAGTATTTATATAAGTTTTTTTTTTATTATAATGCCAAGGAAACAAAAAAAAATTAAAGCATCCTTTTTTTATCCATTTCTGCTCCTAGTGGGGACGATTTGGCCTTTGAATCAATGTGTATTGACAAAAGTAGTTTCTACAAGAACTATTGTTAATCAGTTGATAAAAGAGCTAAAACAGAAAACAGTAGTCAGCTGATCACTCTATGCTTCATTTTGCTTTTAGGATTGGACGAGTGAGAGGCAATTTTCAACCATCATGAACAACCTCGCCTTTTTCAATCAAGAACTAAATACTTTTTATACTATTATGCCACTCCATCTCTTACGGATCCAAAAACTAGTTCTTTCCAACATCGAGTAGTTATTTTACTAAAATAACTGTGATGCCCATTTAAACTGATAATAATTATCATTGAAAAATGTTTCAAACCTCCTATTACAAATTAAAACATATTGGACAGTTAGCTATTCACGTTATCTATTTTATGATATGAATCTTTATCTATTGCGACAGTCTTGTTACTTGATAAAATAGTACCTTACTTATGTTTTGCAAATCATGAAAATTCAAAATCAACTCGCTAATGTAAAATTGAGATCTAATCAAATTGTTTTTTTTTTTTTTTTACTTCTGAGGTTGATAGAATCTTATCAGGATGATCGTCAGCAACTTGCGATTGTAATCAAATCTAACAATTTTGTTAAAAAGATGTCTGATAGATTTTTCCAAAATTATACGATTTATCATTTTTGCAATTAAACTTACACGGTTCCTATCCAATAGGCCAATTCTGAAAATATTTTCCATCACATTTTCTTTATCATGTCTAAGAAAAATATATTGATTGAATTGGTATTTACTTGGTAGAACTCCATTTTAACACGGTGAAAAAATAGCAATGTATTTTAGTTCTACAAAATTATTTATAAGATATAGTTGATAGTTATTTCGGGTCACGCCATCGTCGGCTAGTTTATTAGAACTAGAATATAGTTCTGACGATGGCATGAGCCGAAATAGCTATCAACAATATCTTATAAAAAATTTTGTAGAACTAAAATACATTGCTAATTTTTTACCGTGTTTGCCGTTCCTGGAATATTAATAAAAAAAAATTGTGTCATGCTAATTGAAGTAATTTAATAAAGAAATTGGTTTATAACATGATGAATATCATTTTTTTTTTTGTATATCTGCTCACAATGATGAGCATATGTTCTTAATGTAGTTTTCTTAACGGAAGTTTTTTTATAATGACTGTTTGTTATTAACTCATTCGCTGCTGAGCATTTTATAGGATATTCCAACGCCTAGATGTCAAAAAATTATTTAATAATATTGGCTTGAAACAATCTTATTGAGTTTTTCAGGAATAATCAAGCAACGCATTAACTCAAAAAATCAGGAGTACAAAAAGATTTTAACCACTTTTAATTCATATATTTTCAGGTATCAACTGTGAACACAGTAAAATCAGCCGACTTAACAGTTGAAACGTTAACAGTCACAGGGTTAAGTTTCTCGACCTTTCTTTTTTTGAGGAGTTGGGATATAAGCAAGACTAGTAATAAGCTTATCTCTCTTGTCTCATTTGGAATGGGATAGATCAGAATGAGTTTTTAGACATTGCAAACATCCATGCTACGAATTGGAAACCATAAATAGGTTGAAAATCAATTTTGTAATTCTAAACTCAAACATGTGACATCTTTAATTAAACCTGATTAAATTTGATTACTGTGCAATAGACCTGGCATTAATAATAATCAAATAATGGTTAAAAACTGTTGTAGTTTTTATTTTCAGGGTTCTGAATGTTGACATTATAATAAATCTATCATAATACACTTAAATTTTATGAAATTAAAATTATTTGTATGTTGACGCACTGGAATAATGATTACTTCATAACTTTCTTCGTGTTCAGGTACCACCCATTCCGTACGACAAGAGGAACAAATGGCCTTCTCCGGATGGATAAACTCAAATCTTTCACACGACCCTGACCTCAAACACCTTCTTCCAATTGATGCAGAGGGAAAGCAGCTGTATGACAAACTCAAGGATGGACTTATTTTGTGGTCAGTGGGCAAAATTTAAATGCACTTTTTTCACTCTGCCAAAATCAATTTAGATCGGCGAATTGTATTATTAAATAAATATCTAACCGAGATACAGTTAGAAATTGATTACTTAGCTGTTTGAGAAGAAATAAAGTAGCGGCCAACCAGTGTGGAAAAAAAAAACAAGAAACAGTTCACGCTGAATAAATAAAAAAAATTGATACTTGTTTTACCACAAAACTGATTAAAGACAGATAGAGGACAACAAAAAGAAAACTGATTTCATCTTAGCAATATTTCACCAGTCGGATACAGAATTAGTTTATCATTTTTTCAGCTTGTTAATACTATGGGTCCGCACATTTTCGCTAAATAACTACATCGAAATAGTATTTTCCTATTTTGATTTTTGACCTTGTGTATATTCATCACCCATCTATTGATAAATTTTAAAAGTAAAAATTATATTAATTTGTGGTAGTATAGCTGCGCGTGTCCGAAGACGCCGCATTGGCATTCCCGGATCGTAACATTTGTCTTGAAAATGACGCCAAATGGCGCCCGCGGACTGTAAAGTGTTACGATAAAGCAATAATTATTATTTTGGCGAAGGGTTTGACTATAATTTTAATATTGTCAATTGATTTGAACTGAAGTATTTCTAATATGGAGATGTAAAAAGATAAATCTTTAAATGGCTCTTCTGCAAAATTTTTGAATTATTGGTTAACCTAGTCGGCATTCAACCATATCTTGTAAATAATATAATATGCAAAATGTTTGATAAGTCACAATCTTAGAATAGGATTATTATAAAAATTCACTGTATAGATTTACAAATTCTAGATTTACAAATAGATGTTTGAAATATATACTATAAATTTGAATTAATTAAAATAAATTATCCGTTGGCAGCGTTGCAAATGCTTCATAAATTTTTTGATGTTGCTTCTTTACAGCAAAGTGATCAATCATTCTTGCCCTGACACGATTGACGAAAGAGCAGTGAACAAGAAGAACCTCACCCTCTACACCAAGCACGAGAATTTGACTCTCGCACTAGTCTCCAGTCAGGCCATCGGATGCAATATCGTTAACATTGATGCCCATGACTTGGCTAAAGGTATGAAAGTGCTTCTCGAAATTCAAAAGTTTTACCGATGCCGGTTTTTTTTTAAATCTACATCAAATTCAAATATGAACAGCTAGCTGCCTTGCCTTAAATAATTAATTGAATAATTCAGTTAACAAAATAGTTGCCCTGAGAAAATCATCATAAATTCTATTATTATGTATTCATTTAAGCGTTGGTTGAACCAACTTAAGGAGATAATTGGAAAAAATTAGTTTTTATATTTTAATACAAAAATTAGCTCTTACTTGAAAGTTTCGTCACTGTTAATAATGTGGGTTCATAATCGTCATGGTTAGATAATGGAAGGTAACTCGTAACGTTTACTACAGAGGAGGACAAACTGTGGCCCATCGGGTATTTTTTTGCAGCCCACCATCATTGATTGTACTTCTGATTGTTTTTTTATATTCCCTTAAAAAATAAAGCAGTTTTGAAAATATCAACTACAAAATTAACACCTGAACTTAGGAAAATGTACAACAGTTTAATTTTTTTTTATGGTGTTTATTTTTTGTCATAATAATAGTGTATATCTAAAATTGTACTAGCGGCCAGCCGCTCATTTTGAATTCTTGAAGTTTATTTACCTTTCCCTGTCTATAGACTATGATTTTTTGCATGGTTTTTGTTTAGGTAAACCTCATTTGGTGTTGGGCTTGCTCTGGCAGATCATCCGCATTGGTCTCTTCAATCAAATCACTCTGGAACACTGTCCTGGACTTACAGCACTCCTCAATGACCAGGTATTTGTTCAATTAACCCACATATGAGTAATGGATTTATATTATATTATCATACGGATTTTTTATCGGATCATACGGATCATTTACATATATTATCATACGGATTTATATTATCATACGAGTAAAGGATTATAATTGGATTAACTAAATATCTGTTTTATTTAAATATATTAAATCTTTTTAATTTTATTAATATTCAGAAATGTATCTAATCGCAATATCTTTTGAATGATTTTCGCAGGAAGGAATTGATGATTTGATGAAGCTTTCTCCTGAGGCAATCCTTCTCCGATGGGTCAACCATCATTTGGCTGCAGCAGGTGTCGCAAGACGCTGCAACAATTTCCAATCAGACATCCAAGATTCTGAAGTCTACAGTTACTTGCTCAGGCAGATTGCACCTCAAGATGCTGACGTCAATCTCGACGCTTTGAGAGTGAGTAACATTTATTTATTTATAAAATGAAATGCATGTGACTATTTTGTTGAAGCATTTCGGTATGAAATTATCAAATAATAACCTTTACATATAGATAATAAAAAGTTTTATATGTAGAAAAATCGATTGAAATTCAAACTGAATTGTGACTTTTATACTTCAAGGACCTATCTACAAAAACACAGTATTGAGATAAACCCAAATGAAGATTTTGGTATTATGGAATTCTGAAAATAAAATATGCATGATTTTTATTAGATTACCTTTATTGAAGCATATTATCACAGTATTACAAAAATTAATATACACATTGTATAACACGGTTATATGTTTCCATAAAAACCTTGTGTAATACAAATCCATGTTATACAAGGTTTGAAGTTCATACAAAATTAAGGTTTGTGTTACAAAAAAAATAAAAAATCGAAGATAGTTTATTTAAATATGTACTTTATTTTTTTTAAACAAACAAATATATATTTACATATTAATTAAAAGAAATTTAATAACATAATATACCATTCATTAATCATCGCTATCACTTAAAATTCTATATTTTTTACTCTTTTTCGAGATCAGTTGTGAGTTTTCATCATCGGAAGACTTTTTGTAGCTTTAGCCTTAAAAAATTCGTTAACCTTTCCGGTATATGGTACAAGCTATGGGGAGTGAGTTTTTTTGACATGGAAAATACAAACTTTTTTTTTTATAAAGTCATGATACATGAATATGAAAATAGTAAAAAATAGTAAAAAATAGTAAAAAATAGTAAAAAAATATTACTCACGTTTTTAAAGTTTTATCTTTAAAAAATCGATTGCGGATTTCAGGGATCGCAAACCATCGATACACACTAAAAACACTCCACTTTTCACTATTATAGTAGGTATACAAAATAAATAAAAAAGCAGTTATAAAAACAATATAAACTTAGAAGTGTTATTTTGTATGATAATCCAAGCCAGAAAAACAAAGATTTCTTGCGCTGTCGTGTTTACCCATTTTTTCATTTTGGACAATTCAGGTGTTTTCTGGGATACAGCCACGGCTCCAAGTTCCAACTCGACGTAATCCCCTTGTACATTTATGTGTTTTTACCCCGGACTGAAACCCATCGAAATCGTGAAGAGTTGGAGTAAATGTGGAGTTGTTCCATATTCTTGATTCTTCCCGCCTGCGTTTTGCACTAGGTTGAATATCTGGTTCCTCATCATCATCAGAAGAAGAATCATAAAACTCCATTGATATATCATCAATATCTTCGATGTTTTATTCCTCATTGTCACTATTCATAAATATGTTCTCAATTCCTAAGTCTCTTTCCACTTTAGCAATATAGATCGGTAAAAATTCAAAAGTAAATACAGAAGGCAATATAATAAAAAAAACTTCAAATCACGTTAAAATATAGTATGGTACTGTAAAACTTATAAAAATTGCAAGAAAAGTATGATAAAACACTGTATAAAACTGTAATTCACATTAAACTACGTAAAACACTAATAAACCTCCGAACCTTACGAGAATTTTGTAGAAACACAATATAAAACAACAAAATCACAGTAGAACACGCTAAAAAACAGTGAAACTTCACAATATCGCGAAGAAGTATGAAAAAGCGCGCGCACAAAAATCTTTAGTTTGCAATATATGACTTGTTGAAGTTTGCTCGTGTGACGTCATACAAACATCACGTGACATTCGATAAAGTAGATTTTCGCGGTTTTTAAATTTGGAATCTGTTTTGGAATGGTGAAATAATACTCTATATTGTCCACAGATGGCATTTTAATTCATACTTGAAGCATAAACACACCAGTCACCCATACAAATGCACTGTCGTATATATACGACCATACACTCCTTTAAAGAAAAATCGCGCTGTCGTATATATACGACCATACTCCTCTAAAGGTTAATAAGCAATTGTCTGCTTTTAGAGTATAAATTCTTATGTATTATATTTCCTTATAAGGTTCCAAAATATTTTGTAATTCCCTCTTGAGTTTTGAACTTCTTTCCATTCATTATTCCAGATCATATGAATCATTAAAAAAAAATCTAGTTTATTAACCAATTCCAAGCTGTCATTTATTGTTTTCAATGTGAAACATGTAGTTACTTCGCTGTAACTGCTTTCAGAGTCATTAATTGTGATAGGTCTATCAACACTTCATTTTATTTTAATTTTTTTCCTTTAAACCAAACCGTGTTATATAAAAATATGTCACAATTTATATATCTGTGTTGTATAAAATAGTGTTATATGAGGCTTAGGTGTATTATGATAAATATATAACTAAAAAGCGAACATACGTATGTGATGTAATAATTAATGCCTTTGTGTATTTAACGAAATATCTTTTAAACGGTTAAATGTACTCCAAGACATTTTATACATGTAACTGCAGTATTATCACATACTAAACTTAACCAAAAACATGCAATTTTGTAGTTAGGCCCCTGTGACCGTAATTTCCGCTGTGATACATAATTATTTTTGCTGAATGATTGATTTCTCCCCTTTTGCAGCAGGTAAAAGTATAATGGCCTGAAAGTGAAGAAATATAACATAAAATGTCTATGTAAAGCAGGTTTGGATGGTTTTTCAATTTAATAATGTCATATATCCATACTGCGGTTATAATTTATTTTCTATTTGCAGGAACCGGACATGATCGCGCGTGCTGAAATCATGTTGCAGCAGGCCAACAAATTGAAGTGCCGTTCTTTTGTCACTCCACAAGATGTCGCCCAAGGTGTCTACAAACTCAATCTGGCCTTTGTCGCTAATCTGTTCAACAATCAACCTGGACTTGAGCGACCCGCTGATGGAGACATCAGATACCTTGAACAGACTGAAGAAACAAGAGAAGAAAAAAGTAAGTCTTAAATATTTTATTGAAATTTATCTTTTGATTAGTAGGTTTTTTTTTTTTGTATTGATCAGTAAACACTAAGCACATTTCAAAGGAATATATGACTTCTAGAGCAACATTTGTTAATATTCAATACCAAACAAATTCAGAGTAACAGTGGATATATCTCTCTCATTTGTGCTTATGTGTTCTCGATGAGTTTTTTGGGATATAAAATTCATGGAGTGTTAACTCTTTCTACACTAACATCGCAGGGTCTGCAATGGCAAGGTGTGGGGCCAGTGCGCGAGTAGACGTAGCAGACATAGGCAATCTTTTGCATATAGGACTGATTTTGGTTTCAAAATATCGCCTAATTTGTCCGGCTACCGCCACCTCCACACACTTGTCAAAAGTATCAGGTTTAAATGTTTAAAACATTGATTTTTCAAACCCTTTAAATTTATCGCAATCTCTGCCAGTCAAAAATCAGTTTTAAACTTCGCGTGAAACTTTGCACTGAACTTCGCACTAATCTTTGCGGTTTTGAAATATGACACTCCATAACACGTGACAGTAAAGGGCGATGTTCATTTGAGTTTGAATGGTGGCTTCGATTCATCACGGTAATGGTGATTACGAGTGAATTATTTGTTAGGGATATATTTGTTTAAGTCTGAGTGACAAACTAGGACATTTCTTTGTGTTTTTTAATGCTGTGAAACACTCCTAATGCATCTGGCTTCCATAAAAGCCAACCCAATTATTTTCTAAATTCTCTCAATTTTTCTAAATTTCTCAATGGTTTTAAAACCTTCACCGCCCACTATTGGGCGGTAGGGACCAGGTTGACTACCTCTGGTTTACTGGAAGAGTGCTATCTTTCCCAGGCTTTGAAATTAGAATAATATCCGCTTCCTTCTAACGTGACGGAAAAACCTTTATGTGGTAGATGTTTGCCTGATGAGAGCCTTATTACCGATTCTGTCATTTCCCAAGGCTTTTCTGTCAGGAAGAGTTCTTTGATCAGTCCTTCCACCTCAGCAAATGTGGAATTACAAATAATTCAGTACAAATAGGAATTACAAAATGTTCTAGGATTGACATAGCAGTTGCTTTTATATATATCTAACACACTATTTTTCAAGCGTGGATTACTTATGTCAATTGTATGGTATTGTCAACCCATTGAGATTAGCTCCTCTTTGTCTTCTCTGAAATTGATAGAAAAAAATAGTTTTGAACAGGTACGAGGTGTTGGAATTTGACCCAAACTCCAACACCACCGAACGGCACAAGTCTGGTACTCCCGTAAATGATATTTTGGATATTTGTGACGAATCATCATTCCAAATCTGTTTTTAGCGGGCATCTCTCGATACATGTGCTCTTCTATGAAAACTGTCACTTAGTACACCAGTTTCACTATTTGAATACTCTATAATATTTTATATCACTCTCACTTTAACTTTCCACAAGTAATTGCTATATTACATCTTTATTTAATAAAACATTATAAGTGCGACGTGTTTGTTTACTGGTGCGGTCGGCCATTTTGTAAAAAATGACAGTTGTTGAAAAATTGATGTTTTAAACATTTAAACCTAATAATACTTTGGACAAGTTTATGGAGGTGGCAGTAGCAGGACAAATTATGCGATATGCCTGCATTACCAACGATGTTGGTTACCAACATTACCAACCAGTTGGATTTTACTTGCAACTGTCGGCATTACTAGGCATGGTTTATTATTATCTACGAGGTGCAACTTGTAGGTTTCCCAATTTATTCTGTTCCTGGTGGTGGTGTTGGGCATCGCTGTCAGGGGTCAATCGGATCACAGAGGTACATTGGTACTGGTTTGTGGCTGTATTTATGATTGTCCTAACCACTTGTTGTTGATTTTACTGCTGTTCCACGCCGTGTGTCATCATTGAAGTCTTCTGCAAAGATTGCTGAGGATATTATAGCAGGTCTCTCAGATTTTTTAGGTCTTAGTCTGTTATTTTGTAAACTGGAATGAATTGCACTAGTCCCCCATTCTTGGTATGAACGCTAAATGGGGCTATATCTGGGGCTGCAAGTTGCTTGGGGAAGCTTCGCAGTGGTCAATGCATGATTTAATGTTTATGGTGGTGCTGCCGCCTGTAGCGCACATTCTATCGCTGCGGTGCTTCAAAATGACTAACAGAACAAAACTAAAACTGACATCCCTACAGGTAGTGTTCTGGAATAGTTTGGTGGGAGGGAGGATCGAGGATGGTGTGTTGCGTGATCGAGTTAACTTTCCGAGATACTCGAAACACCGTGCGCAAAAGGCGGCTACATCACCATAAACATAAAATCATGTTTGAATTGTTACAACTTTGTACGATACCACATCTTTTGTCACTAATAACTCGGGTTTCTTCAGTCGATATCATAAATTATATAAAATCATGTATTTATTGACCACTGCGAAGCTCCCCCAAGAAACGCGCAGTCCTGGATAGAATCAAATGCGATAAATGTCCATACCAAAAACGGGGGACTAGTGCAATTCATTTCGGTTTACGCTGGACTGAAATACGAAATAACAAACTCAGACCTAGAAAATCTAAGAGGCCCTGCTATCTCCTTGGCAATCTGCCGTTGGCCACCCACGAACCAACGATACTCTCATTTCGTATCCGACACCAGGGTGATCCGATTGATCGCCTAGTGGCAACAACGCCCAACACCACCACCAGGAACAAAATAAATTGGGAAACCTAAGTAAGGGTCGCACATCGTACACAATTTCACAGTCCGAGAGACTTCATCAGCATTGGTTTGTTATTTTATTTTATAATATGTTATTTTATTTTTTCAATGTGGCGTAAACCGAAATGAATTGCACTAGGCTCCCGTTCTTGGTATGAACGTTTATGGCAGTTGATTCTATCTGGGACTGTGCGCTGCTTGGGGAAGCTTCGCAGTGGCCAAGACATGATTTTATGTTTATAGCGGTGCTGCCACCTATAGCGCACATACTATCGTTGCGGTGCGCCGAGTAACTCAGCTAGTTAACTTGATCACCCAACACTTCCAGTCTGAGTGTAAACTGATCTCCCTCCCAACAGATTAAACGACACTCCAATAGTTACAAAATGACTGACAGAACGAAACTAAAATCGACATCTACAGGTAGCGTTCTCGAATAGTAAGCTATTGGAGTGTCGTTAATATATTTGGTGGGAGGGAGGAAAGGTTTACATTCACCTGACTGGATGTTAACTTTCCGAGTTACTCGATGCACTGCAATGATAGAATGTGCGCTAGAGGTGGCAACACTGACAAACATAAAATCATGTATTGAAAACTGCGTCGCTTCCTCAAGCAACGCGCAGTCCCAGATGGAATCAACTGCGATAAAGTTGGTACCAAAAACGGAGGACTAATGCAATTCATTTCGGTTTACACCGGACCGAAATGCAAAATAGCAAACTCAAACCTAGAAAATCTGAGATATATATATATACGAGATATCCTCGGCAATCTTTGCGGGGAGATTTCAATGCTGAACAAACGGCGTGGAACAGCAGTAAAATCAGTGACAGGGGTTAGGACAATCCTAAATACTACATCTAGCTATATACTATAATAACTAATCAAGCAGTTATAGGTATGGGGGGGGGTCACCTGTGAACCCAACGATTTATCACGCAGGAGCGGGATAAAAGATAATTGATTTCATAAGACTCTTAAACTCTTATTTCGTACCCCCGACACCAGGGAACTAAATGAAGTCAACTGGAGAATGTCGCATTTATTACGTTCGTCAGCGTCCTGACCCTGTTCTCGGAAAGATGTTCCAGGGCACTGACTGATTTCGTCGTGATTTTTTTCGTGACTTTGCGATTAGCCAGGTAATTTCTTTCTGTCTTCGATTTCACCTATGGGTAGCGGGGTTCGGGCTCACTTATTATCCGGTAATTTCTGCGTATTGTTTTAGGATACACTCAACATGGCTTTTCATCACTGTGTCGTTGGATTCAATTTCGCTCAGCGAAAATTGTTTCTCTAATGAATTCGCAAAAGTTTCCGCTTTACCTTCTGCGGTTGTACTCTGGGCTGTTCTGACCAAGAAGCGGCTTGTTGGGATTTCCCAATTTCTAAGGATCTTACTCGGAGGGTTCAGAAGGTTGCACCTCTTTTTTAAGTTTAGTGTTGAATAAAGAAAGACTCGCGATGTTCTTTCAAAGCGAGCTTTATTTCCACGTTTAGTCTGTTCCCTGTTTTTTGTCTCGCCATTGGATTCGCATGGCGCTGCCATTTCGTTCGAGCCTGATTTTTTTCCCTGATTAGGTTTTTGGTTTTCAACCGGATGGCTGATGTCAGTTAGTTATAGCTTTTGCGATTTTTTCCGAGTTCAATAAGTCTTCCGAGACTGAAATTGTCTACGAGGTTATTAAACTATACATTAAAACTGATTTGTGGTCCGAATTGAGTTCATTTCGTACCCGACACCAGGATACTGGAATAAGAGTTTTCGATTATTGCGAAATCAATTACGTCCTTTGATAAATTGTTGGTTCGTAGATGGCCCCCATAACTGCTTAATTATATGTTATGTAGTATTTAGGATTGTCCTACCCATGTCGTTGATTTTACTGCTGCTCAATGCCGTGTGTTAAGCATTGAAGTCTCCTTCAAAGATTGCCAAGGAGATAGCAAGTTCTCTTAAATTTTCTAGGTCTGAGTTTGTTATTTTATTTTTTCGGTGTGGCATAAACCGAAATGAATTGCACTAGTCCTCCGTTCTTAGTATGAATGTTTATAGCGGTTGATTCTATCTGGTACTGCACATTATTGCTTGGGGAAGCTTCGCAGTCATGTATGATTATATATTTATGTCGATACTGCAACCTCTAGCGCACATTTTATCGTTGCGGTGCTTCGAGTAACTTGAAAAGTTAACTCAATCACGCAACAAACCAGTAAGGTGAATGTAAACCTTTCCTCCCTCACAACAAATATATTAAATGACAGTCAAATAGCTTCACAATGACTAACAGAACGAAACTAAAATCGACATCCCTACAGGTAGTGTTCTTGAATAGTAAGCTATTGTAGTGTGGTTAATATATTTGGTGGAGGGAGGAAAGTTTACATTCACCTGACTGATGTGTTGCAAGATCGAGTTAACTTTCTGAGTGGTCGAAGCACCGCAACGATAGAACGTTCCACTAGAGGCGGCAGCACCGCCATAAACAAAGAATCATATCTTCACCCACTGCGAAGCTTACCCAAGCAACGCGCAGTCCTGGATAAAATCTCCGTGATAAACAAAATAACAAACTCAGACCTAGAAAATCTAAGAAACCTTGCTATCTCCTCGGCAATCTTTTCAGGAGACTTCAATGCAAAACACACGGCATGAAACAGCAGTAAAATCAATGACAGGGGTTTTAGGATAATCCTAAGTACTATATATACATAACAGCTAATCAAGCAGTTATATTTATATATATAGACACGTAATTTATTTCACAATACTCGAAAACACTCAATTCGGACCACAAACCAGAACTAATGTACCTCTGTGATCCGATAGACCCCTGGCGGCGACGCCCAACGCCACCAGGAACAGAATAAATTGGAAAACCTTCGAGTCGCAAGACCCCGTAGACAATTTATCGAAATCGGAAAAAATCATGAAAGCTATAGACTAACTGACATCAGCCATCTGATTGGCAATGGAAATCTCGTCCACTAGACTGCCAGTGGACGGACATAGCTCAAACATCCCGATTAGCATTAATAACCTGATCAGGGAAAAAATAGGGCTCAAGGGCTCACACGGAATGGCAGCGCCATGCGAATCCAATCATGAGACAAAAAAAGAATAGACTGAACGTGGAAAAGCTCGCCTTGAGTCTGTCTTCATTCAATGTCAAGAGTCTTCATTCAATTTCACATAAAGAGGCGCACCCTTTTGGACCCTGCGTAAAATCCTAAGAAACCGAATTCTTCCAACAAGCTGCATCTTGGGTAAAACGGCCTAGTGTACACTGCAGAAGGTAAAACAGAAACTTTTGCGAACTAGAGAATCAATTTTTGCCAAACAAAATTAGCTCCAACAGTGATGATAAATCGTGTTGAGTGTATTCTAAAAAAATATGCAGAAATTACCAAATGAGCCCGAACTCACATAACGACGCCTCAATAGACTAACTACCCCGCTAACATGGGCGAAATCGGAGCCAGAATAAAATACTTGGCTAAACGAAAAGCCCCCGTAACGACGAAGTCTGTCACAGATCAATGGGCAAGCTTTTTGAATGTGTAATAAAAACACGATTAGAGAGTATACCGCAAAAGACCTGCCGCTTATTCCGGACAAGCAACATGGTTTCAGAACACAACAATCCACTAACCGTCAACAAATACTTAGAGTAGTCGAATTCATCACGAATGGGTTCAACCGCCAGGCACTTCACAACTTGTTTCTAGACATAGGCAAAACTTTCGACAAGGTTTGTGCGGAGGTAATGATAGTTGAACTATCTGAGGTTGGCCCTTGACCACTCCAATGCTCAAACTCACAAATTCATTTATGACGAACAGACTCTACGAGTTGCTAACCGGGAGTGGAATGTCGTGCATATACAAATTGTACAATAAAGGTGAGAGTGCACTACTCTGTGATACTCCTACTGTCGGGGTGTGTGGTGCGGGGATTTGATGCCGTTGAGTAGAAGAGTTGAGATGTTGAGGAGAAGCAACCTTGCTATAAGAATAAAATTGCTTCTCTACACAGCAATTACTAGACCGAATCGCATTAAAAGCCTGCAAACGATCCAAAACAAAATCCTGCATATAATTACAAATGCGCTGTAGTATGTATGGGGTACGAACCTTATCCCATCTTGGACCATGTAGTAAAACTGTCAAAGAAATCCTTCAGTGACGTAAAGGAACATCCCAATGACTATGACGAAAATATCTCAATGGACTTAACTCAATGGAATAAACCTCCATAGACAAACCCCAAACAAAAATGAAAACATGTCATTAACAGGATACCTGACTGGTGGTTCCGAAACACTCTTAGTGTATTCGGAACCAGGAGAAGAAAGAAGACTATAACAACACGATATCGAGTGGATAATTGAATACTGACACTGAAAAAATAGCAATGTATTTTAGTTCTACAGAATGCCAATTCAATCAATAAATTGACAATAATGCCTTAAATGCCGTGCTATTATATAGCCCGGTCGCTCATATCAGACACCTTTGAAGATGTCCTGCGCACTGATGGCATCCTGGATTTATAGCTTGATCACAAATGAATAACAAAGTTGGACAAAAATGCGGTTGATACCCATACGTGACAAGAAGTGAATCAATTGATACGAAACAACCTAATCTAATATATACAAATTAAGGGAAAATGTTGATACCTGTTTTTTTGTTGTTGTTACGGCGAGCTGCTTTGTTCAGTTTCCGTCTCAACGATGATCAACTCTTGGCACTATCACTGAATTTACTTAATAAAAGCGGTGTATTTGTTATTTATATTGCAGTGTAGGACACTTCAGGATCGCACAGTCGATTTAATTTTTTTTTAATATACGGATATGTACTCGTAATAAATATTATGTTGTTTAAAAGTTATTTGTTTTAAGACAATTTGAACAATAAGTATTATTAAGAACACATAGTTTCACATTTGGTATTACGGCCAGTCTAGCACATAGGCAGTCTCAGATAGAAGATTATTTTGTAGAAATAATACATCACTGGTCAGCACGTCTTACTTTGAAGAGATCTCATGAAAGAATGTGTTTATGTGTTAGGCACAGTTCTTCAGTTGTTCAACATCTTAAAGTAGAGAAAGAAAGAAAGGGTAAAACAGGACTAGTAATTGCTTTCATTACATCCTGCTTTTTTAGAATTGGATTCCTTGAAGGAAATTTCACCAAAACTAATTGTCCTGGAACGGAAATCCATAAAACAATTTTTAAAAATTTTCATACTGTTATTTGAATCTAGAGATTTTATACCAATGACATTTACTACCGCACCACGGATGCAATAATTCATTATTAATTTTGGAATTCCAATTGAACCTTACATTTTTATTGCTGTCTTCTGCGGAAATATGGATTTGGACCTGTCAGATTTGTGTTTGAATGTCAACCATTTTATGATATCGACTGAAGGTGCTTGATGGAATTTCAATATCAAATTTGAATCACTACAACTTTTGCGATTCCACATGCTTTGTCATTAACGACCTGGGTTTTGCCTTTCGGCATCTTCAGGCATTCTAACGCACGGATGCAACAGAACTCGTCAGTTCTGTTGCATCCATGTGTTAGAATGCCTGAAGATGCCAACAGGCAAAACCCAGGTCGTTAGTGACAAAACATGTGGAATCGTACGAAGCTGTAATGAAGTTGTATTGTTAGCCATACATACCTGAAGTGTATTGTGACATTTAAATAAAAAAAATAATAACCATATATGAACAATTTGGTCAAAATATCATGTTGTACCATTTTTTCAAAAAAGAGAATGCAACAATTGCCATAAAAAATATTTGTGCTAAGCTGGGGAATATTTTAGACATTCGTAAATGTCAAAGGCGGTTGAACAATTCAAATCCAGTGATTTTGATTAAAAAAAAAAACTTGGAAGTGGAAGACCAATTAAAATGGATGACGATTTATTAATCAGTATAATTGAACAAAGTCCAACGTTCACATTAACATTCACATTAACATTAACATCCACCATATTCACCAGAAATTGCTCCGTCCGATTATCACCTATTCAGACCGATGCAAAAATTTTTGTATGAAAAAAAAATGCCAGTTATGAAGAGGTCAAAATGGGTATATCTGAATATTTTAATTCAAAACCCAGTGATTTTTATAAACGAGGGATTGAAGAATTGCCAGATAGATGGAGAGAGATTATATCCAACTTTAACATTATATAATCAACTAATTTTTGACAAATAAATGTTTTTATCGCATCAGATTGTTTCATTAAAAAAATGATGTTTAATTCCGTTATACCTTATATTTAAATTATGATATATAGGGGACTAACTGCCATGGTCCAGTTGCCAAAGTTTTGGGATTCCATGACACTGTCTCTTGGTTGATTATCCTGTCAAATTTTTATTGATTTCTCGGTTCCCTAAAGTCGAAATCAATTAAATTTGTAATAGTAGGCTTATTATTTTTGCCACCAATGTTTCAAAATCACTATTTACTGTTGACCTGTAACTATAGATAGCAATATAATTTATTTTCAGCATACCGCAACTGGATGAACTCGATGGGAGTAGCTCCTCACGTCAACTGGCTGTACTCCGACCTTACTGACGGTCTTGTCATCTTCCAGCTGTATGATATTATTAAGCCAGGCATCGTCAACTGGAAGAAAGTGAGTACTCTATTTATGACAATTATTAAAAGCAGGGCTGTGGAGTCATTAAAAAAACACGACTTTGACATTAATTGACCAACAACACGACTGACTAAAAAGTTTTACTGTGTGTTCTGGCAGCAATGTCCAAGATCTATTTGGGGATGATGCGTCTATGTTTTTTTCGAGCCACGTGTCTAAATCCTACGTTGATAACACTTTCTTCTGCCCCTCTCCTTCTCCCTACCCAACTATGCCATCCGAGTGACACTGTTATGTTTTTGAACGCGGCTGATTTGTGTTATCATTGATATATTCGTGTCGCTTCTTAAACAAATTTGCAAGCATCGACACGTGTTAAATATCTTTAAAGACATGAAATTAGCATCCGTGCATAAACCAGCGTAAAGTATCAAATAGTATACAAAAAAATTTATATATTTGAAACATGTGCGACAAATCATTGGATTCGCCAGACTGTCCCGCATCGGAGGACAAAACAATGAACACCGGCCGTACACCAAGCGTTCAGGATGATCGTTTGGACATTCTGGAAAACAAGAGATGGCCCAGATATCAAGTCTCTTGTTGTCTCTATGGGAACGGGTTCACCCATCCACCTCACAAGTCGAAAGGGTCCCTTCAAAGAGGGCCGCCTTTAGCACTTCGTGGAAGTTTGGAAGGCAACCCCTTACCCCTTCCGAGGATGATAAAGGGAGCGTACATCCCATTCACCTTGAAGCCACCTACCTACTCCATTCCATACGCAGGTAACGGGCAAGATGCAGGTCCAGATAACAACTATCTTAAATGGATTAGAAATTTTGGAAACAGCGGATCGAACGCCCCGCTACCTCTCAAGGTTATTTTTAGTCAAGAAACGGTGGCGAAGAGTGGCCAATCTTCAACTTGAGAGAAGGAGAGGGGCAGAAGAAAGTGTTGCCAACGTAGGATTTAGACGTGCAGCTCGAAAACAGAGATGCATACAGCAGAAAACAGACATTGCTGTAAACAAAATAAGAGTTCTTTTACTGGTAGGTAAAAATCCTATATTTTTGTCAGCAAATTGTTCATTGATATATTCTTCAAAATCGTATCGTCGCTCGTTTTTCACGACCCCTACTCCGGCCAAAACACCACAACTCCAAGATTCTGACTACACAGCCTTGATTAAAAGTCATAATTGCATCACATTGTTAAAAGCATTATTTGTCCAAACTTTACTTTTTACTTTACAATCCAAATGTATCGATGAATTATTTGATCTACAATATAAATCACTCACCTGTAACTTATGTTATGGATGGATTAAAAACACAATCCATCATCTCAAATCACTTGGGCCATCATGATTCCCCGTCATCAAAGTATCGCTTTGTTTCCTCCCATAACATACCAGAATCCTTTAGTTCATCTTATTTAATTCACCAGGATAGTGTCCAAGATGCCGTCTGTAGTCCTTGTTGCCAAAAGAATTAAGCAGGAAATATATAAGATTATAACGCGTCTTAAAAGCAAAAGCAAATAAATCCACATTTTGTGAGAATCTGAAAAAAAATGTAAGCAAAGTTCAAAACAAAAAAAACGTCAATTATAAACATTAAAATATTGACATTTTTTTGTACTGGAGCACCTATATCAGTGCTCCACAGCCAGTGTGCTGCGGTACAATGAATGTGCCAACCGATAATGCTTAGTGTGCCGCAGCGCATTTTTCTAAAAGAAGAAAAATCATTTAATTCATCTACACTATAAAATATTTCACGAAAATTCTATAACATGGAAGCAGAAATAATTATTTTTTCATAGAAATTATATACTATATATACACAAATATTATACATATGATCTACAAATATAAAACATAAATTTATATGAAACAAAATTGTACATACATAAAGCAAACAATGCAGAAAGAATGAGTTTTAACAAATGCATCGATGTCGACTTCTGGTGTGCTGCTAAATTTTGGGAAAAAGCGTTGGTGTGGCGTGGAAGACAAAAGTACTGCCCTATGTATGTGACAATTTTTAAATTTTTCTGTTTTCCACAGGTACATGCAAAGTTCAGCAACCTCCGCAAGTTCATGGAACATCTAGAAAACTGCAACTATGCTGTAGAGCTCGGAAAACAAATCAAGTTCTCGTTGGTTGGTATTGCTGGAGCCGATATCCATGAAGGAAATGCAACACTCACCCTTGGTTAGTAATGCTTTTCCTTAAAGAAACAGCATTTTTTTTTACTATAAAAACAAAATGAGATACTAAAATTGCCCGCTATATCCTATATTGACCTATATTTTTCAATGTGTGACTTGAATTACCAGATAAATATTTTCATCCAATAATTTTCCAATCAATATGTAAAATTACATCCTATTTAATAATACATTAATATTCAATCCTGTAAACCTGGCTTGGATAAAGACCTATTTTATTAAAATATCACCCTAATTTAACCCGATCGACATGACATACAAAGTAAATCTGTCTATTTTTCGAATAAATTTTCGTTAAAAATAATTGGGTTGGCTTTTATGGAAGCCATGCATTAGGAATATTTCACAACAATAAAAAACACAACGAAATGTCCTCTGTTGTCACAATAACTTTAAAAAGTATATCGTTAACAAATAACTCACTCGTTATCGCCATTGCCGTCACAAATCGATGGAATGTCATTATTGTGAAGCTATGAAGATTGGTGCGAAATTCAAAACTGGTTTGTGACTGGTGCACCTTGCCGTCGCAGACCCTGCAACGTTAATGTAGAAAGAGTTAAAGTGGGCACAGTGCTAAAAAAAACAACCCTAATGTTGTTTTATTTGTATTCTTACAGCATTGATCTGGCAATTGATGAGAGCATACACACTGTCTGTATTGACTCGCCTTGCAAACACCGGTAATCCAATCATTGAAAAGGAAATAGTCCAGTGGGTTAATAGAAAACTGGAAAGTGGCGGAAAGCAGCGTCAGCTAAAAGGATTCCAGGATGAGGGCATTGCTGACGGATGTCTCGTTTTGGATCTGATCGACGCCATCAAGCCTGGATCTATCGACTATTCTGTTGTGCAGACTGGTGGAACAATTGAGGTATTTCAAATTATTAATCTTTAAATAAATACCTTATTGATGCAAATATGTATATCTGACTATTTGATACACAAAAATGTGAGACACTAAAGCGGGAAAATATTTATCATGTGAGGGAGTTTTTTTTATCCTTTTTTTTCATCAGTCAATTGAGTAATTTTGGACTCGGGACAACACTTAAATCATGAAATTATTAAAACAAATATTTATGGGGAAGAGGTATGGAATATCTTCCATAAAAAGAAAATTGTGTTTTGTTATATTCCTCACTATAAAAGAGTTCATTATGGTTTTACCATCATGGTAAAAATGATTCTTTATTTATTATAGTTCGTAATATTTTTGCCTAATTTGAATATCCTTTCTAGGAACGTCTCGCGAATGCCAAGTACGCAATCTCGATGGCCAGAAGATGCGGCGCGAGAGTGTACGCCCTGCCGGAAGACATCACGGAGCGCAAGCCGAAGATGGTCATGACCATGTTCGCCTGCCTGATGGCGCTAGACTACATCCCCACTCTGGACGCTCCCGTGTCCCAGCAGACGATGAAGAGGATGTAACCGCCGGCCGACCCTCGCGTAGACGCCACCCTTAGTAAACCGGAGTCCAGCAATAACTATGCATCGACATCACAAATCAGACAACTCTCCTTAAGTCTCAACGACCTCACTGATATTGACGATAACGGAATAAGAGTGCACAAGTATATATCTTTCAGTAGAATGTTGCCTGACTTACAAATATACTTCAGCGATTGTGATGAATTGAGTGAATTTTATGACATTTTTCAACATTATGAATCGGGAATCACGATATTTGAATCTGTTTCTATGGATCCGATTGTCGATACAGACGACTGTTTTTACAATGCATCGAGATACACACCAATTGGTGATGTAAACGATACTACACAAGCTTCCAGTCATGATATCAATATTCTACGCTCTTTACCGATGGGGTGTTGTTACATGTCGGCGTACAGTCCTCCTACCGATTTTGTATTGGCGCAATGCGCTGTAAATCTATTCCAAGTTGTTGTTATGGAGTTTTTTTCCCTCGGTCAAAAAATTGCTGCTAAATTTAAGGGACACAAAAAGAAAACTATCAACGAGTTCGATAGACATGCTCAAAATTAAATAAATAAACTTTTTCAATTTCTAGGTAATATTAAAAATATATTTATCAATTATTACCTTAACTTTGGATAAACATCTTTGTGTCAACAGACAAACAATATTCTTTGTGTCTCATATAAAATTCAAAATTTTTATTGAATACTTAGGAACAGCTTTCTGTATTGAAAATTGATCATTTCTTTATACAGGTGGAGCCGAAATATCTTGGCAAATTTAGATTTGGTAATTGCGTTAAAACTTTGGAAGGTAGATTGCCAAAAAAGGCTTTAGTACTGAGTGGTCTATAACCTATTTAAATAATTGTTTTGGCACCACTACTATGCATTCATTTGTATATTCATAATTACAAAGTGAGATTCATTATTGTGATTGGAAAAAATCACTTTTCATGTTTCAAATTATATTTTGAAATCACACCAATTTAAATTAGATATTTATAATTTAACAATAAGACATTTTATTTACATGTTTTTTTTTTCAAATTATTTTTTACATTATTCTATACCATTTTCAATTGCTTTTTTTTATTACTTTAACATTATTTATACAATTATGTTACCCTGTATGAAATTTGTTTCCAAAATAACTATTTACGTCGAACTGATCAATATCACAAAGTGTTGCCAGTATTTCAAAAAATCTTAAATATTCCAAACATATACCTCAATTAAAATACTTGTGAAATAAATAACCATAATTGATAATGATTATTCATCATAGTAATTAATTAATTAATAAGAAAAAATATTTCTAGATTTTAAAAGAGATCCGTTTGGATTTTTGTATGTATCGATTGCATAATGTTATGATCACTTGTCATAGATAGGGTAAATAATTAATAATTGCATTTATAGGACATTATACACCGCCTGATGTGAGATAATTTTAGATGAAATACACCGGATTGTATGTTTGCAATTACTTTGTCGTGAACAAGTTTCTATATCAAGAAAAAATACATAATTTTCTATGTAAACAATTTTATCACTGTTCATAATTGTTAAATTAAAAAAAAACTGCGTGACAAGAACAGGATGATTTCATTCTTTCATGTTTTCGGTGTATTTATTAATTGATTTTCACAGCTCAAAATTTATTTCAAATGTTTATTTTTCCTGTTTTGGCCATTGATAAGACTATAGATTTTTTTAAACTGTTTTTTATTAATTTTGCTGAAGTGGTTGTTAAAACCTATTCTCTTTTGGAATACAACATTACATCGATATCTGTATTTAGTAAATATTAATTAATCTTATTGTATTAATTTTTAAGATTGATAACGTGCCGGGATGATTGCTTCAATAAATTTACAATTTTAGGGATTTTTTACACTAGCTGCACTTTTATAATATAAGGATAATATTTCATATATTTGTACTTTTTCAATATAAAAAAAATCATTGGCAATTAGAGATTAGTTGCGAAAGTAATGAAAAACGATCACCGAGATTTTTACACTATATTTATAATAAATAATGTATCATAGATTTTCTATTTTTGTTTTTTTTTTAATATATATGTTTATTTGTGGATGATTTGTTGATGTTGATTTGCGAAAACTATCACATTTTTAATATTAATGATAAATTCGAAAACAATCATCCAAACTTCCTGTTGCATCCATTAGGAATTAAATTTGCTATATTTTAATTGAAATTTCATCCCCAAGTCTAATTAATGGTGGTTTTTATGATACTCGTTTCAATCTACATCTGAGGCTTTTATTTTCATCAAATTGGTGATTTGTGATTCCGCGGCATACCCGTTATTTCTATTGAATACATATGAATACGAATTACTTCTGGTAAATCACTACTACCTTAATCAGAGACAAGACATTTAGAGAGGCGTCATAATCATTCAACGCACCTGCATGGTGTGTGAATCCATGTTCCAGAATAATTTTGTACAAAATAGAGAGCCACTTTGCTGTTTTGGTAACCTACCAATATCCAAATTCTCTGTACTATATGTTTCAAAACAATAAAGCTAATATTTTCTAAAATGAAAAGTTTTAAAATAAATCATTTTTAAATTTATTATTTATTCATATACTTCATTAGGTCATAATTATTCTTAGTGAATATTGTATTATCATATCCCCTATCTAATGTAATTATTGTAACCAAAATTTATTATTATATTTTAAAATGCGTTTAAAAAATTAATTTATTTTTAAGAGATTAATTTAATTGACTAAAAAATTCTGTTATAATTGCGGTGTTGCCAAACGTTTATACCATATTTAATACTAAAATGGTATGTCACCTATCAACGAAAACAAAGTGTGGTCGCCGCAATAATAAATTTGTGTTATTTTTAAATTTATTGTACACATATTTATTTATTTTTAAAAGATGTACTTATATTATTTTTAAGAAGTTATATTATTATTGTTTGAAATGCGGATAGTTTGCTAATTTAACTTTATTCATTTTAAAGTTTTGGAACGCTTAGAAAAAGTAAATTTCTTCTAGAATTCTTTTTGCATTATAAATGTGTATTGAACGTAATTATTTTGAATAAAAAAATATTCTTATACTATCGTTTAAAGTGTGTAACACATTACTTGATAACGTAATTGCCAAATATTCTTAGTTGGCATACCAGGTTATTTCAAAAAATATTACTCTGTAAAATGAAGCACTACTATTTTTATACTGCCATCTAGTGTTTACTTTTGAATGTTATCATTGACATCTATCTTAAAATTTTGAAAGCTTTATTTTATTTGTAACAATATTTTTTTTTATATCACTGGTATGTGTTTTTGTATCTATTCTACGATAAAATTAAAGGAAAAATGTTAATATGATACATAAACTGTTCCATAAAATAAAAAATAATAAATTTTGCAGTAGGTAGATACACACAAGTAATATAATTGTTCTAAGAATATTTTTATGCTTCCAATAAGTGTTTTTCAATGTAAAAATATGCATTAATAGGTTTACATAAAATTTCTTCCTATTTTTCAGTGGAGTTTTATATAGAATTATATTTAAAGCTAAAATATAGCTTCCACTGTTCCACCATCTTACATTCCTTTGTAAAATACACATTCATTAAAAAGATGCTTTTATTGTTTTAAGAATTTTTCGATTTTTTGTACTTTGTAGTAGATATTGTCATTATGTTGTATGTAACCTTATATAGTTACTTTATAATGTAAACAAATAAAGAAATTGTACTAAAAAGAAACAAAAATTTTCTTTAACCCCGCCCCTGCTCTTTGGAGTTTTTTCGGGAATATAAAGCAAATAAAATCAAACAGCATCTCATCTGACGATAGATATGTATCATAGGAATGTAAGTATGAGTCCTAGACCAGTGGTTCTCATGTCTTCAATATCTTCACAAATCTATGAAATTATTAATATTTTGAAATTGATTAAATACAGTTAACTTGTCCTTTGCAAATGCAATTATTATTTTATCACATCTTAAAACAAAAAATTGGTATGGCCACGAGACATTTCCATAGGACTGCTGATGTTTATAATGCGGCCACGGTAATATTGTATATGAGAACATCTGTTTTAGACTTAAGTTTGTAAGAAGAAACGATTATTAAGAAAGTGGACTACGATACAAATCATTTGATGAATCTGAAGCTTCCGGAACAATTCACTAAAAATAAATGTATTGTTTTTGAATTAAGCTTAATTATCTCACATTAAGATTAATTATCTCATATTTTATGATGGTCTGCAGTATTAAAACTCCAGTATCTTTTATTTGAAGGAGTATGCAAAATAAATTACCCCACAGCAGTGCGGAACCAAGGTATGATTTAGAAATACTATTTGTTCTTCAACAGAACGAGAATAGAAGATTTGTATACCAACTGCAGTAGAACCTCGATTATCTGGATTGGTCAAAAAAATTACAAATTTGCTGATATGCACGTGACGAATTGCGTCCACTTATTACGTACGTGTTGGAATGCAATCTTAACATTTGCTCTGACAATAAGTCCGTTGTAAAATATGGGTTAGTGGTCATCCAAATTCGATACACATTAAATGTTTGTTTCTTGAAAACTTAATCACGATTAAAATATTTATTTTTAATATAGCCGATATGTCAATGAAAGGAAAACGTGTTGCAGTTTCATTAAATAAAAGGATATTATCAATGCTATGAAACTCAGTAAATCAGGACGTTTTTTTGTCTAATAAATATGATGTTGGAACGTCAAAGATCTCGGATACGAAAAAAAAGAAATAAATGAAAAAATTTTGAAGTTTACCAATTGTTTGATCTCGGAAGATGGAACAAAATTAGGTGCTGAATGCGACGAAGAAAATGTAACTGAACAGTTAAATTTCGATGCAAACAATCCTGGATTCTTAATTTTGAATGATGAGGAAATAATTAAAGAAATGTCTGGCTCAGAGGAACAAGATCAAGAAGACGAAGAAGGGATTTGTTACAGGGGAAACATTGACCCTACACATTCTGAAACTTTTAAATGTTGAGGTTTTCGCCATGAAGTGGTTTGAGAGTCAATAGTGCAATTCACAACAAATTATATGAGAGTATTCGCAGCATCGAAAAGAAAAGCTAGCTTTTAGCAGAAATCGATAATTATTTTTTTCAACAAAACTATTTATTAATCTAAGGAAATAAAAATGATTCATACTGAATGTTCTTACCTTTTCATGTCAGTAATGATTTTTTCGATTAACCAGATTTGTCCTTATCCAGACTATCTTCATCTCAAGTTAGTCCGGATAATCGAGGTTCTACTGTATTTTAATGGTATGTAAGTCTCTATTTATTCTCTCAATAGGGTGTAAAAGGATTAATAGTCATATTTTGAACTAGAGTGGAACCCAGTCTTTGTTTTCCAAGGTACCCTGGAAAATTGAAATTTGCAGGAGAGTCATGAATTATTTTCAGTCTCAATTAGATCTAACATTCTCCACAAGAGGCAATTTAGTTGCAATGTGAAATATGAATCAAAAATAAGCCCCAACTGAATCGCCAAGATGACAAAACTGTCTATGTCTAGGTCTTCAGTAGATGAGTTGTCGGGCGTAACATGTGCTGGTATCATAACAACAAGATAGTGCTTAGTCTTTTTTATAGTATTGTTTGAATATGGTCGAACATGCTTTTGAGTAGGATATCGAATGGTTGATAAAAACGATAAGTTGGAATAAATTTTAATAGATAAGACCGCATTATTGCTTTGTTAGAGCCATGGATATTTTTGATTGGGATGATATAAGTCATCAAAAATAGATCGATCACGGTAAAACTTGTAACAGAGGGCATTATATTAAACTGATGAATTGAAGAGAGTGCTAGATTAGAAAATGATTGAGATTTTGGCATATATGTTATAGGTCCAAGGCTGGGAATATACAAAATCATTTTTTAACTATCACTTCTTGGTAGAAATGTTTTAGATTTAAATCAATTAAATATATATTATGTAATATTTACCACAATTTTAGTTTGTAATGATCAGGACCAATTCGCTCAGTATGAGCATTATTTAAATTAGTGCACAAAATGAAAATGATGATCATGAGAATAATAGATTCACTGTATCTGATTGATACTAGCAAATCAGCTTAATAGAAGTTGTTGAATAAGACTGTTTGATTCAGACAATCAACTTCGTTTTGAAGAAAATTCTTAACGAAACAAGTGTGATGCAAAAATTATAAGAGATTGTTAATAAAAACTTTGCTTACAGATCCGTTAACCTTTTATGATTTTTCTTTATGCAATTCCAAAATCCCTTGACTATGGAACTAAGTAAACTGAACGCTTATCGGTTGATCAATCAGTTACAGAACCAACTAACAGAACTTACAATGACATCCTCGCCTCTTTAGAGTAGTCATCAAAGATTAAAAACGTGTTGAAATACTTGGAAGTATTTTTCCCTACATTGTGAGCATCACGCAGAGCCAGATTTCGATGAAAAAAGGCCCTAATGAAAAATGGACTTGAAGTTTTTATGCGATACAATGATATAAAAAAATAAGGTTTTACTTTACAAAATGTCGTAATTAAAAGATGAATAATGTTGTATATTTTACCCTTTCGTAGCGAAATCATCCGTGAGTTAAAAGTTTGTTACTTTGAATGCACAAATTCTTCATACACACAACTTTACTTTAAAACGAAATAAAGCACTTAATTCACTTATAACACAATAAAATTATTGTTTATTGTTTTCGACTGTCCCCTCGTGCGCTCTGATTTCTATTTGATCTCGGAAGCTTAATTATATTATTGGTAGTATTGTCAACAAATCTAACCTAGACGCATTCGACGTTTGTATTCGGCAAATTTTAAATATACTGTTTATTTCAAATATAGTTTCATCTTCACGAATACAATGATATTGTTTGTTTCGCCAAATTATTACGATTTATTATGAAATTATAAATGACGTTTGACAACCCGTCGTGTCACTGTTAAACTGACGAAAAGTGCAAAGTTAAGTGAATGACAAACTAGCGCCACAAATTGATCGCGGCAAACCTAGAAAAACACTTGTCAACAAAAAACAAAACTGAATGTCTCCATATTTTTAACGGTTAATATGTTTCAGCACGCATCTTCATGTTTTATTTATCAAGGTTAAATAGTGTTAAATTCTTAAACACTATCCATTATCTTATATATGGTTTAACAACCTTTTTCAAGACACAATCACCATTTACGAAAGCCGCGTAACTCGCGAACTCTGTCACATTCAATTAGAAATACATTGTACGGCGATGAAGATGAATTAAACAGTGCTGGATTAGTTTCTGACTACACAAAACATTTGATTAGAACATCAAGGACAGAGGGTACCGATTTTTTTTCATTCGCGCAATGAATATAAAAAATAATTAATATACGTAATTAAGAAGTATCCATAAAATATATTCGTTTAATTGGCATTGACTTGGGGTAACATTATTATAATAGGGTAAAAATAAGAACCTTCTACTTTTATATACACTGTTTCAGCCATTTTAAATTACGTCGTCGTCGTCGTCGTCGTTATATTTTTGTTTGAATCTAAATTTAACTTAGAGTGAACTTTTTGAATAATAAAAAAAATTAGAACTTATTTACACAACAATTTTATGATAAGAACCGGTTACACTCATTATGTATATTATCAACTGATTGAAATGAACAAAACCAGTCCAATTCAAAGAATATTTTTGGGAAATAAGTACTAAAAAAATGCTGTTTTTTATTATTTAACATATCACACCTTTCCACCAAGAAGTGATAGTTAAGGTAAACGTACCAGTAATTGACTATGTATCAGTAGTTGACCATTTGTCAAAAATATATTTACATTAAGGTTTCTAGAAATTATAACCTTGGGAAAACATTTTTTTTAATTAGCCTCACCATTTACCAATACGACTGTGAAGAATTCAAATGTTTAAAGGACTTCATAATTGCACAGTGGAAGCATTTTTAGGTTTAGGTGAGGGATCTGCCATTTTTTGCTATTTTCTTAAGGTTTTTGTTAAGGAAATGTGTTTAGTAGAATAAATAGAACAATACGGTATTTCAATAAGCACGAGGTTTTTGTGCCATAACCTTGATAAACTGAGTTTGTGGGGTGGTCGAATACTGAATCTCAAAATTCAATGTTTTTTAGAAGGTGAGTTTAGAGTTTTAGGTCAACTACTGAAATATTAAAAAATATTTATTCACAATTAATAATGTATCTATTTTGCATTAAACATTGTGAGAAGAACAAATTCTAATTTTAGGTATTGTAGTATACTGGGTTTCAGTATTTGACCACCAATCAACTACTGGCTCCGTTGATGATCAACTACTGACTCAGCTTATAAATTTTTTACAGCTTATATATTTTATATCCAAACTGGCTGGCAAAAACTGGGGGTTCAAAGCTCGTGCGCTTAAAATAGCGTATGGTGCTATTTTTATGGGGATAGCCGGTTATGCATCTACTGTTTGGCATTCTAGAGCAAAGATTGGATTTGTAAAGAGAACTTTGCTGAGTGGACAACGAACTGCTTTGATTTCACTCACTAAAGCGTACAGGACCACTTCGACGAGGTCCTAGCTGGTGTACTACCGCGTACCTGCACATACAGATACGCGGTAGGGTATTCATACAAATATCGAGGACGTTCCTCTGACACCGCCCCTTCTGCAAAACATACAGACACTCACACTTATCATTCATTTGTAAAAAAGCTGGCGTATAGAATAGCTTTGGCAGCCTGTGCAGACTAGGTGGTCTCTTTCCACAAAAGGTCACCAAACATATCTTTTCTTCCCAAACGCAACCTGGAGGCTCAAAGTGAAAAGACTTTCACCTGGACACTGGGTTTGCCAATTTATAACCGGCCATGGCAAGTTCAACGGCAAACTATTTGGGCTGGGCAAGTTGGTTGAAAGGCCAGATTGCACTTGTGGACACAACCATCAGGACACTAATCACGTACTGTGGGACTGCCCCGAGATGAATACCGAACAAACAGAGCTGTTTGCTGTGGTCTGTCCTCATACAGGCCCATTAGGCCACACTGACTTAGTATCAACCAAGGCCAACTTTGAGGAATTCGATAAATTTGCAAGATCATATGGGGAATGAGACATTCTCGATTCGTATTTAGATTCAACTCGTAGCACAATAAACTGTTTTTTTAGTACACAGATCCACAGGATACCTAATATCACGTAAACTAAGTGGCTGAGCAAGTCACATTTTTTTTTCTTTCTTTTTTTTTTCTCTTCTTTTAAGCACACTAGTGCATGGTTTAACGATCGGTCCGTGCAGCTCTGTATCGGGCTAAGAATATGAGGAGGATAATCGATTCTTTTTATTAGTATTGCGTTATGGAAGGCGGCCGTGTAACAACAGCTGCAAACACATAACGGGTGAAGGTGGGACAACCAACTTGTAACTAAATTAAAGAATCGTCTACAATTGGGCAGGGAATTCGCATGATACATCTTTATTTATGTTGTGGAGAAAGACTCAACTAGAGTTGACTAGAGTTGAAAGACTACATACTCAATTCCCGCTGAGGAAGTTTCAATCAATGGTGTTGTCTCAGCAGTTTGCTTAATAATATTCCAATCGATGATATTGCCACAGCAGTATTATTCCAAAACACACCAAATAAGCAACCTGCAAATAATTGTGTCATTTGCAGTCCAGCAATTTTGTTTCATAACACTCCAAATAATCAACTTTCAAATGACACCGGCATTCCAGAAGATATGCTTAACGACTCTCCAGCAAAGCAACCTTCAAACTATGATACAAATTTAACAGTTGACCAGTCTACTTCCTGTCCTGAACCTTTGGCTGGTTTATCAGTTGCAATCCCAAGCCCTTTCAAGGGGCATTTTTATTATATGGATGTCAGAAATGACAAAACGAAGAACAATGAACGCTGAAAGAAAAAATGCCTTCTATTGTTTCAGAAACACTAAGAGTACTTTCAAAGAAAAATCAATATAAAAGAGGAGATGGAACAATCAAGGGTAGAACGAGCTGCAGAAAGGCAAAGGAAGAAAGAACTAAAAGAGAAATCTAAAGAAAAATGCTCCAGAAATTTAAATTGACAAAAGAAAGATCATTGAAGAAAAAATTGCAATTTTCATCGGAAGGTTCAGAATCAAACATAGAAATTACTGACTCTTCAAAAGATAACTTGAATGAAGAGTCCTGAGAAGACAGCGTGCAGCTGAAGCATTCCAATTGGATACCTGTTGAGAAACACGTCAACGAGCATGTGATATTTTTATATGAAGGAGAAAATTTCAAGGGAAAATTCTTTACGTTTCAAATTCAAAGCTTCAGCAACTATTTCCTCCATGCAGAAGTGTGGACGATTGTGGAAGAGGTCAGAGAGGCCTGGTGTGATAGATTATGACTGGAAGGCAACAGTTTCCCATATAAAACTTCCTACAAAAGTGTGCAAAACTCTAAGTGTTTATGCAGTTCCTGAATTGGATTACTTGTGGACTTTTCTTATGCTTTCTTTATGCTTATAAAACATGTATTTTAAAGCTTAAATTTTTATAATAATTAACAAAATATACAATATTATAAAAATTGTTCATGATTTTTAATTAAATCACCTTTCAGAACCGATGGTCAACTACTGGTACAATATAGGACAATTACTGGCCATTTCATTTTTAAGGGTGGTCAACTACTGAAACATTCTCCAAATTATTTAAAATGGCTTGTATTTTTTTTGCAATGCAACTTTTTCAAATCTTTCTTCGCATAAATAATCTACAATCTTTAAAGATTATCTTGATGTATCCACTTTTGATATTTAACCGGTGGATTGTTGTCAAAGTTGAAAAACTCCTTAGCTGGTCAACTACTGGTACGTTTACCTTAACACATTAAATGTGATTAGAATGAACTGTTTAAAAAGAGATGTGAGATGAGAGAGAAAAGATATACTCTTCAAACATTGAAACTTTTACAAGTAATTAAAATTGTGCTTAGAGCTATTGTATGAAAATGAACGTGAATATTTTTATTAATAAATATACTGAAATTGAATGATTATCCATAATATAATGAAGAAAGCTGATATTTTTGGCAAGATAATGCCGAGCGATCGGTACCAACTTATTTTACAGATGCTGCATTTTTTGGACTCTTAAGTACCTTCATCAGATAGACTATATAAAATAAGATTTATTTTTAAGCACACACGCAAAATTTGTATTATTCCATTTCCATTTAGAGTGGATGTGAAATTTTGTAAGCGTTGTGATGAACGTCAACATATGAATAATTTATATATATTCTATAACATATGAGTAAAATACATAAGAACTTAGTTCTTAAAGTGTAATAAAGTGAGTGATAAATAGTTTGCAAAGTGAAACTTCACTAATCCAAATGTCAAGCCGTCAATGAGTTCCTTTTTCGCGGATACGCGTGACTTATTTCTTAGGGATAAATTTGTAAGTAATTACAATAATATAGATCATTTTTTTGTTTTTTTTAATGTTTTGAAATATTCCTAATGCATTTAGCTTCCATAAAAGCCAACTCAATTATTTTGTTATTGCTGTATTTATAGCTCTATGTGGAAAGAAAACATTTTAATAAATAGCAACGCGAACAGATTTAATTTGTATGAAAAACTGTCGCACTGATCGGGTTAATATGTAAGTACATACATATTTTGTATGAAATTCGACTTACGACCAAAGTCAAGGAAGGTATCTCGGTCGTAAGTCGAGGACTACGTGTACAATTCAACGTGTTAGCTTTAGCTTATATTTCGAATAAATTTATCAAAAATAAAAAATTAAAGCCAAACTCCCTCCAGAGGAAGCAATCTTTGTTTAAGCGCTTGGGGCCTTCAATGGTATTTAACCGCCCTTGATATTAAATGTCATCTTTTTATCAATAATAATATTTTAAGCTTTGTAAAAGAAATTAGAAATACACTAAATATTATTGTTTAAAAAATTGGGTAACATTATTTTTGACCCAATGATATGAATTACTAATATATTATCATAAAAATCATTCTCATTTTACATACCTTAACTGTAGAATATTGGTAAGTGCGATTCATACATTGGGCGCTTTTTCCGTTCCCAGCTATAAAAGGTCGCTCATAGATGTCTCTGCAAACATAAGAATGAATAAATAAAAATTAAGTTTACTGAATGCCTAAAAAACACAGTGTATTTAGTTTTATCACGAACGTGTAATTATCGAACGCCCAAAACGAATAAATTTTTTCGTGGGTGTCTTGGGGTTAATATGTCTCATAAATTGCATGTACAGGAATAGTCCGAACTTTTTCTCGACAATTATTTTATTATTGTTTTTAACAATTATTATCCATTGATCAGTTGGGGAAAGCCTGTTATGTAAAATCTTCTTGAGGATTATTGGTTTACCGGTTTTTAATTTGTTACTGACACGTTTGCGACTGACGATGTAAATTTTTTCGACAAATACATATTTTATGTTGTCTATGACATTAAACTTTAACTAGTTTAAAAGTCTTTCAAAATTACAAGGTCAAATTTATTTTTTACACATTCTGTTACCCAACACACTTTAGTTATATTTGTCCATACAATTAGTTCACTTTAAGTGTTTGCTTCTTGACATTCCTTCTAGCTAGGAAACAAACTGCGTATGCTATTATTTTTAGAACTACTTTGCACGTTTCAATGAAAGCGTAGTACGCGTTTTATCAAATAATATGTACGTTTCCAACTTAAAAATAATACAAAAATAATTGGGCCATTGTAATATGTTTATAGTTGACAATTAAAAATATAAGATAACTTTTGTACATTTCCACATGTTTTGTCATTTACGACCCGTGATTCGTTTTCGGCATATTCATGCATTACCTCATGGGAGATCATAAGCTATTTTATCAGAAAATTTAAGAAATAAACAGACACAATTAAATTCAATATTTATATTCAATGATCAACTAAACGTTTATAATTCTCCCTTAATATATTCCTTACGTGATATTACTTCAATGAGTCGACAATCTGAAAAAAATCAGTTATACACTACGACACCTTATAATTCATCACACAAAAACCCAACATCTTAAAATGAGTAGGTACCTCTAATTATAGAATCACCTACATACTTTTTTAGGGTAGTGTAAAAAACTTTCATCGAAATATCATAGGCTGTGTTGGGTGTAAAATTGTCATTTTCGAAACTGAATGTTATTATAATGCAGGGCTGTGGAGTTCCGACTCTGACATAGACCAACAACACGACAAAAAGTTTTGTCAGGTTTTTTCCTACCTTATCTATCTATGTGCATTAAATTAGAGATCAACAAACCAATCCGGCAAATTTTTCATAATATGCATGTAACATGAATAAACAAAATTCAAACTATATTAATTTAAAAAATGTTACATTCTATTTAAATCATAATTAAGAATTTTAAGAGCTGAAAATAACCTCTCTACAGATAGTTAGGTTGGTGGAAATACTGTAACGGTCAATGCTGAATCTATCATTTCTGGGGACTGCACTGCCATTTTTAAATTTACATTATAGGCTTGTAAAATTAATTTTAAAATTATAAAATAGTCTCCTTCGTCTACTATCTTGGGACTCAATCAATGAAGTTGAAATATTCTTCAAAATCGTCCAATTGATAAAGTAGTCGAAGTCTTTTATTTTTTACGACTTTAATTCCGATTCCACAGTAGTGTTATAATCAAATCAGTAAATATTCAAGATTATTTAAGCTTAAGGTACAACTTAGTAACATACATTTCGCGTGGAAAAACTTCTGTTTATATATCTCTAGGAGGGGTCTAGATATTACATTATATTAATGTAAAAATATACTAACATTTAATCCGATACGAGTTGTAGATGTTGCACCGTGAATATGGTAGATAGTCATGGACGTGTTAAAAGCAACGTGATGCAATGGACAAAAATAAATATGACTCATTTAAGATGCGAAGGCGTAGATGTTAGCAAGATTTTTTCAGGGATGCTTTTTAATTACAAAACATTTTCTTTTAATTGTTGAAGCGGTTTGATGTGGCCGCTTCAAGTAGTTAACACTCAAGCCGGTAATAATAAATGACACGGCAACCTCAAATTACTTTGGTAATATTCCATCTTTTTGGTTGTCTATGGCAATAGACAAAGTTCAAAGTGAGCGAATTTTATTAGATCTGTTAGGGACCGTTTATTGTCATATATGTACGTATATTCCAATGAAATAACTATGTTTCATTTTTGACACAAGGCGCTTATTTTTTTTTGCTTTATTTAAGAATACAGTCAATTGATGTAAGTCACAAATTGAAATGGTATTACGATTATATTCTAGGGTAGTGATGGCGAACTTTTTGAGCTCGGTTTGTCAAAATTATAAAAAAACTTATAATATGCTGTGTCGCATACATAATTTTGTAATATTAACTGCATTCCGCGGCCACATAACAACAACAGAACAGAACAGAAAGGGGGGAGGGACAAATGTTTATATACACAAAATAAAAAAATAATTTAACAAAAGAAAAAAATCTTTTCAGTTGTCTTATTGTAGTATTTACCAACAAGTAGGTAAGTATAATGATTTAATATTTTTTTTATAATTTTTTTAAGCAGTATAAAAGGAGGGGGGGATCGGGTGACGTTTGCATGAATGCCCTAAATATTTATTTTCACCGCTAACAACAGCGCTATCAAAACGAGTTTTATTTTTATACATATTGCTTCATTAAATAAGCAAGAACAAATAATTCATTGAATTGGTGACTTTTGAAAATAAGTTCTAGTAAACTTTCTTGTTGGTTTTAATGTTTTATCGAGATTAAAGTACGTAAACAAACAAAAATGAGTAAAGCTATTGTTAGATTTTTTTAGAACATATTTCTCTGTTCTCGTGGAAGATCGTCCCTTAAGATTATATGCCACGATTGACACGCTTGTCTTACGTTCACCATCACTGTTATAGAGAAAACTCTGAACTTTACGGCGGCAGCATACGTTTTTCAATATGAAAATTGATTAACAAACCGAGATAATAATTGCAATCGTAAACAATAAAACTGTATACTGACATCTATTATATAAATATAATAACTATATGATTTGTAAAAGTAATAGGGAATTTTATCAATGAAACATTATATTTAAAAAAAAAGTAAGAAAAACGGATCGTTTTACTATCCCAATATATGATTTTGTCAAAAAGCCATCTTTATGTTTATGATGACAGTGTTCCATTCATGACAATTCTGAATCGGTGTTGCTGTATTCATAACCTTTTATTTGTTATAAATTATCCTTTCAACTGTACAAAACTTCACGCTCGATATAAACACATTTGTTAATGTGAAATATATTATTGTTTTGTGATGACAATGTTTTTAGCAAGGAATATTCACCCGAGTGCTATCGCTTTGAAGCCATAAATTTCAAATCAATCACTAAGAAGTCATATAAATACATTTGCATGTATATACAGTGAAACCTCGATTCCACGTTTTACAAAGGCCTTAAAAACGATAAATGCGGGAAGGCTTCAAACAATAATAAAAAAACAAAATCTTTAAAAAAAACACAGTCTCCCCTTTGATTTCCAAATATGAGGTTGTAAAAAAATGTGGTAAAGGTTTTGTAAAAATTATATTAATTAAATCTTATTTATTGAAATAATCGAAAGATATTTTAAACATTTTCCTGTGAAATTCTTTATTAAATAAAGCTTCTAGATATTTAAGTGAACTTTATATAATATTTCATCATTAATTTTTTTGGTTAATATAAAAAAATTATATTCAATAGAGAGATTAATCTATTAAAAAACCGGTCAATCGGGATAATATTTGAGACGAGACCATAATAATATATTTAGATGATAGATTGAGAAAATTGATATATTGAGGAACGATTAATGAGGGATTTAACATTGTTTATATGGGTTTTCTATGGCACAATATAAAATGAACGAATTATCCGGGAAAATGTGTTGATTGATTAGGGTAACAAGGGCACAGTAAATCAATTTCAAGTGAAACCACGAATAACGTTTCATAAAGATACTAATAACATGACAATAACAAAGTTGAATAATTTTTGAAAGAGGCATGTTAATTTTTAAAAACATTATCGATTGCTCTGGTTCGTGACATTTTCCATTTCGAACTCTGGTTTATAATATTAATAATAATCTAAAACACTAAATAAAAAAAAATCACGATCTCCTTTCATTCATTGATATCGGATATATAAAATAAAATAATGTATTCATTTAAATGTTACTATCACATAAATAACAAGTCAGTTTGGCATATACACAAAATGCCAATGTGAGTAATAATTTATTGCTGAAAATTCAGTCAATTAATTATTGTTTGATCCCAAAGAAATCGCAGTTGAAAAGAATATTCGTGACGCAAGCAAAGTCCTCCGAATTGAATCGTGTTTACACTTGAGGCCGAGCCCCTCATTGTTTACACGTAACTTTGTTTTAATTATAGACGTATTATACTAGAAATGTCAATATTTACACCAGTACAGTGGATTTATAAGACTCTTTAAAAATATGCATAGTTCTTAGCTTATGACGATGGCTTTTTCCATATTTAATAGCCTGACAACAATATTCATAATGCAAGTTATTGCAAATTTTTACGTATACACGATAGAAAAATAGCACGTTTTGACATTTGTATGTTGTGATCATTTATTTTTAAAATTGTCACACTTCTATAGATGTTCTCTGGGGTAGATTACCAGTTTATTTTTGTTTAAATTAACTTTATTTAAAATGAAATCAACTTGGCTTAATGATGTAAAATTCTATAATATAATATTCAATATTGAAAATTACGTCAAGAACAAAAAGTCAGTTTAATCTCCGCTTCTATTGGTTTACAGATTTGAGATCTCTTTAACGATTTTCATGAAATTTTCATGCATTTAAACTGGTATTTCTTAAAATTCCACACGAATGTTTTATAAAGGTTGCTAAAATTCTTATTTTTATGTTTTTTGTGATTACTTTTTTTTTATATCCACTGAAAAAAAGAAAACCTCCTCTGTTGAGATCACATTCTTTCATAATGGTCAAGAAAATTAGTCTTGGTGATGATTCTATATGGTCCTTTTAAATCATATTTATTTCATGTTGCTCAATAAAGTATTCATTTGGCACAGGTTTTGAATCAAATAAATAAATAATTTTTAAACTGTCTTGGTGTTCACATTTCATTCATAAGGTTTATTGTTTCAACTGTGATAATTTTCAGAGAACCTTTTGGTATATATAAAAAAACAGTAATTCCTTTTTAAAGTGACGTTTAATAAAAATATATAGAATCGAAATATTGATATACAATATATAGAAACAGTTAAATTGACAAAACGCACAACTCATTGAGAGTCATCCTAACGAAAGATTAAATTTACTTTCTTGGGAAGTTGACGGGGAGCGGAGGAATATAAAGTGAGTGCATGAAAACGAACTGTTTTCTCAGACACAAAAAAGTATTGTAATATGTTAATTTGCAGTGGGTGATCGATTTACGAACAGTTCGGACTGCGAACAAATCGGAAAACGAACACAATCGCGAAAGATTTTTGTGTTCGGATAACCACCTAAAATTACCTTTCTAATGTAAAATTAAAAAAATATAGTAAATCGGTGATCGGTTAACGAACAATTCGAATAGCGAATCACTGTCATGAAAGATTTTTGTGTTCGGATAACGAGCACTTATTCAGATAACTAATTGAAATGACCTTTCTAATGCATAATAAAAATTTATGGTTAATCGATGATCGGTTAACGAAAAATTCGGATATCGAGCACTGTTATGAAAGATTTTTGTTTTCAGAAAATGAATTTTTATTTGGATAACGAACTGAAATGACCTTTCAAATGCATGATAAAAAACTATGGATAATCGATGATCGGTTAACGAAGAATTCAGATAGCGGACATAATCTTGAAACAGATTTTGTTTGTTAACCGATATCTTAACTGTATGTGCAAAATTGCGAGCCGCTTTTGTTATAGAAAAAATACAAAACAATCATTTTTAAACTAAAACCATCCACGCATATATTATTTTTTGGATCTCTTCGTTCCAGCGACCCATTTTAAATAAAGGCGGTGAAAATAATGAAATTTCAATCTATCCTTGCATATTCAATTTCACAAATGCAACAAAATATTGGTCAGGCGCCAACCATAATTATTTAGATTCACATTTTTGTAAAAGATTTCTACCTGCTTGTCCCAAGTTATATTTTTTTGTTTACAAGCTATATTGTTTTTAAATAATGTAACCTACTTTTGAAAGATAACAAAAGATCTTTATCAATGCATTATCTTTTTCGTAGAGCCAAGTAGGAGTATATATTTATATTGTCTTTTATTTTCTACACTCAAAAGACGAGACCTTCACAAAATACTTGAGACAAGGTCATATTTACTCAATCATATTTCTTTATTTATTTTTTATATTTGAGATAACAAAATAAATTGAATGATTTGATTGGCATATAGAAATATGGTTTATTTCTATCATATTCCAAAAAACGAATTTGAACAACTCAAGAATAATTTAAATTATAACTGATTTGATTGTAAAAAACCATCATAGCCTAGTGACTTTGTGATATGGTGTTTTTACAGTAATGCAATTGGTAAAATTAATACTTAGTGATATCTTCGGATTTTGAATGGGTGGGTTTTGGTAAGATTAAACTTCAGATGACATTTTATTGTAAGCAAGGCTGCGAAGTCGGTGTCTGATTCGAGAGTCGGAGTAGGAATCGTAAAAAACGAACGAATCCGACAAATTTTTCGATTACACGATTTTTAAAAATATGTCAGTGAACAAGAAGAAATACATCGTCCTCGTTTGATTCCCAAAACAGTCAAACTCAGCTTTTTGTCGGATTAGTTGGTTAATTTATATTTAGCACACAAATAGAAAAGGTAGGAAAAAATCTGACAAAATTAAACTTTTTTAGTCGAGGTCTTGTTTTTTTTGACGACTCCACAGTCCTGATTGTAAAAATATATTTTTTTAATTATTGTCTAATTGAAAAATCTCACCAAACTAAATAAGCAAGGTCTAACTGCACATTTAATAAAAACAATGCACTTAACTGGGATCAGTCAATAAAATTCTAAATTTGAATTCCATCAATTAGTATGGTATCGACTATTACGCAAACTTGTTTATTGTTGCAAACATTCTTTGTCTATAGACAATTTTTTTTTTTTTTTGAATCCATGATGAATTTATAAGACTGTGATAACATAAAGGTATGTAGAAGGATATTATCAAGGAAAAATATACCTTAAGTCATTTAAAAATCTATAAAAACCTTGGTTATATTAACTTGGCATCTTGTTGATATCGAAAAAGGTAATACGCAAATAGTGGATGTTGTCAGTTTGGAACTCTGTAATTACAAAAACGTTTTACTGACGTTTTTTAACCTTGTATTAAATCGATAATTACTAATGTCTGTTAATCAAGATCCATTAAAGTGTATTGATAATGGATAATAAGACATGATAGCAATTTGATTGTGATAACAATCTTCCCGATATTAAAGTGCGTGGACCACGACCGATATACCGACTAGAGACTATAAAATAGCGGTCGGGGAACTTTTTTAACCAGTACCCCATAATATTTTTACGTTATACGTTATGACCCACTCATTTTGAAAAGGAAACAATCAATGTAAATTTTAATTAAATATTTTGTATTGATATAAATTATGATACCGAATGAAGGTGCTTGATGGAATTTCAATTTCAAATTTGAATTGTTCCAACTTTGTACGATTTCGCAGGCTTTGTCACTAACGACCCGGGTTTCTCCTTTCTTTCATCTTCAGGCATTCTATATATGTAGGTATTTATATATATAAAAAAAACTTGCTTGTAAGTTGTATTCTATCATTGATAATGCTCGCGATGAGCGAAACCGGTCCTGGTCAAAAAATATATTGTGGAAATAAGTAGTAAAAAATGTGTTTTTATTATTTAAAATATCATGCCTTTCCACCAAGAAGTGACTGTTACCACCTTAAAATTGAGTAAAAACTATCAACATACTGATATCTGCCGTATCAATAATTGAGACGCTATCATTTGGTGCATAGGTTCCCAACCTTTTTCGGGTGGCGAGCCTTTTTCATGAAATCCATGTGACCCGCGACCCCCCATACAACTCAAAAGCATACAAAAAATATATTTTTAGTTGACTGTATAATTTGGCGACCCCCCGAAAGACCTTTCGCGACCATTTTTAAAAAAGAAATTGCTTTTTTTAGTTATTAAGATTATATTTAAGATGGATATTTGATACAAAACCTATTTTTAAGAATCGATGTCGATAAAATAAATCGTATAATTTTTTCACAGTAAACATTTAGAAATCGCCAGAACAAATAGGGAAAATTGTGTTATTGGTTTTGTAAATTAAATTTAATATTTCTTAAAAGCCATTGAATTAGAATTTTTATTAGAATTTAGAAAATAGACTTAGCATATACACCATCTCTTTCGTTATATCGGCCTGGCGCCGTCTGTGTCACAACGACATCTTCAGATAAAAATCAGCTGATTGAAAAAACACACATCTTCTGTGTATCTTTTTCTCAAACATATGTATGTATCTCTCAATTATTGTACGTCGTTTTTATTATTATAAAACGCACCGTCATTTGATATGATAATATTGTACAATAGAAAAAAATATTAACTATACTTGTACAAAGTTATCAAATCACACAAAAAATGGCTTAAGCTTGAATTGTTGAAATATTGTACGATTCCACACTCAGATATGGACATCGATTGATTGATACTGGGTGATAAATTGCAATCATATTAATTTTATTATTTGGTTCAATTGAACAAAATGGCTGACATTCGAACACAAATATAAAAGCAATAAGCAATGTTGAGGAAATAAATTCCCAGACGACAGCAATACAGATGTAATGTTCAATTGAAATTCCAAAAGATTCCATGTTTTTTTTTATGCAACTAACGACCCGGATTTCGCCTTTCGGCATCTTATTATTATTATTATATTTTTTTTCTAGAAACACGATTTTTTAAACACTAATTTACTATAAAGTTCAGTCAATTAAGCCGCACTAGTTTTACATTAATACATTTGATATAATTTATGATATCGACTGAAGGTGCTTGATGGAATTTCATTACCAAATTTGAATTGTTGAAACTTTCCACGATTCCACGTGCTTTGTCACAAACGACACGGGTTTTGCCTTTCGGCATCTTCAGGCATTCTATCACGCGAATGCAACAGGAGTCGTGTAAAGTTTTAACAATTTAAATTTTGATATTGAAATTCCATCAAGCACCTTCAGTTGATTTCATTCGAAAAAATGATTCAAATAATAATAAAATAATTGACATATAATAGTACGATACATATATAAATAAATGAAGTAAACTAGTTTATGAATAAAATGTTACGGACGTTTTTACGTTTTTTGACGCTTTTTTAATTAGATGTGTTAAGGGGAAGGTAAACATTAAAACCAAATAAATATACAAATCGTTCATAATGAATATATATTATAGTCAAATAGCTATTTTGTAAAATAATATAATACGTGTGCTGCAAAATTTTGACGGAAAAATTACAATGTGATTGATGAAGATGAAGTAATGATGAGCGTAAAAACGCTCGTCGTAAATTCGTCGCTACGATTGGCCTCTACGGTTGTGTCTACGATTTCGTAGACTTCTTATTGATTTAGTTTGGGTTCTTATGTCAACGTGATCCACTTTATATTAAACTTGAAACAATGTTTTCAATATTTACACAGATGGCGCTAAAAACAACTTGGCAACAAAACCGGCAATTCTTATGCAAATTTGGCTCGGGTAAGTAATATTTATTCCAATTCAGACGCTAAGACATGTATACTATATATATATATCCACTTCCTTGTTGACACGTATTTGATATACACGATAACAATGTGTTACGCCAATATCGTCGAAACATAATATAATATAAACTGTGCCATAAATTTGTTATTTGTTTAATTGTTTATTCAGTATACTTAATAAAATTGTAAATCGTTGACTTTGACGTTGAATCGTTCTTTCACAATTCGATATTAAATATTAAATTAATATTAAAAAAAAATGAAAATCCGTGTTCCAAAATCAAAACGTATACTTGTCTATTAATACATTTGGAATTCGCCTTTTAATACATTTTTGTTTTGGTTTATATAATAGACATAAATATAAACAAAAATGTGGTTGTTTTCTTCTGTGGATAAAACAACACGAATAAATAATAAACAAATATGTTTTTAATGTACAAATTAATGATAGAGGATATTCACAGAATTTTTGCAATAAAAATACTTCAATATTACGTCAATAGAGTTTTATCTACAATTTTGTTATCGTGCAAACTTCAAATAATTGAATTACGTACAAAATATATTTGATATACTCAAAACGTATATTTGTTAACATTTTACACCAAATATAGAACGATTTTTTGTCATGAAACATTCCTTATGAATTTTGAAAAAAATAATACAGAATTAATGCATCTTGTCGAAGGATTTGCTACCCCATAATCTAGTCTCAGTGTCTGCCAAACTGTGAGTCGCAAAATGTTTCAGGATGTGACACGAAAAAAAAATCCTCAAAGCAATTTAAATAAACTGTCTATAATATATTCAAATAAATATTTTTCACGTTCGTCTATAGCGGTCGACGTGACACAGCGCTACAGTGATGCTGTTTAACACTTCATGTCATTTTTTTTTAAATCAATTGTACCCTTTTACTTATATTTTAATTATTACTACATATGATCATAAAATATCAAAAATAAAAAAAAAATTGCCTACACAATGATTTCATTTATTTATATTATTAAGGCATATTTTCATGCTTTTATGTATTTTTATTTGGTGTGCCGTGGAAAAAATCCCGATTACCAGAGTGCTAGGTAAGTACAATAAAAAAGATTAGCCGCAATAGATGCATAACGAGGTTTGTGTAACGTCGATTTTGACACAGGGTAAAAAACATCAAAATGTTTTCTTGTGCAATTTTTTTTTTTACATATTTTTAATGTGCCAGATTTTATGTTCAGTATTGATAGTTTTAATTTATATAATACTTATAAGATTTTTTTATTGAACTGATTGTGTTACTAAATTGTCTAAGAATAACAGTACCTTAAAAATCATCATCATATAAACACATTTCTTTTAATTATAATGGGATTATAATTCTCTAGAAATGTTGGTTGTTTCGCACCCCCTTGATATAATAAGGGTTGTCCTTTTTAACGGAATACTGTGACATTTAATGTATATTTTTTTTATCATTAAAAAGCTGCCAAGAATTAATCACTTAACCGTAAATTATTGAGCTAACGAAAAGGAAAATAAAAATAAACACATCTTTCTAAGCGGCAGATGTTAATTGAAATATGATTAAAAATTACTTTCCACAATCAACTGCCAAATCCATAAAAAATTTAGATATTTTTCTTTTTCATTTTTTGTCTTTTGATATTCAAGATATGAGGTTGAATCATCTAATATGACGTAAATATATCTAAGCTTATTCAAAATTTATTAATAAAATATTTGTCAAACCTTTCAGGGAGATAGCATTGCCAAGTTTGGAGAAGCAGAGAATAATCGTATAGAGCTAGCTCTGGCTATGGTAAAAGTCGAAATAGCCATCAATAACTCTATAATAACTTTGCTTTTATAATGAAGGACAATACATTTAGATGAAATCTTTCATAAAAGATTTTTTTATGAAGGAAAAATAGGAATTAATTTATGAGTCATGCATATTTTAATCGCCCAAAAAGTCGTTCTAGAATAAAATCGCCCATAGTTACTATAGAATACTAATCTTCTTTTTTAGAGCTATTTGCGAGAAATAACAAAAAAAGCTATTCGTTCGTGCAACACATATCAACAATACTTTTTCTAATGTACAAATGACGCTAATTATTGCATTACTAAAGCTATTAGAGTCTTCGTAAATAGCTTGTTGCATTTATGGTCGTAGAAATTAGCTGTAACATTGCATGTACAAAATTATTGATCCTTACTGTAAAAAGAAATCCTAATTACAATAAGATTAACTTTTTGAATTGTATAAAACAGCGGCGATAAATACGCGGCCCGTGTACCCAAAAATTAAAAAAAAAGATTTTTTTTTTTAAATATTTTACATATCTTAGAGCAGAGGTTCTCGTGTGCGACCACCAGACATTTTGCTGGCGCCACCAACAGCTTGATAGTAAAAATTGATTTAAAGAAAATATGTTTTTTTTTTTTAAATTAATTTGTGCCGATCTGGGCACTAGACATTTCCATAGAAATATTGATGTTTATAATGCGGCCACATAAAAGTTTACGGGATGATTTCTGTTCTAGAGATAAAATAATATTTAATTAATATATTATAAACATAATAACGATATACAAAGCGAATCCAATACTCTTAAATCAGATTTGAATAAAAATCTGACAAATATTTTATTGAACTTTGTGTGTAAATTAGTTAAAATAGTAATGAAATGTAACTAGAATAAAAACATGCCTAAATTGTAACAACTAATAATTAAATATTTTAGCTGTGCTTTTTTCCGATATGCTATTTATGTTTATTCTTTTTAGTGAATCTTGCCCTGTTTATTTTGTATAACATAAAAGTTCCCTTCTTTTACCCACCACTGCTTTCTCATTCGTTTTCTGTATATGGTAGTATCTAGTGGCGTAACAAACGTTAACCGTATCTATAGACTTTTTTGGGATTGAGATTGTATTCGAGGCAACTGCCTAAAACTTGGTGGCGTTTACTTCATTATGCGGAAAATAAAACCGTATATGTATAATAATAACAAGCTTATATGAGTTCAGATCTACTCATTCTTCATGTGATGTCGTAAAAGGTCTAATAATTTGCATAATTTAGGGTAGCCAATTAGTACAATAATAGTTAGATCGACTTGAATTTCATGCATTCGAATGTTTTAAATAATAAAAAAAAATAGTACTCGTTTCCACAATATACTGTTTGAAAAAATGTGTTGTTATTATTTAAAATATCATGCCTTTCATCAAGAAGTGAAAGTTAACACCTTATAAATGACATTTTCTAGTATTTGTTTCGTCAATATATTTCAAACATCATGTCTTTACATCAAAAAGTGACAGTTAAAATCTTAAAAAATGCATTTAAATGTATTAGAGTCAATAAAACTCTCGCAAATCAAAGTTGATATACCCCTGAAATAATTAGTTCCATAATCTACCATTATAATCAGTAACATTATTCCGACTAAGAATGTGATTTATATTCTCAAAAGAACATACATATGTTAAGTGATAAATATATGTAATTTTTAGTTGCTTGTAAATAAAACATACACACAAAGAAATATGTTTTGTTGCAACTCTATGTACAGTAAGCATGTTTAATGAATATAAATAAATTTGAAATATGCAAATCGATTTGCCATTTACATATGTACGTGGCGTGATAAATAACTATCACTTTCCATAACAATCAATCAAATATTCATCTGCTTTTTTGTTTCATGGATTATCAATTGACATGTTATTTACCGCTATGTAAATTTACGATTGTCATCGATCTTACCTCATTGAGATTATTTTTGTGTAGGAAATTGCAATTTTCACTTTTCATAAATATTTTTCGGCAATATCTTTTGTCATGCTGATTTAACTCATACGACGTACTAAGAATCAAAAACTGATAACGCCACATTTTGTTAATAACTTTCAAAAAAATTCGATCTTGTACTATATATCGTGTCACATAATATGTAGTGAAAAATCACTTGTATAAGTCGATAAAAGTATAAGAAAAAAAATATATTTATATAAATATAAAAATAATATTTTTGCGATAAGTACTTGACTGATTTCCAAAAATATTCACATTTTTCTGAATTGAAAATATAATATAGTACAATAACGCTGAAAAAATGAGATATCCAAAAATCTAGAAATTTTGCATGAAACACAAAAAAATGTTTAATACAAATATTGCAAAGAGGATATGTTAGTTTTTGATTTTAAACGGTTTATATCAAATACTGCATTATATATTGGTTATTTAGTGTGTATGAAATAACAAATAGAATCCGTTATAAACGTTTTATGACTATATTCAACCCGTTGTCTGCTGAGACAGGTAAAAGGTAGTCCAAGAGGGAACATTTCGAAAATTAATTCAATGGGTGTTATGTAAATTAATGGGAATTTTCACCACAAATCTCGCTATAATTTCACTACAAAAATGATTTTATATGAGGCTATTAACTTTCTCATATATTTTATTGTAAACTTTTATATTACTCCACGTTAATCAGTCGTTTTAACCGTTCAAATGTTAGAAGTCAGTTAGTCAAGATTCTATTTTCTGATCATTAGTTTCTTGTTGTTTATTAGAATTGTTGTTTTGTTTTGAGAGTGAGAGTTAACTGGATTTTGGACATTGAACGCGATAATTGACGTGGTTTTGAGAACGATTTTTTGCAGTAGCTTTAAAATTAAAAATGTTGTGTTATAAACTGATTATCTCAAAACAAATCATATTTAAGCATCGTATTAGCCATAATGAATATTATTGTAATTGATTTTTTTTAATAAGCATTCGTTATACAGCATAAAAAATACATTAATGTTTATTTTTTATTATAAATATTTTTTAAAATAAGTTTCGTATTCTTATTATAGTAAGACCTGTCAGGCGCGTTAAGGTAAAGTGAATAAATTTTGTTTTATCGGAATCGATCTAATATATCGCTTCTACGCGAATCTCTCACAATAACACCAAAATGATGTTGAATGTTGCAAAGGGTCAAACTAGGCTGTACAACAAAACATAATAAAAATAAGTTGATGATATATTTTAAGTAGAATGTTACTATTATATCAGTCAGAAAATCCTATTGTATATATTACTCATGCTGTCACTTATCATTTTCCTGGCTTGACAAATTTCGTTTATTTTTTTTATGCCACACCTGCCTATCCCACAACGCATCGGCGTCCAGTAAATCGAATTGTATATCTTGAAATGTCAAGGATTTTTGTCAATTATATTAGTATAAGACTTTATTGATCAGGTGAAAAATAGTAAAAATATTGTTTAGTATACATGTTTTCTTTTGTAATAATTATTAGTAAATTTTGCATCAATTCATCTCATGTCATCATATTAGTTGCATAAGCTGGTTTGGTTCAACACTCGAATCAATAAAGGCGTTATAATAACTAACAATTTCAATATCAAATTAATCAATTTGAAATTGGAATATTTTTCTTTTGTTTTTGAATTTCGATTCTGTTCCAGTTGAACAGCCCGCGCTTAATTCATGTGAGTGTGGTGTTTGCTATGAAAATCCCTGACGGTCCTCCTACGCCATACTAGATTCGTGGATCCTGTTTTCTTACCCTGTTCATGTCCTGCCAACGCAACATACCAAACATGATTGATTAAACTTCGGTGGCATCACTGAAGAACTGAACGTTTACATATATTATATTGTCCGTTCTGGGGTTCGAACTCATGAACAGTGCAGCGGAAAAAGACGTTGTGACTACTCAACTACACGTCCAGCAACTTATCTATCACGATTAGAGTTGCCAACTGTCTCGGTATCGTCCTGGTATTTAAGGCATTGTTAGAATGGCGATTGAATATACAATAAAACCCAAATTTAAGAGAAAGTTAACAACAGATATCACATACACTCCAAAATTGGGAGAGAATAATTGTAGCAAACTGTTGTTAAAAACATAGATTTATCATAACACATCAGGTTTGTATTATAATTTAAAAATATGTTTGGTATTTTCATTTCGCTAAAATAAAATTTCGTCAAAAACTAGATACATATATTGCATTTATTTGTGCTAATGGTATTATCTCAACATAAATCTTCTACGACAATGGTTTTTTTTGCTAAGTTACTCTCACTCTCTCTGTTTTTTGGAGACTGAAAATATATGAAGGATAGAGTTCTTACATGACAAGTGGTTGTCTAACCGCTCTACGCTCCGTTTCTAGAAGCAGATGGGTGAGAAGGAATTTTCAGATATCAAAAAATCCATGCCTTCGAAGAGAAAACCTAGAGAGATTCGTATCCAAAACTAACGACGTTGATCACGTTAACGGCAACGTATTTCACGACAGCGGGACAAAATGTAAATTATCCAGTACATGTCCCGCAGACGCAGGATGTCTGGTCACAATAACATAAACTATAGATATTTTCGACCGAAAGTCTTATGAAAAGACTCTAAAATATATTGAAATACGTCTTAAATACTAAAACATTTTGTAAAATGTGAAAGTTATTTTTTATCGATTTTTTACTTCCTTACCCATTATTTCATAAGGTTTCGTTTATAGATGACATCACTCATGATTTGACCTCACCATCCGCCACTGAGATTTCGTTACATTTTTTTTAACCTGATTGAGAAATTATTTTTATATTGTTCAAGCTTTTGCAATTGATACTAAGAACTTGAAACTTTTATAGTTTTGTAAGGAAAAATTTTCTATACGCCCATTATTTCATTAATCACAAATCGTCAAGTTATTTGTAACGGAGATGTAAGTGTTATAACCCCATTCCCACAAATTTTTGTTATGTCAAATAGAATATGGAAAATAATTTTAATATCTTTGATTGATTGCAAGTTTTAATTTGTTGTTAGTTGATTTATTGAATATTAGTTTTGTACCTATTTTGTATGTATTATTTTAAGTCTTGTACATCATTTAATGTTGTGTTTAAAAAAGCTGTCATTTGTACTCGGAAAATCAATGCACTTAATTCGTACTAAAATTCTCGCGCCCCCCTCTTATACCATGATTAATTTACAAGAATCTGTTGCCATTCGGCTGAATTTATACTCGAGATTTAAGGCCATTGATTAAAGTTTGTCGAAATGTTTTTAATATTCAAATTGGTTTTTGAGAATTCATTTTTTTTGCGTCGTTCTTGGTAACCGCGTCAAACCGACGAAGTTATTTATTATTATATGTAAAATAAACCTGTTGGTGTACACCACAGTGTGCGCGATTCAAACGTTTATGACGTATGCGCGAAAAAGAGATTTGAAAATATGTTTTATAGGGACGTCGCTTCGAGAGTCGACAGTAGAAATCTGCTTGCCGCTGACGAAATATCACTCAATCAGTTAACATATAGCGTCAGTCGTGTGTAGACGCTTCTTCTTTGCACTCCTTTATATTGCAATGTTTAGTATAAAATAATAATTTAAAAAAAACTAAGTTTTAAATTCCTAAAAGAAAACGTAGATATTTCGGCGCATATTTCGATAACACATCAACAACAAAACAAAATAAATATTCAAAACATTTTTTTTAACTTAACAAAAACCATTAAAGTATTAAAAAAATCGCGAATACATATTATTATTTTGTGCGTAACAATTAATTAATTTCCTATAAACAGTGTTTTATATCAATAAAAATAATTAAAAAGTACTATTGGCAAATCTGTCGAATTTCACACGTCATTTGTAGTGTGATAAAAAAATAATACATTTAAATCGTTCGCAAATATTTTTGCGTAATTATTTTAATGTGTTGAATTAACGACACAAATCGGCTCACTCTTGCAAAATGTTTTAAATTTTTTGTTGTATAATAAAATACCGTTTAAAATTTTAATTGTGTTGTGCTTGGACTATTGAGAGAGTGAAAACTGATCGAAGGTAAGGCATATTTACATTTTTAACGACATCTTTGATAATATTGACAACACGTTTCGAAGACATTTTTAACCCCCCTTTAAATATTTAATTGTGTCAAATAAAATAGTGTATTGTTTCTAACATACAACTTAATATTATTCGTAAAGTTTAATGGTAATCTAATTTGTGACATACATACTTTCATTTCATGATTTCGTCAACTTTGACATTCTAAATTATTATAGAAAGCAAGTCTTCACAAATAGCAAGCATTGTTATCACAACCTTTATATCTATAATACTTTGGATAGAAATATAAAAATTTTCTCTTATCATTATTTTACATATATTTTTTTATTTTGCGTAGTCAAATGGCACACGCTTTAGAGCATTTGTCTTGCTTGGTTTATCGAATTCTTAAATGAAAATATACATAATAAAATATATCGATCGATTTACCACCAAAATTATAGAAAATTGTATTGTTGTCTAATGAAAAAAACCTCCTTATTTGATTCTAAAATAAGAGCATAGAGAAAGCTGTTTTTATTTATTATTCTTCCCAAACGTTTTTTTATTATACCGTTGTGAAAAAGATACGTTAGTAGCGAATTTAAATCCACTTCAAATTTTTTGGTCAGTCAAACATTATTATTGATGATATGTATGTAATTGATAGAACTTTGTTATAATAGTTATATCATTGTGTTGATTTCAACTTCACGCTATCATCAGAGCAATTTTTAAAGATAAAACACCGTTTTAGAATATAGAGATAATATTATATAATTTCATTTTTACCAATATCAAAAATTGTATTTATAAAACGAAAATATTTACTATATTCCCTTCAAATGCATATAAAGGATATTCCAACAACACATATTAAAAAAAAAATGGAAGTTAATTATCATTTAAAATCAATAATTCATCATTTAGTTCTTAAACTAAAGTATTGAGACAATTACTAGTATTATATTTTCAATTGTCAACTATCAACTCAATGTAATTAGCTGTCTCAAGATATGAGACGTTAACAGTCTACAAGTTATTGTCATATCGTTATTCACTTTTAAAGTGTTAATTTTCATTTCTTGTCACTATTTCTACAATATATTCATGAGCAGGACCAGTTTCCATCATCGCGAGCATTATCAACTTACCAGTACCAAATATTCGTTTTTATAAAAAAATGTTCCTATGAAGTATTTGGGTTACTTTAGAAAAAATCACTTTTCTAAAAAATCATGATTAAACAATTAATTAGCGTTTTATTCGTGTATTGTTATGGTATAAAGATTTAAATTAGACTACGTCCGAGCTAGCCGTGGTGGTCATATGCCAGAAGTCATATTTAAATTATAATACCGGAAGATTATCTTTCGAATAAAGTAAATTTGATATCCATTTAAAAAAATATCTTTGTATTATTCCATTTTAAAGTTCTATACCTCAAAAAAATAAAACATCCTATATTTCGGAAAATATTTAGATATCGATGGGTTTATATTCAACTTCGGAAAGTTTTGAGGAAAAATCGATTTAATTTTACTAACGAAAATACGTTGCAAATAAAATAAATATTAACACAATAATGCATCAAAATATACATATGTTTTTCCGCAGATGTTTACTTACGTATGGTTTATATGTATAAAATTGGCACGCATTTTTTGGATTGATTTTCCACCGTCTACCGCAAAAGCGTGGGGGTTGAATGCTCTTTAGTTGAACCGTCTAACCCTGCGCTCATATATGTACTTGCGTAAAACTGGATAAAGTTAACTGACGTCGTTTATTACATTTCTCTTGTTTCATATCGCCTGCTTGGTCACGCACGTGCAAATTGCACAAACGACTAATGCGCACAGTGATAATTTAGTGTGTATGTTAAAGCGATATTGTATTACAAGAAATAAAATATTTTTACTGGCGTCTCAGTGAAATTATATCCTAGTACATTTTTATATGAAAATGTATACATTCAGTCATAAAATTTACATTTACCGAAACCATAGAAGTCGTTGTGTCTTAGTATATTTTCGCTGCCTGAATTGACTAACTATAATTTTAATTGTAAAAAAACCTTTTTACTTAAAATCTGACTTTGTTGTATAAAATAATAATAAGTTATACTGAACCAGTCTACTAAAGTGCACTTTCTAAAGCAACACCTAATTTATCCATAAGAATTTGTCGCAACATAAAAAAAATAGTGTTTTTTCAGTTTATTAATTTTTATTGTTACTATACTATACTTTCCTATATTTTAGTCTGTATAAAGTTGAAAACGAATTTATGCGACCCGAGTAAAATAAAGTTTGAGTATAACTGTTAGAGCTTGTACATTCAATATAATCATAAGAATTATGTTGAATAGAATATATATTATTGTTTTTTGATTGAATAGTAATAAACAATCATAATTGAAAGTCTCATTTCACGTATATTTGTTGAACATAAAATTTATTTATTATTAATTTTATTATTATTAATTATACGGAATTAATTTTTACGAGATTACTGGACATAAATTTTTATTTGAGACACTTATGGCGGTGGTGTGCCGGTGCATGTGTCCTTAAGCTATTATTAGTGACATCTGTTGTCGTACCATATGAAACTCAAAGTCGCCTAGCAACCAAATATAACAATATAAATAGTGAAATTCGTTTGTATTGTTTACTATAATGTTTGCAATTTTTCTCGGTATGTATCAAGGTCATATATTCCACAATTCAAAAAATCCATAAAATGAAGTTCTTAACCCATTCTGTGCTGTACCAGATAATCTATTATTTAACATTAAATATTTGAAAAATAAATTCGGTAGTGATAGTGTTGACCAAACTTACAAAAATTTTCTGGACAGTTCAGACTTTATTTATTGAATTATATTTTATACTGTTAACTCTCTTATATTTTAAAAATAAAAACTTTCACCACACTGAAATTATCAGTCTTGACAATTGAGATATTGGCAATTAGAGGGTTAATATGGATCGAAGCCTTATAAATTATGAAATATTGCTTACGCTTTTTAACTTGTTATAATATATATTCCATAACCGAATACTACTATAAATAATTCAGTAGTGTTGGAATCAATGAAACTTATGGAAACTATCGGGACAATTCAGGTTATAATAGAATCTGTCGTATTCGATGCACTCAGTTGCATAGAATGCAACAGATGCAAACATGCCTTCGAACAGTATCGATAAATTAGAAAACGATGCACTTTGGCATGGGATTCCACGAGATCCATTCCCAAATCAAAAGTCGTTGACCAGTTCGCCATGAACCCGGGCTTTTTATAGAAGTAATAAATAATATAATAGTAATGAAAATTTATTTATGAAAAATTTCACATTTTTAGCGCTATTTCCAATATATAAATATATCTTATGATCAGCGTACGTCGCGAGAATTATTGGTCGATATAATAAAAATTATAAAGAAGGCTATTTATACAAAATCAGTTGATAATACTCGCGATGAACGAAGCCGGTCTTCATCAAAAATATATTGAGGAAATTATACCAAAAATGTGTTTTTATTATTTAAAATATAACGCCTTTTCAACAAGAAGTAACAAATTCAATATATAAAATTTAATAATTTCTGATGATGAATCTTTTGTGTCCAGCTATTAAAGCATCCGTCTTTCTGTGCAATTTTTATGTTTCCATTTATCTTGCGCGTTTGCAAGTCTCGTTACCAGCATGCTTACATCGTGAAGTCTCGTGTCGTTAAGATCGGAATTCGTCTTTATGTTAAATTAATGTCTTCACTCGAAGGTGCCCAGTGCGAAAACGTTCCAACCAAACATGTATATAATTATAATCCACAAGGATTTACGTGGAAACAAACGTTGTAAATCCAATACATAATATGGCGATTAAAGTAATAATTTATATATTTTACTGTCTTTTCGAGTGTGGAAAGTCGTTAGCCTTAGGCGTTTTTGATGATATAATTATTGTTGTGATAATGGTATCAATAAACATTTTAATTTATTTAGAAATTACCGGAACTAAAAAAACTGAAAAAAAACTGACAAATATAATCAGTATATTTGAATACTGTATAATGAATTAGTTTTTTTACGACATATAAAATTAAATATATTATTAGCAAAATAATAATCATATCAATGACTGAATCAATAATATTATTTAATTCAGTATAATAATTTCGCTCAATAACCATGCAAATAAATTATGAATATTTTAATATTTGTGCCGAATTTGGTTGTACTATAAAAAATTGTTTTTTATCTAAATGTGAGCGATGTTATCTTTATTTAATTCTGTATTTTTTGGATTCCTAGAATAGCAAGAAATGAAGACCTTTGTTTATTCATTTTTATTTTACCATGTGCGATAACAATAAAATGTCAATTTTGTCATACTGATTATAATAAGCAAAGTTTAAACTCAATTGTGATAACGATAAACGCAAAAATTTCTATAATATATATTTCTTATTCCTTATTTTAGCCTTATACTATCTGAGTTTAATAAAATATATCTCAATATTTTATTATTCTTTAAAAAATACTACAGTTGTTTACGGCAGTTGATATCAGTTGATAATGCTCGCGATGAGTTAAACCGGTCCTGATCAAAAAATATGTCGTGGAAATAAGTACCAATAAATGTGTTTTTATTATTTAAAACCATCAAAGCCATCAAAAAGTGAAAATAATTTACCGCACATTTTTTCGATCAGTTTAGTACAAACTTTTTGACATTCGAACAGAGAATAAAATTTAGGGGATTGAAAATTATGTGCATGCAACACTAATTTGATTCATTCTCACTTTTGTGTCCCGTTTCCATCAACCGAATTTTTCATCCGTACCATTTCTACGAACAAAATTAATTATATATAATTTTTAAGGCCAACATGTTTTCTCGTTCAATATTTCCTGTTTTCGAGATGAATAATTTAGTATTAATAATATACGCAAGTTGCCAATACTGTTGAGTTTATTTTTCCGAATATTCGGTGAAACTATTGCTCGGTGAGTTTTAAGATTGAGATGTGTTTTTCGTCGTAGGAATAACGTAATAACTGCGTTATCGTTGTGCAAGTTTACACAAAATAGTTGGAGTTTAACGTGTCAAGGGTTACAGCGATACGAGAGCCACTTCATAATTACACTAAGCGACATAAAAACTCATTTTAGGTACGAGTGTGCGGGTTACATAGTGCAAACACAACGATTGCATTTTAAATAATAAAAACACACGTTTGAATTGTTACAACTTTGTACGATTTCACATGTTTTGTCACTAACGACCCGGGTTTCGCCTTTCGGCATCTTCAGGAATTCTATCATACGGATGCCACAGAACTGACGTAAAATAAACAGTTAGCACGAAAGTAATTAATTATAAGAAAACAGTTACCCCTAGGCAGGCAGTAAATTACAGCTATAAACAAATTTAACAATATCAATCTAATAATAATTAGCTAAATTGCCTATGATATTTTTTCTTAAGGATCTTGTTAAATGAGTCATTCTTGAAAGGGGTTTTCAATAAATATGAACTAACATTAAAATATAAATGGGTTTATTTGTCACAACTTTGTACTATTTATTCCACATGCTTTGTCACCAACGACCCGGGCCTCGCCTTTCGGCATCTTCAGACATTCTATCACACGGATGCAACGGAACTGACAGAAACCCAGGGTCGTCCGTGACGAAGCATGTAGAATAGTACAAAGTTGTGATTATTCAAATTTGATTTCGAAATTCCATCAAGCACCTTCAGTCGATATCATAAATGATATTTAGTTAGTTTAAATCGGCCGGTTTCGCTAATCGCGAGCATTATCAACTAAGAAAACACAAAATACATTAAGACTATTTACACAAAATTTTGAGTTCAAAAATAACATATTATTGATTGAATTGGCATTTACTTGGTAGAACTCCATTTTAACACGGTGAAAAAATAGCAATTTATTTTAGTTTTACGAAATTTATACTATATGTAGTTGATAGTTATTTCGGCTTGCACCATCATCAGAACTGTGAACTATACGTATTTTATTACTCTTTGTTGCTCATTCCTTCGATAGATCTGATGAAGGCGTGAGCCGAAATAACTATCAACGGTATATGTTAAAAATTTTGTAGAGCTTAAATACATTGCTATTTTTTCACTGTGTCAAAAATAGCAGATAAAAAAACCAAAATAAGAAAAAAAATACAGGCAGTCCATACAATAGACATCTAAATGAAGTAAAACAGTTCAACGCGATGAAAAAAAGGAACGTTAACTAAAATCCATTGCTATTTTTTCAAAGTATTATAATGGAGTTCTACAAAGTAATAGCCAATTTGATTCAATAAATAAAATTTTAAGTTATTTTTAAACTTGTTTGTTTATTCAAATAAACAGATACTTCTATTAAGAAGATTCCATATGATAAGAAAAAAATTGTTTAATCAAATATAAATTGATTTGTTGATTCAACATTTTTCTGGCCAATCTGTAGTTGTATGTATTATGTTACGCCTTTTCTTTATCAGTGAGTTGTCGTTTAACTTGACATAACACTACTAAGAAATATTTACTCGATTTCCATAGAACATAATGATAAAAGTAGATTCTACACATATGTACGTTCGCAAGAGAGTTGTATGTATTATGCACTTGTTATTGAGCAAACAGCTGATCGTTGCGTAGACGACCGTAGCCATACGTCATAGTGGTGCAAAGTAAGGCGGCTCGCACACAAGCAGAACCGATCGCAATATGCGATATCGTCTATATATTTTTTTTAAATAATCTGGCAACTATCAAATAATTGAACAAAAATTCTCATGGTAAATATGATAATCATGTTTCTTAGAAAAAAACTTGACGAACATTTTTAAAAATCGTTATAAATAATTTTTTTCTTAAATTTTTGTACGTGGTTCGAAAATTAAAAAAAAAATATATTACTATACCAAAGTATTGTTTTATTTGCATTAATTTTGTTAACAAATTTTAATATAAATTAAAAAAAGTATCGTTGATTAAAAATGGAAAAAAAATACACGTTAAATAAATATTTGAATAAAATTCTTTGTAAAATGTGACAACCATCTTCTAAGATTCTTAACTCATTAATTGTTTATTACGATAAAAAAACAATATATTCTATTTTTTTCCCTATGAATATGATATTATTAACATACTAAAAAGAATTTAAAAAAAAAGTATTTTAACTCTTAATTGATTTGTAACTAAAAAAAGCGACTGAAATATATTTAGTACCTTTTTAGGTGTTAACTGTCACTTCTTGGTAGAAAACACACTTTTAGTACCTATTTTCAAAATATATTTCATGAAAAGGAACGGTTTCGCTGATCAGTTGATAATGCTAGCAATGAGCGAAACCGGTCCTGATCATAAAATATTTTTGGAAATAAGAACAAAAGTATGCTTTTATTATCGAATACATATTTAGTTCTTGAATTGCAGTTTCACGAGGAGTGGTTATAGATCGTTCCTACTTGATTTACAAAATATTATTACTCTAAATTTCATCAAAAATACATGTTTTGTGTAAAGTTGAATCTTATTAAGAAATTGATTGAATTGGCATTTGCTTGATTGACAGGATTCCATTTTAACACGGTGAAAAAATAGCAATGTATTTTAGCTCCACAAAATTTATAAGACATAGTTGATAGCTATTTCGGCTTACACCCTCATCAGAACTTGTTAAGAAACTTTCTAAATGTACACCAGATTGTTATGCAGAATACAGCAAAAACGAGTTTAATTTCTAAAGTACGCTCTTGCTAATTGAGTACATACGTGCTCGCGATAAACTGAGGATATAATACTAAAAGACAAATTCAAACCGTTATTGACACAAATTGCAAAACCGTTCCAAATTTGAATCAAAAGGCGCCTGTCAGTTTATCGCGGTTGCGCACATAGCAGAAATCTGCAATAAAACATAACATATCTATCGCAAAAAGATTCAAATAGACCCGCGTCCCGCTCCGCAATTAAATGTCAATTAAAAAGGGAATAAGTCCATTTGGTCTGAACGCGAGCGACCATTGGGGCAAGCTATTAAGTCAATATTAAGTTTTGTGATACCTTTTCTTCACCTGTTAATCACGAGAAATTTAATCACTTCAGGATAAACAGTGTCTTGACTTTTGCTAGTTGACAAACCAAATATTTAAATTGATTTGTTAAAACTTTGTACAATTCCACATGGTTTGTCACTAACGACCAGGTGCTCGCCTTTCGGCATCTTCAGCAATTCTATCACACGGATGCAACAGAACCAACATATTTTCTTTACTTTTAAGGTGTTAACTGTCACTTCTTGATGGAAAGGCATGATATTTTAAACAATAAAACACATTTTTTTAGTACTTATTTCCACAATATATTTTTTGATCAGGACCGGTTTCAGGTATCAGTTGATAATGCTCGCGATGAGCGAAACCGGTCCTGATCAAAAAATATATTGTGGAAATAAGTACTAAAAAAATGTGTTTTTATTATTTAAAATATTTTCTTTTATAGTATTGATTGAATTGGCGTTTACTTGGTTGAACTCCATTATAACACGGTGAAAATAGTAGTAACATAGTTCTGGCGATGGCGTGAGCCGAAATAGCTATCGACTATATCTTATAAAAAAAATTGTAGAACTAAAATAAATTGCTATTTTTTCACCGTTTTCTTTAATAGTATTTTAAGTACAACTATTCCAAAAATGATAACCTATTTTTCCACAGTTCGTTTGTATTAACAAACGTCAGTTCTGTTGCATCCGTGTGATAGAATGCCTGAAGATGCCTAAAGGCGAAACCCCGGCTGTTAGTAAAAAAAAAAAAAAAAACGTGGAATCGTAGAAAGTTGTAACAATTCTAATTTGATATTGAAATTCCTTCCAGCACCTTCAGTCGATATCATAAATACAAAGTTCTTTTTCAAATTGTGTACAACTGTTTCACATGTTGTGTTAGTCAAGACCCGATTGAAGTTATAGTATATTAAAGTTAAATATTTTTTTTTGACTTTCGTGTATTATCAAAAACTTGCGATAGGGAGAAAAAATGATGTTGTCTTTAGACAATTTATTCCTGGCCTCTAGGTGGTTCTATACATCAATTGAAACAGGATCACGTCAACGTTTATTTTTCGTGTGGTTAAACAAAAATTTGTAAAGATAAGAAGTAACATTTTTATCTTACAAAATAAATGTTATTAAAACGCACTGACACTTTGCATACAGTCTTGTTTGTTGGCGTGTAAATTTCCCAGACAGTTTTCATACGTACTATAAAGATTTAAACAAGCCGCGTAGAAAAGGTGACAGTAAGCTTTTTGTTGAAATTACAACTTTTAATCAATAGTTAAAGGTTAAAATAATAACCCCCGCAGATACAATAACAACTGTCATAGAATTGTATACACTAAATATCGCTAATAACACGCTTAGATTGCATCATGATGAATTGATAATCAGCACTATTTTATTGCTTAGAATGTTGAATAAACATGTTTATGTGAATAAGTTATAGTTCATTTGTAACAGCCAAATAAAATACTTAAAATGAATTCTTTAATAACATCTAAAGCAGGCATTCACAGCATTATGTCTGCGGGCGCCTTGCGTCTGTATTATTCAACAGCGAAAGGTAGTTCGTGTGTTAAAAATAACTTTTTATATAATCAACATTTATTTAATAGCCCTCCATTATATTAAGGTATAAATAAAGTATAAGGATCTTCATCAGTGGTCGGCAACCTAGTACCTGTGGGCGATTCAATTACTCACTGCAATATTTCGAGTTACCCGCCAATGAAATATGATACTTTTTTTTATCAAATTTTAAATTTTATAAACTTATTTATTTATTAAAGATACTCGAAAACGAACAATTTCTAATGATTTTTATAGCTTTTAAGTAAGTAACTGAAAGTCTATTTTTATTTACTTATGTTTTATATTAAAATAAATTTAATATAGTCAAAATAAATTTGTTTATTTTTTTTTAAGCTTCTTCCCACTATGCAAATAAAATTTAAAATGCCTGAAGATGCAAAAAGGTAAAACCCTTTGTCGTTAGTGACAAAACATGTGGAATCGTACAAAGTTTCAACAATTCAAATTTAATAATGAAAATACATCAAGCATCTTTAGTCGATATAATAAATTATATGTAATCTTACTTTTAAATCGTTTACCGGCCCACGGGTGTAAAATGTTGAGAAACAATGGTTGATTGCGTCAAATAATAATATGACAACTATTTTTGCATTATTGAAATTTAAAAAAAAAGAGTTTTTTTTGTTTCAATATAATGCCTTCACACAATGAAGTGACAGTTGGCAGTATAAAAGAAATCCTTAGAATACTCAACTAGATTAAATGGAATTTATCTCATCAAAAAAATAAAAACATTATTTAAATATAACGTAATCACACCTTTTTTTAGAGATCCTAAATTGGTGGTTATCGATCAGGAAACATGGTATAATTATTTGCGATAAAATTTAATATGCTTGGATATGAACATTCAAAATTTAATTACCTACGATCTTTCAATGTAAAGGGGCTTCATTTTTATAACTACTAATTATTTTGATTATCAAAAAAGCAATATTGTAAAAATTTGTTCAAAACACTAACCTGTTCTTGTATACTGTCTATTGGTTTATTTTTATTAATCGAATAAACCTAATATAACATCGCAATAGTATTACTACGAAAATTTGCTTTAACCTTGCATTTTTTATGAAGAAGTTCTTATGAAAACATATTATTTTACTGTACACTCAATATTAATTAAATTCACAATATGAAGCCGTTTTTATCACTGAGATAGTGTTTATTCTTCAAAATAAATTGATTTTAATTATTGAAATATTTATTTTAAGTCAATCTTCGTGATTATCAATCGGTATGTATAAATTCGATTGATAACATAAACAACAAATGTGGAGCGAGATATAATTTTGATTGTTGCCAGTCTATCGTTCGTATCTTTATGGAATCGTTCCATTTTTAAAATAAACGTCACAATTCGATTGCAATAATAATTGATTTCATATATGATGACGCTATACTGGAAAACAAATGATACTCTATAAATGATTCAATTTCATACTTCGTAAAACATTTTCTATAAACATAATTAAAAAAAAATTGGTTGTCTGTAAAGTCGGTTTACGGACGATAGTTTAACGTGACAACGTCATAAGAAAACATTGATGAAATGATTGCATACTTTTATGAATAAAATGGAATCATTTTTATTGAATTATCATTATTTTGTATGGATACGAAGAAGGACTGAAATGAAATCTACAATTTTTTTCTGAAAGAAATCGTTGATAATCTATTGTTAAAAGTATATTTGTTATAATTGTTGTTGTAATATAAACAATGAAAACCACATTAACATTTCACTTCACTTTATAAACGGTTGTAAACAGATCACGTGTAGGTACTGTAGGTGTATAAGTTGTGTGCTGCCGCTGTCTCTTTTCTACTCAGACGCATCGACCAATCGAGTGGAAGAGATAGATGCGGCACAATCCGAACGGTAGGCCGATCGTGCCTCTCTATCGCTTATCCGCGCTCTCGCTCGCACGCTTGCCTTCGGCGTAACGCGACAAACGGGACAATGAGTCATGTTTTTTCGTGCGTGCAGCGGGCGTTCATCGATTTATAAGACGTTGTCACGTCAAAAAATCACAATAACTATTAGTTTATTTAAAAATTGTATCTGTTTTGAAAAATAATTTATTCATAGCTCAAGGTTTTTCTTACAACTACATTCAACAAAATATATTTATGAGAATGAACACATGAAAATGACAGTAGTAAACTAATCGCTCTTGATTGGCCTTATTTTTAAAGTCTGATTTTAGTGAGCACACAGTTGAAAACGCATACTTGTCTTTAAGCGCATACAATGACAATAAAATCAGACAATCATTGTCCAAAATGATTAACAAGAATTTGAGAGAACTGATTTTTTTCTTGTGAAACGATTTTGGCGCTAAGCAATTCATGCAATTATTTTACATTGTTCTCGATGTTGTAAAATGCAATAAACTCCATTTTCTGTCAAAATTTACTCTTGCATTTACATTGAAAATCTGTATATCGTGATACAATCACATTGTGTAACAATATCAAAAAACGCTAAAAATATGTTTTAATAAATGTAATTAAAGTATTGATTTGTTGTGAAAATATGTGTTTTTTCGAGAATTTTCATCATGAACTTATGTCGTCATTTCATTAGTTAAATACGCATTTTATAAAGTTCGTTTGGAATGTAAGTCATGTTCAAAGATAATTTTTCATTGTTAAAAGAAAATATTTGAAAAAATTTTCAAATAATTTTATTAGTACCGCAGTATTATTTCGTGTTAATCGATATTTACTATTAAGCGTTATCATGTAAAAGTATTAATTACAACGCAAGAAGTTTTATGATAGAGTCGAATAGTTAGTCAATATCAATAAATGGCACTTGCTGTAACTTGAGACCAAGGCATTGCCATAAATATTATAAAAGAAAATTCCAAGCCAATGTTCGAGTTATGTTATTCTAAGAAACAAAACAGTATCTTGTTTGTTTTTTTGAACGATCTCAGACATGAAATTAATTTTTAATCGAAACTCAGACCGCTGGCTGCATAATATTTTACATACAGACTTGTTCGATCAGTGCGGTGTATATTATACTTAAGTGCATGCTCCTTAGAAATTGTTATCTGTGGAGATAGTACAGCAAATGATGATTGAATAAATACTAAAGCAATCGCTATGAAATTTATAAGTAATATTTTTATTTTACATGCTCTCATATCGAGTTACTGATATTTACTCCACATCTTATTGGTGTCGTAAAATGCATTTCATCGAATGTAAAAAAAATATATTATATTTTGTCTTTGATTTATCACTTTCTGTAGTAACTATATAATTCTGGGAATACGTCGAAACGTTTGCTAGTAATCAATACTATCTAAGAAAATTATATGAATGTTGAGATTGTGGCACATTTTTTTCATTAACTAGCAACATAATTTGTAAACAATTCTCTTTTTGATTATTTAAGGACGTCCATTAAAGTTTTGAATCCTGTTTCGATGTTGTGTGAGTGGAATGATATACACCCAGTCCTTTTTTTACGCGATACATTGGTTCCAGAAAACGGCGCGTAAAAAAAAACCCCTAAAAAATCACAACTTTCATATAATTTGATAAATTGGTTCCAAAAATTAAAATATCGCGTGAAAAAGTACCAGAAACGTATGAAAAACCAATATTTACTCTTTAAAATACGTGCAAAATATATATATATATATTTCATGTCTTTATTGCTTATAAAAATATAATGAGACTATAACAATATAATTTTTTCACTTATATGAATTAAGTTTTAAAAATACACATATTTTTTTTATTTAAAAAAATAATGAAACGTACATGCCTAGCATCCTATTTAAATTTCTTCTTTAAAACAAATTTGGGGAAAAAATCGGGTAAAAATGAGTGAAGCGCGTAAAAAAATGTAAAGGTGCCGTTCAAAAAAATCGCGTATAATCGAATTCGCGTAAAAAAGGACTGGGTGTTATCTTAAACTGACTTGACTGCAGTATATTGTTTTTATGTTGGTAGTTCTTTATTTAAATATTACAAATTCAATTCATTGCTACTATTTGCCGATCTGTCAAACTTTAATTATTTCGGTAGTCAACAACTTTTGTAAAAATTAGCCCTATTATATGATTATTCTTCATTATTTAAAAAAAATCTGTTTAATTTTTTCTATTTACTATACGTTTGTTATTAGATCGATCGTTATAATACAGAATATTTGCAAAATTGACTAATTTTCTTTATAGTAACAAAATTAAAGAAAATATCAAAGTCGATGTTCCCTTACCAGGGGTTCCCCAACTTTTCGATTTTCAGCGCCCTTAAAATATCAGATTTTTTTACGGCGCTCCAATTTAAAATATTGGTAATCTCATGGCGAATCTTACTTTATCAAACATTTTTTAAAGTAATAATATTTTTATTAAGGAATATTTTCATGGCCTCCCAATAGAGAAAGTAATAATATTTTTATTAAGGAATATTTTCATGGCCTCCCAATAGAGAAAGCCACGGCGCCGTGTGGGGCACCGCGGCGTACAGTTTGGGTAACTCTGATCTAGCCACTAATAAATTTTGAATAGAACGACAGGACCTTTTATTCTTACTAGATGCTAGAAAATGTCACGATTTTTAACCGAGTTGATATCATTATTTTGTTAATCAATCAACTTTCTTTATCAGAGAAATATACGGTTTAAAAGAAGAACAAAATCAAATTCCCGAGAAGTGAGGACGGTGTGAAGGTTCAAGATATCAGGAATGCATCTTTTCGCGAGCTAAATTTATTGCCAATCCCCCGTTGGCAATATTTTTAACAATCTTGGAACTCGAAGTAAAATCAGATAAAGAACGAGTAAGGCGGTAGTATTCAGGCGTTACAAAATTAATTGTTTTTCTGTTTTTCCTTTATGATGTAATTATTACAAAGGTTATTCGTTATGTGTCCTTAAATAAATAAAAAAATACGTGCGTTATAAACAAAAAAAAAAAAATGGCGAAACGAGGTTGAAATAAATTCATATGTAACTCAACAAGGTTATTATTTTAACTATTACACAATGAATATTGAAATAATATTTGAGGAAGTTAAGCATCACACCTGTTCTACAGGTTCTATGACCCTAAAATGTCATGGCCTAACTACAATATCTCCTTCTTTGTGAGTTCATCTTTTACTGTTGTATCGGTCGTTCACATCAAATGCGTGACTACCTGATAGGGGCGTGACCCATCGATGCCTTTATTTTTGGGAATATGACATTTTTATGGGCACAACTTTTTCTAGTTGGAAGTATTTTTTTAAAGTTAATTAATCAAATATCTCCATACAACAACCAAAAACTTTTCATTCTGAATGGGGTATAATATAAAAAAAAATATTAAATATTAATTACAAACTATATTTTACATTACAGTGGGTGATTCGGTTAACGAACATAATCTGACTATGTTCGCTATTTGAATCGTTCGTTAACGATCATCGATTTACATCATTGAGTAAAAAGTACGTCATTTTAAAAGTCTGTCAATTGTAAGTCATTTTTTTTATTGATTGAATTGGCTTTACTTGGTAGAACTCCGTTATAACACGATGAAAAATAGCAAAGTATTTTAGTTCTTAAAAATTATATAGAACTAAAACTAAAATACTGATAATAATGGTCAGCTTAGCTTGTATGGATTAAAAAACTTTAAATGCATTTCAACGGAAAATAATCCATAGACCCGTTTCTACAGTTATAATTTTCAAATTTCGAACAGCAGAGAAGTTGATCACAGTTAACAAAGAACATGAATTGTGTAAAACTATTTCAGCGTCTTATTATTTTTGTTCGATTTTTGATTTTAACTGTCGATATTCGAAGCTAATTAATTATTATTTTTTATGATCATCACTTAATTGTGCGTTAACAAAAATTACAAGTGTGAAATATAAACAACAAATATTGTTTTTCTTGAATTATGAATAATTTACATTTAATTTGTAAAACAAAAACAAGGAAGTCAACCAAGCAAGCTCATGAAAAACTACTATAACGGATTAAAGAATAGTATTCGCTTGAACTAACTTTCGTCCACATGGAATATGTCGACATCCGAAGCAATACTGTAAACATTGTCGATGCCCCTACTATTGGCATCTTCATTGGTAGACTGGTTCTACATTTAAGAAAAACAAAAATTCAAGATTTTAATTTTGATGTGGAGACAAACTCTTTTCTACAAAACTGGTGTATGTTTATAATATGCTGAAAATTTTACATGGCAACACATGGCCCGCGGGCCGCATTTTTAATGTGGCTGCAATTGATACAGTTTGCTCAAATAAACTATCTACGCTTGAATATTAATAAGTTTGATTATGAACGCATATTATATGTAGTAAAATCCGCATTTAACACCGTGTTGCAGCCAAGTCTATTTTGATAGTAAGTGTCTTGTTGAATACATCTGTTTGTGCCCAACGCCCAAGTATTGTCTGGTCGAAAGAAGTAGAAAGGTCGTGGCCGTTAACTTGACCCCTTTGGCACCTGACGCATTCTGATTGGAAGCTTTCCTTTCTACGTGCCAGAACACACGTTAAAAATTTCAATATTTACTATCAGTCGCCGTTGTCATACCAACAAGGTATTTCGTCACCGAGCTTTAAGGTAACGGATTAAAACCAATATGATTTTTGTCGTTTTTTGATTGCATGAACATCAAATATGAGACGTGATCAGGCCTGACCTTATAAGTATGATGTGTCGCCGAGTCACGACAAAGAAAAAGAATATATTTTGTTACTAACTTTAGAGGCCGGATTCTTTTTTGGTGTAATTTCACTTGTATGTAAACGATGCAAACTGTTTACTGTTCTATTCCAACTGTGTGATATAATTTCTGAATATTTCGAAAGGAGAACGAAATCCGGGTAGTAAATGACAAAACTTATGGAATTGTATAAAGTTTAAGTAGTTTTCATGCAAAATTTCACTAAACAAATTTTTTCAATCTATATTGTTTATTAATTAAGACACATGTAAAACCCAGGTCGTAGGTGATAAAATATGTGAAATTGTACACACTTTTAACAATTCAAATATAATATTGAAATTCCATCAAGCTAAGTCTATATCATGAATTATAAAAATTTTAATGAGTAAGATATTCGGCAGGCCTTATAAAATCGTAAAAAAATGATTAAAAAAGAAGATTTAACATAATTCTCTTTCCTTGACCTTTTTTTTTTTGTTAGTTTCAAGAGGCAAGGTTTTAATTTAAATGGGGCAATAAATATTGTATATGAAGATTAATGTATAAATTTAACCAATAGTGCGGTCAAGGCATGCATAAGGTTTATAAACAATACTTTGTAAGTAACAGTTATCACATCTTCAAAATGACAAAATCAATTTAAGAGTTGACATCAACAAAAGCTAAATTAACGATCCTTTGTAACCAAAACTTTCACTATAACAGGTAGAGTTAACAGATTTTATTATGAATGTGTCACCGATCAAAATATCAAAACGGTGCCACTGCACTAACAGGTGTTTCCGATAATAACGTGATTTTTGTTATATGGCAACTATTATTCTTCCTTTAAATTATGCTTATTGCTTTAAGATGATTTGAAATTGTTTGCTTAGCAACGTTTAATCGTGGTGAAAATTCTTATTACTGCATCAAATAAATATTGCTTGAATTGTTGATTTAAAAGATATTCTGTCGATCTGAACATTAAAATCTCCTATCTTTAAGTATTATGCGATATGTTTTTTTTACCATAAGCTTCCTAAAGCATACGGCAGCTTACAGTAGCATTTTTTTTCAAAATATAGTACTGAATTAAAAGTTGCCGCAAATGCTCGTTTCCGACACGTATTCCGACATTTTTTTGACCTTCAGAAAACTTGATGTGAAAATCTAAAGTTTGTTTTCATGACGACAAAATAACATACATATATCTAATCGAATATACATTTAATATGTGTAACGCCATCTATTGAGAATATTGTATAAATCAAAACTTATTGCTTGCATGATCATTATATCACCTGTGATAGCTTTAAAGTCATTTATAAAATTAATGAAATCCCTGACTGGAACGGAATTTGGGATATCCTTCATTTATATTACCAGTGTCCCATACTCGTTATATCTCGGTTTACAGTAATTTCGACAAAGTAACGCAATAAACAGTTGATTAAAAATATTAAAAAAGAAAAAAAAAACAATCATTTTCTACAGTAAATGCGGTTTCATAAATTAATTTTCATGTCAATTTGTCGATTTGTGTGAAGAAATTTAAAATGGCCTGCCTTCGTTTATCGGATCATTAAAATTATTAGGTTGAGCAGATTTTTTTAATCACTAACCAACTTTTTTATTTACAATCTCTAGTTGAGCGAATTTCTTGTATAAAAAATTGAGTTAGATAAACTTTATAAACAGTACAATTGTTCAAAATTGTATGTTGACTTGTAGTGAAATAGAATATCTTACTAATTACTAAAAAAATAAAACTCTTTATTTTGTATGTTTCTTACAAAAAAAATTATATAATATATACGGATTCAGATTATAATTCAAATGCATCGAAGTTTAAGTTATACGTTGAATGGTATTTATAAATATATTTATGTTTAGATAATTTGCAATAATCGATTTGGAGATCACATTGACATTTCGATACAATGCAATATGTTGTGTCTTAAAATTATATAGTCAATAAGAGTGTGTATTTAAATTTCTCCTCTCAAATGTCTCGCACGTTCTCCGGGACATGTCGCAGTGCTTGTTAGTTACCTAGAATATTAAGCACATTTTTTAAACGCTAGCATTCCAATATGCCATCTATTCTCACAGATTTTCATAGGAAGGTCGTCTATTATCATTCATTTTGAATATTTAAGATGCTAAATATCTCGCAAAAAAGAACGCCGTTCTTATTTTCAAAATTGACAGTTCAGTACAGGTGTACCAATCGAAAAACTCAAAATTTATGTCGCAGATTTTTGTCGATGGCAAGATTTCTTTTGTTTTGTAATAATTTAATTCTTTTCCCAGAACGACAGAAAACAATGATAGTATGCGTGTATGTTAAGGTCTTTTTTAGTACAGTGTCCCACTTTTTTATACATACAATTGTATAATTAAATAATCTTCTTAAATGGTATTCTTAATAAATGGGTCAAAATACGTTTAACACATTTATAAAAGCTGTATAAATGAAAGACTACTAAACCCACTTGAATTATAAAATGAAACAAATTATAGCTGTAAAGAAAATGATGATCGACTTTATCTTTAGATTGGAAAATACATAATTAAAAGAATTTATGTTTTAGAAAAAATATTGAAGTATTATTTGTTCAAGTGCTTACAATCTTTTAATTAATAACATATATAGTGTCTAGATAATAATCCAATCCGAATTGTTTTGCGACTTAGCAATCAATATAAGATTATTCCAATGTTTTATAAATGGCGAAAAATGTAAGCACTTGAAATAATTAATGGGTTATAGATAAAAATCGACCATTCCTGCCTAGATATACGAACATTGGCCGAGCCTGTTTATGTTTTAAAAGAATTTATTGGATTGGTAAATAGACTGACGTTAAAAATTTATTGGTCTAGCTTTGTTTGTAAAATCTGTGTCCTTAACCCGCACATGACTGGCGATAATGATCTGCTCAAGTAATTAAATATGTGATATTCCATATATAATAGTATTCCTAAATAATATTAATTCTGAAAGAGTGAAAATTCGTTCTTAATTACTTTATTTACTTTGAATTATTGAAACCTTGTACGACTCCACATGTTTTGTCACTAACGACACGGGTTTTATATATAATGTTAAAATTTGTATTATTGAAATGTTCTACGATTCCACATGTGTTGTCATTAGCAAACCTGGTTTCGCCTTTCGGTATCTATAGGCATTCTATCACTCGGATGCAATAAAACTGACAGATAGAGGCGAAACTCGGGTCGTAGGACAAAACATGTGGAATCGTACAAAATTTAGCAATTCAAATTTGATATTGAAATTCCATCAAGTACCTTTAGTCGATATCATAAATTATTTTTATGTCACTAGATAATAGAAAGAAATCACCTTACATACAACATATAAAGCAGGGATTCCCAACCCCGTGCCCGCATGTGACAGATTTTTTTATAAACACTAATGAAAAATGTAAATTATTTTTATATATTTGTTAAAGTTTTAATTTTTTTTGAGTACCTAGGCTTATTATGTAGTGACAATGAACATAGAGATCTTCTTTTTTTATTTATTACTCACGTATTATTATAAATATCCGTAGAACAAATATGGGTGGTGCCCGCCACCCTACCGATATTTAAGAATGCGCTACAGTACAAAAGAGTACAAAAAGGTTGGGAATCCCTGATATAAAGGGTACATTAAATACTACTTATTCAAAACACATATATAAATATTAAAATCTACTTTCAATAAAATCAATAAAAAATGTTTTTTTATTATTATTATGTTAACCTTAATAATTTCCTTTCAACACAAAATAAATATTTTCAGGAACTTTAGGGTTAAATATGGCAATTTCTATAAATTTTAGCTAGTGATATAACATTTCAGGTCAAATTCTTTTAAATAACCAGTTTAATGAAATAAAGCCAGGCAAAGTAGACTGTACCGCCGAATACATACATTAAAATACAGCGTTTCCCAATCATCTTTCAGCTGTTTGACATACAAAACTCAAATGGTAGGTTAGGCACAATGTTCCCTAAATGTATTGAATCAATTTATATATACTATGTAATTTTGCCATAGAGTAGAATTTATTTCCGGGTCACAAATTATTGCTGCTACGTTTCTCTATGATATATCTTTAATTCAAATAGAATATTTAGAGGATTGTTTATTCGTTATTTTGTCTATTCCATTTTCTCAGCATGATCCAAAAAATCTTTGATTTTCATGTATGACAGTTGTCATGGAAACTGATTAAATTGAATTAAATAGTCAATTACAGTATTTTACATAATGCATCGCATGTTTAAATTAATTTTATTTAAACAAGTATTAAAATCGTAATATTTGTATTTTTTGGAAATAGCATATTCTAATCTTATTATTTCTTTGATAACTTCCGGATGACATAAAATATTTCGGATTCAAATAGAAATTAATTTTCAAACTTTTTTAAATATAAAGATTACTGATACAATAACTATTTATTCATTCTTCAATTTCTTCAAATCAATTTTTATTAAGTCTGTGCCCGTTTATCATATGAAGGAAAAACAATGTTACGTTTTAAAGTATTTGTTCTAAGCACTGATTTGATATCGAATCATAAATATATTTATGGATTATTGGCGAATATTTTAACATTTTTAATGAAGAATAAGGGTTAAAATAACCACATTGTAGTTTTTTTAACCCTTATATATGATATTTAAATTAAAATATCACCACATTCAACATTTTTTACAATTAATCTATGATAAGAATGAAGTAAAAGTTCATGGCAAGTAAGGATCAAAAAATAAATATAAATGACTTAGTCGATACTTAAAAATCGCAAAAGTAATATTTCTTCATTTTTAATACACACATTAGATGAAGTCTTCAAACACATAATATTGTGTATTTTGAATGAGTTTCTAGATATTTTTTTAAATACTATCTTGTTAATATCCGTGAACATGATTGACATGTCAGTGCACGAACGCTTAAAAATACTAATACCATTCAGAATCTTTGTATAATATTAAAATACATAACTATAAAAATTCAGTCATTCATCACAATTTGTCAACATTAATAAAAATTTAGGTAACGAAAGTGTTGAAAGAAATGTGTTAAAAGTTTGATTTTTATGTTTAAAGATTTGTAATTACAGTTGCTCCTCAAAATGATTTTTTTAAAAAATTATTATGTTATTTAAATCAATCCATTTGCTTTAAAAATCCAGTTCTTAAGAATATTTTTAAGCAGAATTTGATGATCATCCCGCAATCATCAAATTGGAATAAAGAAAGATTGTGGTCGTATATTGTTTCGTTGCTATGTAAAGGTTCGAATCTTTGGTTTGAACAGAACTGACCTGTTACTAGTCAGTTCTGTTGAATCCGTGTGATAGAATACCCGAAGATGCCGAAACGCAAAACCCGGGTCGTTAGTGACAAAAATGTGGAATCGTACAATGTTTCAACAATTCAAATTTTTTTCTGAAATTCTATCAAGCACTTTTAGTCGATATCATAAAATATATAATTTTTTATGTTGTTAAGTTTATCTTACGAAAGCTTTATTAAAAAAGAAAAATAGTCATTAAATAATGTTTGTTAAATTATAAATACAACGAGAAAAATAATTTGTTTTGAGCAATAAACTTTTTAATATCAGAAATGCAAGAATACCTCTATAATAAAATTTGTACGTGTAGCTTTTTATACGCTGTTTAATACAGTGTTTGTAAGTGAAGCTTTTAATTCATTGAAAATGAAATTTGCTTAGCAATAGACTTTTTAAAATTTTACATTTACATTTACGATTTTATATGTTTTTGTAAAAATATCTACTTTAAAATAATCATTACAAAATAAACACTCAAATAAAATATTATAAGATTAGGTAAATTATGTACATCTTCCGATAAATTTGGATTGAAAATAACATTTTAAATGTTAATATCATGGTTTTACTGAATTAATAATTTCAAAGGTCAAACATTTGAATTAACATATCAACAAAAAAAAATGTTGCATAATAACAAACCACTGCCGGATTTTCCATTAAACTTAATTTTATTACCAATTATTCCAATTTATTTTAATAAGAATAGCAATGTTTAATATTATACATTTTACTACATCTCGTTGCATTTGCATATGGCAACTATTTTTTCTACTTAACCTGTTTAACAGCGATAATAAAGATTAATATTAAGCAACAGTCTATCTCTATCCAGTAAAACACCTCTCTTTTTTCCGGCTTGAGCGAGTCTATTGATAAAAGTAAAAGACAGTTTTATAAAAGAATATTAAGTAATATATTTAAAAAAATGTTTTCGTATAGTAAGATTGTAACATATATGAGTTACTTTGATAATTTGAGTCAACCTTATCAATAAGGTTTTATTGTAACATATTGTTTTCAAGTACATCGTTTTGACAACGAGAAACAAAAAACTCTTCATTCAAGACTTCCAAGCCCGCATTTAAAATTTCATATTTGGAACACACACTTTAATTCCGTTTGGCCGAATAACTTTTAAAAAACGAAACTAAATCAACAACTGTAAACATCGATCAGTTTATACCAAAAATTTTATCGCTTTCCAATCTTTCAAAATAATCAACAAAAATACTCTTGTTATTTTATCATTCAGATTAGCTAAGTCTAGAGTAACAAAATGTGTATTCTATAGTCCTAGAGTCAATGCTATCATAAATACAGCAAATAATATGCTAGAATTGAATTATATACTGTTGCAAGTGATAAGTAAGATGGAATAGTTAACTTAGAATATTAAATATCTTTTTATAAATATCATTGCTGAAGTTTTGCCGACACTTTATGTGTTACCCTATAGAATATAATAAAAATTGGTTAAAATAATGCTCTCCTTCAAAAACGTATTTTTCATGACGGCTGACACCAAAACATACACATTTAAATCAAATGAAAATTGATGTTGAAAAGTTTTCGCGCATAAAATGTTTTTATGTATTAAAAACGTAACACTTTTTCGAGTGAAACACACTGTTATATTTTACGTCAAGAAAATCATATAAAAATAAACATCGACTTGTGTCACGAATTTCTATTGAAGATATTATTTGAAAATGGAATTGCAATTTCTATATCGAGAAACAATTCACGGTCGATTTTACAGTTGTAGATTGAGTTTCGATTTTTAAAATTTAGTCGGTCAAACGGAATCAAAATAGGTGTTCCAAATTTGAAATTTAAAATGTGTGTTGATCGAAGTCTTGAATGAAGAGTTTTTTTTGTTGTTGTGCTTTATCAAAACCATAGACAAGTGTATGCTATACATCAAAACGATGTATTTGAAAAAAAATGTAAAGCACGACGCTTCGCAATCAAAATAACGAACATGTACCTGCTTATGCAAATGATTTACCAATGAAAATTAAATGATCGATCAAATACTCGGATGGTATTAGCGCCAGTCTTACAAGATTGGTTAACTTTCGCAACAAGCAATCGCTTACTTATATCATTACGGCTGGCGAGATATGTAAAACATCAAACTCAAAGTAGGCACTCGGCGCGGCGTAGAACTTGCTTGCCTTTCAAAGCCGTTCAGAAGGTAACCGGTTACAATCCGAGCCCCGGACAGGTTTTCAAAATGCTAACGGTAAGAAAAAAAAATAATTTACGCAGGTTTCTTACCTCCATAGAGACAGCGATAATAATTATTAATGGACACAGAACTTCAATAGGCGCCATCTTTGTAGCATTTAATAACTGGACGCGAATACGTAATTAGTTTTTTTGTGCTCATTATTGAATTTTTATATACCTTTGACCTTGTTCATTAAATGAAAAAGCGATACCGTCATCATCTTGTTACGAAATTTCCAATAACAAATCGATAAGCAGATTAATCGTTTCATAATCGCAAATTTAAACTAATTTTCGTTTTCATATCTATATGTTTATATATCCTTTCTGTGACCATGGATACAATGCTACTTCTTTCGTTATAATAAATTAGAAACATATATCGGAAAAAACCTCGAATTCATCGAAATTAACAAGAAATAATATATTTAATAACTGTAAAGTAATTAAAAAATCCTGACAAATTAATTATTAATGCAACCATTCTTAAATCAAATACGAATATTAAAAAAATATTATTCTCAATTTGATCAATTTAAAAACATAGGTTTTTTAATATTCTTGTTAAGTTGTTGAAACAAAAATCATTTGAAACATTTTTAACCGTTCCTTTACGATGTCAAAAAATGTTCTCTCCGGTGGTGCGTATTCGATACACATCAAACATAAGTGATATAGAACATAATGGAAAGATTATTATATAGTTATAACAGTATGTATTATGTAAGCACCGTTGAAATGCATTTAATTGACGCTGATATATCGTAAGAATTTTTATTTTATTGCCTGAAATCACCGGAATTTCGACAAAATATCTTCATTGCGTGGTTATTATTCATATCTTTACGATTTTATTCGATACATAAATGTAAAAAGGAGGCAATCTTCAAATCGTAGCTCAATATTTATTGAGCAAATTAAAATATTTAAAGACACGCGCGTTTATTTACACCACAGGAGAGAAGGGGTTAAATGAATGTATTAAACCATAGAGCTTTATAGTGAAGAACGTATTACTGCAGCCCGCCAACCTTTTTTTTCTCATGAAGCAATTTTTAGTCTGTTTAGAGTTAGATTAGAGTTTGATCTAACAGAAAAAAATAACTCGTTAATTTATCAATATAATTTACTAATATTGTATGCTTTTTGTGCTGTTGTATATCTCATTATTAAATGTATCAGGTTCTTAGTATATTACAATATACCAAATTAGCGTCAATTTGCTGAGAAGGGTTAACTTTGAACATTGTGTTTCCTTATGTTAATGGTTATTTCTTTTTTGTTTCAGATTCGTGATAGCATTGTAGTAACATTAATTGCAATATAAAATGGCGGCTGACGGAACCAACTTCACGCTTAGCGGCAAATACACAACAACAGATGACGTCCACTCTTCAAAAACAAAACTAAACGACACAAAATTGACTAATATTGACAATTTAGAAACGAAATCCAAACAAAATGGTGGATTCACGGCAGATGACGAGGTTATTGTCGTTAAGACAAAAGATTTGGGGAGCGCATCAATTAATGATAGAATTGATGTCGCTAAGACACAAAATGGCGGCCAGCCACCTACGGATGGAATAAATGGGAAAACTAACAAGGAAAACGCGGGAAAATCAGATAAAGACTCAGTGAGAGTAGAAAGCAATTTAAAAAGAAATATGTCGTTGACGGAGCAGCAGTCTCCAGTTAGCGCCATAATGTCAAGCAAGGAGAAGGAAATGATGATGCTCTTCAACGAAAGCTCAACTACCAAAGAAAGATTTTCGCCTCTTCTTAGACAGGTAAAATTTTCAATTTCAAAATTCAAAAAGTAAAATTTGTCTGCAGCGTTCCTCAGATGTCTTAGCAGACCATTTTCTTACAGTAGTTTAGAAGTCCCGCTAGAAATCTAGTATATAAAGTAAGACTGTTTGTATTTTATATGATATTGATGTAAACAATCATTATAAATAACAACGAACACTATTATGAGATCACCATGGCAACCCAGTAAACAAGTTCAATTACTTTGTTTATGTGCTTGTCGCAAGTAATTTTAAGGCGATTGAAATTTTCATGTAATGTTTTTATTACTAACGTTATCTCTTCTTAGTATTCTTGGTCATAGTGTGGAGCATATGCACTCCCAAAAAAGCACTTTGACAGGTGCATTGACGAGGGATACACACAATCAATGATATTGTTGTTTGGATTATTATCTTTAATTTAGAATATTGGCATACAATTTTCAATACCATGAATAGAGTTGATTGGTTCATATATAATAGTAATAATTTGCTCTTTTTCCTTTGCAGTCCTTTGCTGCAGGGGGCTCAATCATAGCTACACTATCAGCTGGCATGACATCAGGATATTCCGCCATTTTACTTCCACAGTTGGGCCAACCTGAAAGCCCAATTGAATTGACACAAGAGACGTCATCGTGGATAGGTTGGTACACCTCATTTAAGATGTATTGTTATTTAATTGTTATATTCGCAGATAAACAACGAACATTCACTTGTCTGTGGTAATTGATTAATCATACGTAGCCATTTTGGTTATAAACATTTTCTCGGAATGCAACAGAGATTATTACGAATTCTCAATAAAGCAAGTTTTTGTACCGGTTACCGATAAATTGACGTAGTTTATCAAACAGGTTTCGAGTGACACAAAGCTACAATATTAAGCACATTGCGATTAGTAACATTAGCGAAAATGTTTAAATATAAATATAATATCAATTCGTGCTAAGACTATAATTACGATTACATCAATTATATTTTTCGTGTTATACTTTTTACGAAACGCGTTTACGTCAATAATGTAAAAAAAATTAACGATAAAAATGATGACGTGAAAAATTATGCTATATTTCATGGCTGCAATCCGGAACTCTAAAAACAAACTATAATACAAAAAATAACCTTTATTATTTAATAAAATACATATCTCTCAGTTCTAATGAGGGTGTAAGCCGAGATAACTATCAACTATATATCTTAAAAATTTTGTAAAACTTAAATACATTACTATTTTTTAATCGTGTTATAATGGAGTTCTACCAAGTAAACGCGTAATCAATCAATAAATAAAATACACGTTAAAAATCTATACATACTTGGCATTGTTAATGATCATTTTTTTACAACGATACAATTAAAGCATTTAACTTGAATTTCCACGTGATTTCTGTTAAAAAGTCACAATTGGGTGGCTAATCGACGAGATTTCCCAGAATATTGAAAAGAAAAATGGCGGATTTTTTGTTAAATTATGATCGTATGAGTGGAACTACATAATTATCAAAATATGCGATCTTTTTTTATCTTTTTCGTAAATTATTTTGATTGTTTTAAAGTTTCTTAATACTAGCAACATTCCGCATTTGAAAAATTTAAGCCCACTGATATCTTTGTGTTGGACACTCCACGAATTCTGATTGAATACATGACTGATAACTACGAATAGTTTTTTTTAAGATAGCTTCCCACCCTACAACTAAACTGTTGTTATTTTTTATTTATTGGTTACAAAACGATGAAATATAAAAATATTTACTAAAGACCAAGGGCAATTTTGGGGTAAACAAAAGCAACTCTTTCACTGCGCCACTTTTAATTCGATGCGCACACTTTACCTAAAAAGTATTGTGTAGTTGTTGTTTGTTCAAAATATTATACGCCAAGACGTTGTCTCGAAATCTGACGTCCTTCAGACCTCTGACAATGCAACATGCAATTATTGCGAATGAAATGTTTGCCGGCGCAATTTAAAACACACACGTTTTTTTGTTTCATCGAGAAATGTCGTAATTGACAGCTGTTAAATCAACACTCCCAGCCTCTCGACATTAAATATCTGAGATAAAAGTATTGATTAATAGTCTAACCTGTTTGAATGTTTGAGGAAACGCGCCGATCGGTTCTGAGAAAAGTGTCGTAAATAGTTTTTTTTAAATGAACATATGAGCCGGATAAAAAATCACAATTGCCTGAGAGAAGCGTGTGTATTTATTTTTTAATATATTATCTCAAACCTGAGAACATCTCTGCGAGAGAAAAAAATAAAACAATAAATTTACTTCGAGACATTGTTGCTAACGGCCGTACAGGGTCGTGGAGCTTGCCTTAGTTATCAATATTAAATGTGATAATTTTACAATAGATGAAAATATTGTCATTTGCTTTATTTCGTTCGGAATAATTCAAAATAATGGTTACCATTTCTGTCTTTAATATATTTCCTAATTAATTTATAAAAAGCCGTTTTTTAATAGTTAGTATTGTCGTCGTTGGTTTCGAACACCTTCCTCGTGTCCAATAAAAACCCCCGTTCGCTCTTATTTTTTTCAAAGTTAGCTTCACTGTTTACGTTAGTAACGAATAATCTTACGATTGACACTGTCCGTATGATTATGCTTATCAAAGAAACTGAACACGTTTCATATTTGATGACACACCGGGCGGAACAAAAAATATTAATTTAAGTTTATATATTACAGTATAATATATTCAATAAAATCATGTCAAATATATTCATTAGAGTATCTGCAGAGTCTTATGTTTGGCCCGGGAATTTATACCTTGTACGGCCCGCGGGCCATCTTTGGACGGGAAGGAATAATTCAGATATTTTCGGGCTATATCGATTATTATAAAAAAAAATATTTCGTGATTTTAATTTTATTTTTGGTACGTTTGACGATGTCTCATATAAGGCCCGTAATTTAAGATATAATTTCGGCTCGTGCAGACCTCTAATATCGATATTATTGTTTTCATATTCCATCGACCCAAACAAACAATGCAGTCACTCGATTTTTATGTTTTGCATGACAGTGTCCTCTCTCTCAGAGAACCTAAGTGCATTGTTTTATATTTATAGTTTTTAAAGGCAAATTGAGCTGTTGAAAACTATAGTTTTCTTAAAATAGGTAATAATAAAATAAATTTTATCTATAAAGCCAATTGGTCATATTGCAGAGTATTTCGCGGCTCGAATTGAATTTTGACATTTGTCGAATAAGTAAAATTTCTGGAGTGTTTCCTTTTTTAATTTCATTGTGTTTTTTTTTTGTATGAAAGGAGTGAATCAATTATATAAATAGTTCATTTTGCAATTTCGACAGTAAGTCGCATTTCACGACCGTATTATGTTTCAATTTGAGATACGCAAATATTAATACGATTTTGACAACAAATAAACCTTGCTAAACGTCTTCCAAGTACACTGCAATAAAAATATGCAGAACATATTATATTGAATTCACGGCGTAGTTAAAATTATAAATTTTCATAAATATACATGTTGTAAAACAATTCTTTCAAAATATTTTTTTACGAGTGCCATGACCCGTAAAATGTCAAAATATTATATTTCTAGACAGTTGTAAAATTTTTGCGTAGATCGTTAGGTAAACGGAAGTGTGCGTAAAAAGGAAATAGTTTCTTTAGCTGTGTGACCCTCAGAGGTCGAACCTTATCCGCTAGCAGTATCTTCAAATAAACAAAATACATATGGATTGATGACAGTGACATTCAGAATATTTTCACACCCGTTGACAATGAAGGTATGAAAATGTTGACTAAACAAAATTAACTTCTGTCTGTCTGTGTGAGTGAGTGTATGTGTGTGTGTGCTTAGATTTTTTTATTATTCCAATTGGCTGGGAGAACAGTCGTATAAGTGAAGTTTTTAGGTTTTTTTACATAAAAAAATAAAATTGTTGAACTTAATACAATAACAAAAGTTTTGCCATTCAGTAACCAAGTTTCACTTTTCTACATCTGCGTGCATTATATCACAGAGATACAATAAAACAGTAAAAAGTTTACATCACTTATATCGAAGATAAACAACTACAAAATATTTTTTCCACCCTAAAGCTAAGAGCTAAACATACATCTGAAATAATTTTAATAACAACAAATTTGGTTATAATGACAATCAAATTACATTTTTATCGTCGTCGTGATACCACAGCTTGCCGATAAAGTCACATAAGTCAAAGTTATGTGATCAAGCACGTGAACTTTATTTTCAAGCAATTTACAATTTACTTGTTTGATAAACGAAAAATAATCTTCATATTTCTTTGATATTATGATTATTATTTGGGACATGTGATTTTACACTATCACAAAATGAATTTTGAGTAAAAACGCATGTCAAAATAACACTGATGAAATGAATATAATGTTATCTAGATTTTAAGAAAATGCGTTGATTAAAATAAAAAAACAAAATCAATCATCTCTCATGAAGAGTCTCATAAAACAGCTTGTTCTTTTAGCTAAACAAAAATAATAATAAATATTTTCTTGTTGTTATACTATCATTTCTCAAACATTTTATATCTTGACCTTATAAGGGTCATAGAACTGATGTTATTTTTCGCCACCAAATATTCAATTATTCATCATTTCGTACGCATGGAGATAATAATATTTGCGAAATCGTTTATTTTTTTTATCGTATTGAAAATTATGTAACGTGTTAATATATATAGTACCTTGGCACCTATTAAAAATTACGAATCTTAAAATGGATTCTCACAAATTATTCATCAAATTCTGAGAGTACATCGGTTTAAATATGGGATAGAATACGACTTCAAGATAAGCAGGTATGTGTTCATATTATGCACCGTTATTTGAGATATGAATGCATTTGAAAACGAACTCGTCTATTGACAAACAGTTAGGTAAATGTGTCAAATTATTTCATCAAAACATTGGCGATTATTAGATATTTTATCAGGAAGTTGAGCCCAGTGAGCTCTTTGCCATTATTAAATGATCAGTTAAGTCTTCGTTATTTTCCTTTTTTGTATGAAAATTTTGAATTGTTACAACTTTGTACGGTTCCACATGTTTTGTCACTAACGACCCGGGTTTCGCCTTTCGGCATCTTCGGGTATTCTATCACACGGATTCAACAGAACTGACTAGTAACAGGTCAGTTCTGTTGCATCCGTGTGATAGAATGCCTGAAGATGCCGAAAGGCGAAACCCAGATCATTAGTGACAAAACATTTGGAATCGTACAAAATTGTAACAATTCAAATTTGATATTGAACAATTTCATAAAGCACCTTCAGTCGATATCATGAATTATTTTTTGTATATGCTTTTCTCGTGCGACATTATTCGAATAATTAATTATCAGAAAAACGTTTCATTTCATATTCATTGATAATATAATCTCGTATGAAAGTTCAGTGATACAGTTTTTTTGGCATAAAACTTTCCATCTGACGTTACTGCACTTTATTCATTCCGAAAAGCATACGTTAAAACGTGCTATATTGCAAGAGAGGTTTTCTATTCTTGGTCACAGAGTATTCAACAAAGAGCTATTTATGTTTAAAAAACAAATGAAGGTTTTGTTAATAATAATAAAAAAATGGAAAATTCTAAATTTGAACTTTAATAATTCAAAATAAAATGATTTATTCTTCGATTATCACTCTAACAAGAAAATCTATTGTCATTTTAAATCGTCACATAAAATTTACAAAGAAATGAATAATAAATTGGAATTGTTGCAACTTTGTGCGATTCCTATTCCGATTTGTCACTGGCATCTTCAAGCATTCTATCACACGGATGCAACAGAACTGACGTACAATAAATAGTTAGCATCGTCTATATACCAAAGGTATTCGTTAAATCGCAATTCCATCAAACAAATTCAGTTGATATCATAAATTAAACGAATAATAATCGCAAATTTGCGATCGTGAAAATGAAAATGAATTCGGTTGAGCGGATCGAATATTTTTCGCAATACCAACATTACAAAACTTTCAATAAAATTTCCATGGTTGCTTATATTATTCATTTATTAAAAAGTTGTCAAATATCAAATATAACCATCACCTCGACACATGGTTCGAATCTAAATAATTATCGTTAAGTAAATTCACAAAACCCGCCGAGCATAGACAAGCTTTGTTAAATAATTACTTTTCAAAACTAGATTTTCAAGTCTACGCTTAAAATTCTCGAGCTAATCTTTAGGTGACTTTCCCACGAAATCTTCGAAAATTAATTCATTTTTTTTTTATTTGCTTATTCGTTGTAACATTTCTCGGTAAAATATTTTTTCTTCTTCTGTAATATATGTCTAAAAAAACGAGTTCCCGGGATTCCAATCAATCCTGTCTTTTATTTAATTTATATTTTAATATTTTTTGTAGACGAGAAGGTGAAGCTTCCTTGAACTCAAAATAATTTTATTCATATCTTCCACTTGTGTATGCAACATTCTACGATTTATAGAGTTGAATCGATTTTAGAAACTGAATTATTGACGTACTATTACCAAGTAATCGAATACAAGAGACGTCATATTGTTAGAAAAAGTTGTTGCATAATTTTTTAACGTTTGCAAATAAAAATCCAAATGATCTTAGAAGACGCTGTTGGCACTCCTTTGACATAAACGAAACATTGCATTTACTTTTGCAAAAAGTAGAATTTAGACTGTCCAGAGGTTTTTAGTGTTTATTTAAACACATAAAATGTCAAACATAAACATAATCTTTAGTAATATTTAAATTTATTTGTACAACAAGATTTTAAGCGGATCGCTACTTGAAAAATATGTCATGAAAAGGAACTGAATTGTAAAGAATCAATTCGAAATTGAATTTACAAGAGATTGTAATATTATAATATGTAATATTATTTAATATATTGGACGATCAGTTCAGTTTCAAAATGAGATAGGTTGTTTCAACAATTATTTCGATTCAAATTTATATTAGGGTTGTAGAGTCATTAAAATATATGAATCCGATTCCGACATTGACCAAAAATATGACTTCGACTAAAAAAAGATTAATTATTGTCAGATTTTTTCGACATTTTCTATTTATTTGCTTTAATCTAATAATCAACCAGCTAATCTGCCAAATTGTTCATTGAGATATTCTTTGCAATTGTCTAATCGAAAAAATAGTCGGACGCGTTCGGTTTTCACGATAATATAATGATAGCAACAAAAAATACGGAAACTAACAAGCATATATTAATTTGGTCTGTTTTTTTCTTTCTTGCAGCATCCATCGCTGCTCTGCCAATGTTCATAGGATGCATCATCTCAGGAATAATGATGGAGCCATGTGGAAGACGTCTTACCCATTTGATACTCGCAGCACCGTTCGTCATCGGTTGGGTTCTTATCGCCACAACTGCAGGACTTCCCCAACTTTTAGCTGGAAGATTCCTGACTGGCCTTTGTGTCGGTCTTCTAGGACCTGTAGGATCTGTCTATATCGGAGAGATATCTGATCCAAAATATAGAGGTTTCTTATTAGCTGGTATAGCGTTAGCTATATCAGTTGGATTACTTGTGGTGCACGCTTTAGGAAGCTACTGTACTTGGAGATTAACAGCTGCAATCAGTTCGTTGGTGCCTTTGATCAGTTATGTTATGATGACATTCGCTCCAGAAAGTCCGTCTTGGCTTGCTTCAAAAGGACAAACAGCTGCTGCAATTAAGTCATTCAGATCTCTCCGAGGATACAGTGTAGAAGCAACAGAAGAGTTAAGAGCGCTACTGAATAAACAAGAAGCTGCAAGACAAATCATTTTAGCCAAAGTTCCTGTTCCACTGTTCAGCAAACAGAGATTAACAAATCTCGTAGCAACTTTCAAACGACCAGAGTTCTACAAACCTTTATTGATCATGATTACTTTCTATTTGACCCTCCAATTCTCTGGTATCAACGCCATCGCTTTCTATTCAGTCACCATAATGAAGAGTACACTTGGAGAAGGCATTGATGAATATGCTGCAACTTTGATTGTTGATGGTGTAAGATTGGTAGTTTCTCTGGCCGCTTGCCTTATATTGAGAGTTGTAGGAAGACGTCCCTTGGCTTTAGCAAGTGGTCTTTTCAGTATTATTTCACTGTTCGGACTTGCAGCTTATAAATATATTGTAGCAAGATACGGTTACACAGGATCAGCCAATTCTTGGGTCCCACTTATATTCTTAATCGGTTACATCATCTCAACAACAGTAGGACTTAACCCACTTCCATGGGTTATGACTGGAGAAGTATTCCCAGCTGATTTAAGAGGATTGGGATCAGGAATTTGCACGTCTGCTTGCTTCATCGCGTTCTTTATGGTTGTCAAAATGGCACCAGCTATGTTCGCTGGACTCGGAGTTGAAGGGACATTCTTGACGTACGGAGTTGTGGTACTTTTGGGTACATGCTCAATTTACTGCTTTCTTCCCGAGACGAAAGGAAAGACGCTTCAAGATATCGAAGAAGCTTTCTTGAAAGGAACTTCCAGCAAGAAAGAAAAGAAGATCGACGGCAGCAGTGCTGAACAAGCGTAATGTGCCAATATAAGAACATTAGAAATAATTTTAGTGCCAGTGAACAAGCTTGCCGTTTCTTAATGCTCGCATGTGCAACTTTATGGACAACTCTTAAGCTTTTGCCGCTGTGATCAAAGTTTAATGTAGTTTCCAAGAGAAGAAATTTTCTCAGCGCTGTTTTTATAGAAATAGTTGCTTGTTAATTTTATGGCTGATGATTTTAAATTGTTAATAATACGGTTAGTGAAAGCATTTTTTTAACTCTAGCGCACTAGACATGATAATATACATAGAACATCATGAACTCTTACCAATATAGTAGAAAAATCATATCTCTAAACGTATTAAATGATGTTTTACCAAACTTAAGGGGTACATAGCAAAATAATTGTATGTTAAATTATACAATTTTTATTATTAAACTATCACTCTAGGGTTCCCACATAACCGTACACGCAAGACCCGGTATTAATAATTTATTATTGAATGTTTGTTCATGGATGCAATTTACAATGAGCGATTGAATAAATAATGTCAAATAATTAAATAAAATATATTTTAATTTGTTCATTTTTTTTATAAGTTTTGCTTAAAAATGTGCTTCGCAAAGGCCTAGAGGCTAATCATTATAATTCAAACATACTCATCACAGGATAAGGTTGTATTACTTATTAAAACTTTTTTTATCAAGTTTATATGTTATGTTTATATTACCAATTTACTTACTGTATTCAATCCATCTATAATCATATTTAAAAATTTAAAAATAATTAATAATGTGAAAAAATATTTCGTTATAATCAATAACAAAATATTGGAACGTTATTTGGTTCTAAATAAAAAAATAACCCGGTAAAAACTACGATACCGGAAAAAATACCGGTTAATATATGTTTTCATATCATGCTGAAGCGGTTTATTATATATGTATATTATTAATCAAATGAGAGTTATTTTGACATATATTTTATTTTATTGGCAATAATATTATATGATATTAATTAAAAAAATACTTTTACGAACCTGAAAGGTATTAAAAAATTCTTGCCGAATTTTTCGATGCTAACCCATAAAAATGGGGAATATTATACCGGGAATATTCCCGGTACACCCACCGAAATTTTTATTATAGTTTTTCATAAAAAAAAACATGCTTTTGCCCTTTAGAAGTATGAAAATTTTAAAATATACTTATTAGTTAAAGCTATATTATTTTGAGCGTATTTAGGTATTCAATATTATTGTTAATATAAAACATTTTAAGATAAGAAAAATCGTGCCATTATTGGAACACATATTTTCATGAAAATTATATAAAATTAAAGTTTTATATTTCATTAACTATTTATGATAAATTTTAAAGGTGCTATGATTCGTCAATATAAAATTTTTGATTCGCCATAAAAACCGGTTTTTTTTAAATAGCCCATTTCACCATTTTATACTCTTTTTTTTATATTTGTTTTTATATAACAATAATAAATTAAGAATGTGTCTTTTTTATTATATACAATACAATAATATAATGTGATAAAAATTTTAGTATTTTTTTTTACATAGGAGCTATTAGGGTTGTCGAGTAATTATTGCCACAAGGGCCGGACCCGACCGTTATTTCTCCAACCGACTAGGAAAAAATTGAAAGTTCTTACCCGTATAGCGGACCACGCGTAACCACTTATAACCGTATTAATTTTGCGTTACATGTGGTATTTTTTATTAGTTGAGCTGACGCGTTACAAGTAATAGAAAAATTAATTAAGTTTATTATTTTATATGTATCCAACGTATTATGTAATTATTTCTAAGAATTATGTTATATAATATAATAACGAATAATGTTAAAAATAATTCAATAAAAATAAATTGCTTTAGCATATAAAATAAATCATTGCTCACCAAGCGAAAAATAGGTAGCCAAATATTTTTTACTCGATGATTTGTACTTTTTTATGAGAAATAATTAAATGTTTTTATGTGTGTTTTTTGTAAGATGATAATTGTATGAGATAGTCTTAGACGATTACAAAATTATAATACTCTCATATATGTAATTGTTTGTGCACAAATTTGAGATTAATAATATTAATTTATTAGTTTTATTATTAAAAAATCATCAATCATATTATGTCTCAACATCTGTGATTATTTAATATTATGCTAAGATGTATTGAAAAAAAAAAGAAATTTAAATAAATATTTTTTTATACTGAACATATTGTTGTTAATAACTCCTTCTTCCAAACAACAATGCATTTAAAGAAGAACACGTGTCACAGAAACGCTGCTGGATTCTCGAACTGATCATCTAATCCAGTGACTCTCAACCTTTTCGTACTCTAGAGCGCATTCTAAAATATCGAGGTGACGGGGACCACCTATTTCTTCTAAGGATGCTTATAATTGGACATGAGTAATAAATAAAAAAAGACACATACATAAAATATCGCACACAAACGAACGAATGTAATAAACCTAGGTACTTTAAAAAAAAAAACATTTTTAATGTAATAATTTACGATACCAACTCTTTATTGTAAGTCAGTTTTGTTGCAACCTTGTGATAGAATGCCTGATGATGCCGAAAGGCAAAACCCGGGTCGTAAGTGACAAAACATGGAAAGTCATACAAATATGTAACAATTCAAATTTGATATTGAAATTCCATCAAGCACCTTCAGTCGATATCATAACTTAAAACAAACACTACTGATTGGGTTTTGAAATATTTAGTGTTGGAGAATTGAATCGGGACAAAAGGATAACGTTAATGAATCTTAAAGATATTTCGAAAACACGGGATTTGACAACTTTTGCCTAATTTTATTTCAAATGATTTAACTTTACAATTTAAAATCCTTTCACGATAAACTGACACTCGTATTTTACCTGAATTTTCTTTGTTTTTATTTTTTACTCCAACTCCTTCATTATTAAGTCAAAAATACTTGGTTAGTCAATCTAGTTAATCATGTATATTGCCTATAAAAGTTGACATCAATGACTTTGACATATTAATGAATGACTCAATATTTTCATTAATTATATAAGAAAGCGATTGCAATTAAAATAAGATTATGTTAAAAGTAGAAGAAAAAATAATTCAAGCGCTGATCTGTGACAATAAATCAGATACAATTGATCTTAAATAGACGAGTATTTTTGTGATTCCATGTGGCATTTTTAAGAAATCTTTTTATCAACACATTAGCAAAATGCCATTCATACAATAACAAAAAATGTTTGATCATTATATCAAAACGACGTTTGTAAGATTACAGGACAAATCACAAGTGCACCTTATTATAATAAGTATGAATCAGGTACCCAAAGTTTTTGAAATATTTTATATGAATGGCATCCGTCTTTAAATAAAATTATTGTTATTATTTTGATGATCTTTAACCGACTAGATTGACCTAAGCTATCATTATTTCAAATGGAATAAAAAAAAAGCTGCAATTTAATGTTTGCCATTATAGTCAACAGTTTGGGCATTTGTCGGAGCATAAATATGCAATAATACGACAAATAACAGGAATGATTGAAAAAAATATATCGGCTAACGTGATTGTTACCTTACGTGAAAAAAATTTTGAATGAAATATTTTTGATACTGTTTTAGTGGAACAGTTTGTTTTTGAATATTTGGAACTGTTACAGTCGCGTTAACTCTTTTTCACCTGTCGAGTGTCGCAAATTTTTCAACTGTATAAGACCGAACCCGAAAATTTATTCTTTATAAAAAAGGTAATATTTAGATAATAAATGGATTGTTTAGATGAAAGCGAAAATTATTTCCATGAGTCAACAAACAATTGTTAAAAAACACTTTCGATAAACAGTAATACTAGTGCATGGCCTGCACTGTTTAAATATACAGTGGGTGATCGGTTATCGAATATAATCTGTTCTTAGACCAAGTTCGCTATTTAAATTGTTTGTTTGCGGATCATAGATTTACTGTAGATATCTATTATGAATTAGAAAGATCGTTTTATATCGTTATCCGAATACTATTCTTACTTCTTTTGTGATAATGTACGTTGTCAGAACTGTTCGTTATCCGATCACTCACTGTATACATATATATAATTGAGTTAATCATTTAGGTTCATTTTGGCATATTTGAATATATGTGTCTTCTCATATTGAAGAGTTTCTCTTGGGAATTTTACGGCAAACAAATTTAAGCTTTTATAACTTGCAGAATACACTCAGTAAAAATAGTGTCAAGCCATAGTGGGAGGTAGAGGATCCAAAGCTAATAATAAAAAAAACATTTTTGGCATTATTCTTCCAGCGTAGTGCCTCTAACAAAAAAGAAATTTTTAACGAGTAACTATTACTACTTGATAGAAAGGCACGATACTTTAATTAATAAAACACATTTTTTGTTCCTATTTCTATGATATATTTTATGATAAGGACCTGGATTGGTTTAGCTTTATTATTTATTATTTAAAATACCAACAAATTTTTCTGACAGATAAACTTCTTTTACTCTACCAACTACTAATTGCTTAATAATAAACCGCAAAAATCTGCAAAAGCATAAATGTTAAACTAAATTATTGTCACATAAATAGGTATATATATTTTTTCGTTTTTATCAGATAAGTATTTTGTACTGGGACATACCTTTGGCTCTAATGCGTTTAATATTGTTTACTTTTACATGTTGGTGGAATGAAATCATATTTAAATAATAATAATAAAGAATCATTTTTTATTATTATACTATATTCTTCATCATAACCGATTTTGTTCATCTTGAGAATTATATACTGATGAATTATGCTTTACTTTAAAAATATTTAAGAATTGAAAGTTATTATTAATATTATAGCACCTCAATAATTATTGTAGTACTTTATTTAAATTTTATAAAAATTTTGTACATTTGGTAATTAATTTGATAACATATGTTTATTTGTATCATAATTCGCTGTGGATTGCTCGGCTCTGCAGCGACTTACGTCTGTTACAACAATTACACAGCAAATAAATTTATACATAAAAGATGAAGAAGACTTGAAGAGGTCTGACGCTAACGCGTCATAGATCTTAACGCTCCATCAATTTGATATTTAAAAAAAGTGACTGCGAGAAGTGGTGCTAATTTTCAAACAATTAAAAACCAACCTTTGGATGTAAACGACAGGAAAATAATACAAAATAAAACGATTCCTTAAATATTAACGGTGAACATTACAATAAATACAAGACGAAGTGACAATTAACATGTGACTGTTCTTTGACGTTATCGGTGTGCCTTAACTAAGAAAATACTGTCATTAATTATAGTTAAGTAAATTAACTAAGAAGTCAAAAATTGTTTGGTTCTACTCAAATCGATTCATTTGAATATGATTCATAATATCAATGCAGGTACAATGCAGTACTATTGTAGGATTCGATTGACAGTTATTTCAGTTTCACGCCATTTACGGAACTAATTCAGCAACATGCCAGAGCAAGCCCTGATCTGGGGTGGGATAAACATAGTATTTGCCCGGGGTAGCAGATTTAGCGGGCTGCAAAAATTAGTGTATAATAAACACAAAAAATGTATACATGAATGAGGGAAACTTTGTCAGCTCTCCACAGCTGTATATGTAACATTTTGGACAGCGTAGCATTTTCAAAATACCGACAAGAATTCATCGTGAAGGAAATTTGTTTTCAATTAATATTATAATAACACGCATATTTCAAGCGGTCCTAATCAGAGTTTGTATCAAATCACAAATAGGTATATTTAAATGTAATTATATAAAATTAAGCTTTCCACACTAGGAGGTGCAAAAAAATCACCTTTAATATCGTTTTTCTACTACGTAAAACTTTTCATTTTGTTAAGATTTTAAATTTAAAAGAAAGAAAACTAAATTTGATATTGGAATAAACTTTTCACTGAATGAAAATTAGTTTGATTTTAGAATATTTTGATTATAATCAAAAACTAAATAGGCACCACCTTTACGAAACTGTCGCACTTTAAGGTAAAGAGTTTTTAATGATATTTTGAAAACCATCGATTGTAAGGAGTATGTACAATAGTTCACTTTGCTTAAGTGACATTGCAACGCATGCCGGATACTTGCTGGTATATTTTGAGTAACTAAATGAGAAAATTCTGTTTATTAATATAATTATACACTACAGCTTTATTGTAGGAAAATAATTTAGAAAAATACATTAATAATATTCCTTACATCTTATGGTTCTGCAAACTGTGTTATCTTTTCATCTCACTGTAATCGAGTTAAATTAAATAAATATTAAATCAACTGTGAAAATAAATACGCGTGTAATCGTTTTTGCATTTAATAATTCATCGGAAGCGAATTAGACTTGACAAACACTACAAAAAAATTAGAAAAAACATTATTTAAATTATTTTGTATTTACTCAGTGTAAAAATAAGCATATGCAATATTAATTAAATGCCATGAAATCGATTTTTGTTTGTATGAATTTGTGTTTTTTTTCGTTGAATGTTAATTAGTGTGTTACAGTGACGTGGATGCATAACTGATCACAGTCTAGACTTCGAATTCAATAAATAATAAATACAATCATTTTGCATTCTCTATAATATAGTATGAACTGTAGGGTTGCCAACTGTCTCATTTAACTCTGCCCCAAAACGTCTCGTATTTGGTACAATACTTTTTTATTTAAAAAATGACGTATTATTGAAAAAAAAGTGAATCCTGAATTAGAATGTCATTTTAAGTTGACGATATTGATGTAGTCAGTAAGAAGTTTGCATCTTATATGAACGACTTTCAATTCCTTTTACAAACATCTTAGAACGATTCTTTTTCAAATTATTTATCAGATATATATTGTATTAATTTCAAATATTTTTAATAAAAAAATCTTAATTTTTTTTTTTATGACATTTCACAAAAATGAAAATTCAATAGAAAAAAGTAATTTGCTGTCATCCAGAATATAGAAACCATAATTGTATAGTATTGGAGAATTTTTTCACAATCTGTTTTGCTTGTATGCAAATTACGCATAACTCAGAGGTGCTCGTAATGAGAGGTTCCACTGTATTAGAAAATAAATAAAACTACTTATGAATTATTGTTTTTTGAAAGCCTCTCAAAATGAAATTTTGCAACCTGGGCCAGCAAAAGTTTTCGTAAGCCCTAGAGTATTCATTCAAGAGCCTAGTTCCACTGTATAAGAAAATAGATAAAATCACGTATCGATTATTATTTTTTTGAAAGTCCTTCATAATTAAATTTTGCAAACCGGCCCCGCAAAACTTTTCGCCATCCCTGGAGTATTCATTCAAGAGTCTAACACAATATTAAGTGTATATTTGTAAAAATGCGTATTCAATCAATTCTATTCGTTTTATATTATTCGACCAGATAGTGATAGTTGTCAATTAAAATAACTTCGTCATCATATATCTTTTGTAACAATGTTTACAATCAAATAAAGGACTTTTCAAGGTAAATATAGATGTATGTAAATTATACAGGAATAACATATTATATATAATACTATGTATTAACTAATGTAAGTATTCCAAAATAGAGATTGTAACACCGGTATTATTACCAAAGCTGAGATCCCGATAACCTTGTTATTTTTTTTAATAAAAACACAGGTTATGAGAATTTCAAAATAATTTCTTAACCTTTGTTTTTTATATAATTTGTGATATCGATCGAAAGTGGTTTTATATTTGTATCCTAGCAAACTGTTTTTCGTGTGTCAGTTTTGTTGCAACCGTGTGATATGTTACCTGAAGATGAAGAAGGCGAAACCCGGGTCGTTAGTGACAAAACAAGTATGTAGTTGGACAAAGCGTAACTATTCATTTTTTTTTATTTTTGATTACAAATTAGACCTTAAAGGTCCTAAACATTTTATTTGAAACCGCTTTACTTCATTTAGATACACATATATATTTAATATATTTTGTGCAAACATTTTTCTCATTTCAAAACTTAATGTTAATAGCATATTTTAATTTGTATTGTGTTCGGTGATAGTGCTCGCGATAAGCGAAACCGGTCCTGATCTTGTTAATGGAAAACTGTAGAAATATTATTGTGCTCAATTTTTTAACACTTGGTTTGTCAAATATGAATTGTTTCCGGGTATGTTATGAATTGTTCCCGGGATTCGCTTTTCGGCATCTTCAGGCATTCATCACAGGGATTTCATACGGAAAAAAAACATATGGAATCGTACAAAGGTTTAAGCGATTCATATTTGAAATTGAAAGTCCATCAAGCACTTTAAGTGATATATAAAAATGTGAATATTTTTGGGCGGGTGGAATGCACTATAAACATATTTTTTCGCAATTTTTGATTCAACATAAAATATACAACTCTAAGGTTATACAATAATCTGAAAACTATATAAATAATAATTTCACAACTAGGTTTTTCGATTATCCGCTTTTATCAATCAATAAAATATATGCTTGAATAATATATGACTCATTTAACCAAAACGGCATAAACCACAATTTTACATTTTACCAGTAAAAGTAAAATTGAAGAAAATTACAAATGTCGTTAGTATTTTTTTTTTTTAATTTTCTGAGAACGGATGTGGTAGACATTAAAAAAGACTTATCGTTTTTTTATGAGATCTAAATGTCACTCAAAGCATTGTTAAAATTAAAATTGATTAAAAAGAATATTACTCCTTTAATATAAAACACATAACTCTTCGTGCAAAATTGATTTAATATGTATTATATATACAATAGACGAAGTCTAAAAAAATAGTTGGTACATTTTAAAAATAAAATAAATGAAAGAAATTTCCAAGATGAAACATTTTTTTTTATGTTAGTATAATTTTAAATATTGAATGACAGTGGTTGACAAAGTTTCAATATCATTTTATTTAAAAAGTGCTATTTTATTACACGAATAAAGTTATAAAAATATTGTATCAAAACAAGAAGGATCACAAATTGCTTTAGAAATACTTACAAAAAGCAGTGCACAGCTCAATCGCTTATCATTTTTGAATGAATAGACGATTAACATATTTAATAATTTATTGAGCGCTTAGGATAAGTTAAGTCAATCAAAAATATAAATTCAGAAATTTATGTCACACAGTCGGACATTTTATCACACTAAAACTCACCATTTTAAATCATTACGTTTATTTTAGTTAAAACAGCCAAAAACGATTGACACATGGGCACATCTAATTGTATGGTCTTTTATTACGTAATTGTCTATGTTGTATGTAAAATTAGTAGACGGAATGAAAAACCGTGTGCTTACGTTTTTGAAAGGACTGATTAAAAATGGAAAACTTATATCCTGTATAAGAAAATCAAGTAATTGCACATATGTCTATAAATAAAAACAATATATTTCAGCTTCCTAACATTGATATGAACTATTTTTAATCGTCGCGCGTTTAAGTAAACATGTTTTAAAATTGATTTGAATTTGAAATATTTTACGGGATAAATTACGGGAAATAAAAAAAGTATTAAAATAAAATTTTAGAGTTATCAACATGAACGCGAATAGTGAGAAAACGTGAATCCCGGGAACGTAAATACAGGATTTCAATTTATTGAAATTATTACTATATATCTGCTAATTTTAGCTTTTACATAGTATTAATTACATACATCGTTTTATATATTATAATTATAAACTCTCTACTAACTGTCTGAACAAGCATTTTCGTATATAAAAATGGATGAAAATGCGGAACGGTGAAACACAAATCATAAGCAAAAAGTTATTTGGAAATAATCTTCATAGCGGAATATCTCGAAGCGTGTATTTTTATTTTTTTATAACATTCTCAAAGTTTTGTACGAACGTACAAATGTTATGTAACAAAAAAATAACAACCCTCATCGCATCGCTCAATTTTTCAAAACCTCACTTACGCTATTATAACTCCTTAATAGCGATAAGCAAGGTTGAATGAAAAATAATAAAATGTAATACTTATTGAATAACATTCATTGTGGTTGACCAGATTAACAAGTTTTTTAACACCCAGAAACTAATAAAACTATGCCAATATAAAATATGCGATAATTTTCTCATTAATTGTGTATATGCTGGCAGAAAAAGCTATACCACTTTTAACGCAACATATACGCATAAAACAATGTAAATAAAATAAGACAATCGTAATCATATGGTATAATATATCGCAGGATGTATTTTGATGCACACGTAACGTCACACATGTTATTTGTTATATTCCGTGTGAGCTTTATATCGCTTAAAGTTTTTTTATTTCTAATGGTTTGTTATTTTTCGCTTATTCGTTTTAATACATTCAATACATCAATATTGCGAAAAATCTATTTACGCTTTAATAAAAAAATAATTATGTGTGACACATAAAAAAATATTTTGGTTACTAAGCGACTTGAATATAGTTTGAGTTATTATGATATCTCTAGAGCATGTCCGCTTGCTTCGATTTACACAAATTATGCTTCTAGTGTTATCTTTATATGAACCGGATTCAAGTCATCTAACGGTGATCTGTTAGACCAGCGCTTATCAAACTGCCAGAATTAAAAATGAAAATTGAGAAGCACGGTTCTAGATCACTCAAAAGATGGTAGTTGCTAATATAACAAAGGTAAACAAAAACTTATGGAAATCTGTACAAAGTAACGTCCAGTCATCTCGCGAGCGCAGCTATTTTTTGATTAAAAAAATTATCAATGAGTTATTGTGTATGTGGCTTTAACAGACAAACCAAAAATACTTACTTTAGATGAACTCTAGTAGAAAGTTACCCGAAATCAATTCCAGGAGAAAAAAAAATCGATTTTTATATTATAATTTTTGAAAATCCTACATATTTTATCTATCGAGCTTTTGATTGCTTAGTGAAGCTTTTATTGTTACAGTTAACTTATGTTAAACTTAGTAATATTTTTCCTTCAAAAAGTTTTCGTGAATTTCTACAAATTAAAACAATATCATTGTTAAAAGGTTAAAATATTGTAGATGCACTTTTTTCGATGTATTGTAGATATAAAAACTTTTTTTTCTCATTTTTTATCAGATGAATTAATCGAATTTATTTGATCAGTTAAAGTTATTATTCAGATGAATTCTAAAATTATTTTATTCCATTGAAAAAATACCGGTTTTATCTTTGATATAAAACATTTGTACTGTATATATTTGTATATATATATATTGTATATATATGTATATATATATCTGTATATATATATTTGTACTTTGTATACTTTGTACTGGTTTTTTTTTGTAATATCGTGAAACAATTTTCATTGGAAGAAGCAACAGAATATAATGACAGCAAGTATAAATATAATTCAATAAATTAATTTAATCAGAAAAGGTCTTACCTTTCTCCTTCTTCCAAAATGACTTCGTCTCCTCATCAAAGGTAATGTTTGATTTCATCAACTGTCCCAATGAGGTTCTTCTGCGAATGTTTAATCACTTTTAAAGAAATTTTAACACATAATTCGCTTCCAACTATACCAAAAACAGATTACTTCAAGCAATTTCTGTTTTATTTGTTTTCAACTGTCATAAACTACCCATTTTTCATTTATTTTCATAATCTTGAACTGTGAAATTATTACACACTTTGATACACTATCTAATTAATTTGCTTGTCAATTTTTCAAGTCGAACGTTATACACGCAACTCTTAGTTGATCAATCAACCTGAATATAAATAAGGAAGAAATCACCCTTAAGCAAAAAAAAAAATGCCAAGAAAATATGCAAAGATTTTTGCATTAACCTATCATAAATGAAAGACAGTATTTCTTAGCATTGAATAAATTTTAGAACAATATGGATTTTAAGAATTCAATTTATACCTTGCACAGACATATTAAAACAAGAAAAATGTAAACGTTTTGACATATTTTACGACATTGATCCAATCTAATCTATCAATCGGGAGACACGTGACTTTATTTTATGATCTGGTTGTGTCAGAATACACTAAAAATATTCTAAGGGTTCTGTTTTCTTTCACTCCACTTAAAGGGTTATGGATTTAAATTAATTGAATCGTGTATATTGAATACACATCTCACGTCACAATTTTTCCGAAAATGAGTTAAGTATGCAAATGGCATAGACAAGATACACGCATAACGAAATGGTTACGAGTAACCTTTTTAAAATTAAAATATTTTTTTCGTTTGAATTCAAAATTTAATACTTACCATAAAAAATATATTACATGAAAACTTTGAACTACAAAATTTTACAGGAAAGATATTTTTCTCTGTCCTGAACATTTTTTTTATATATATATACATATATACAGTGAAGCTTCGATTTTACGTATTTCCAGGACCAGGGACCTTAAAAATAATACGAAAAATGCGGGAAATGAAGAATACGGGAAAGCTTAAAATAATAAAAAAGTAAAATCTTAAAAAATATTAAGTCCCTTTTAAAATTTTCGAAAATCTGGTTTTCCAAAAATTGGTAAATATGAGAGGGTTTTGTAAAAAACCTTTGGTTAATATATAAAAATTAATGTCCTCAAACTCCAAATTGTATTGGAGAGAAAGATTTATCTACGAAAACCATTCAATCGGGATAATATTTGAGACGGGACCATAATTTTTAGATGATAAATCGAGGAAATTGATAAATCAGGGAACGTTTAATGCGGTAATGTTCTTTTTGACGAGTCTATAAAAAATGAATGATCCATCCGGGAAAACGTATGATCGGGGTTCTACTGTATACAAGTGACAAAAATTACAAATTCATTGGTTTTGCATCGTCAAAATATTTAAACATTAATGTTGAAAATTCAATAAATAAACAAAAAAACAAAAAACAAGGATAGCAAGAAAGCCAACGACGCAAGTAGATGAAAAATCTACTTTAACACTTTACAAAATAGTATTCGCCTGAATTCACTTTCGTCTTCATGGAATATGTCGACATCCGAAACGATAATGTTGACCATTGTCAATGCTCTTATCATTGGTATCCCCACTGGCAGATTGGTTCTACACTTTGGAAGAATAAACAATTCATAAAAGTGTACATAATACATTTTTCGAAATACACGATTCAATTGGGAAACATTTGTTAACCAATACTATAAAAGTTCATACCATTATTTAACAGCAATATGACAATCACATTTCATAGACACCCGGTTATCGAATAAAGCTAATCAAATTTCTGATTGATCATTTTAAATTGTTATTTTTTTATTATTATTTATTACGACATATCATTATAATAAGTCAAACAAAGACATATTTTGCCGTCGACGTGCCCTTGAAAATATTCATATGCGGCCAGGCAAGTACGTTTAAAAAATTGTATTGTATTAACAAGATTACCACACGGAAAAAAAATATTTATTATGTTACAAACGTAAACAATTTTATCAAAATCTGTCCTTGACAATTTTTTTTATTATTCTGAAAGTGTCTTTTTTAAAGGAAGTGAATTTACGGAAAAAAATGATAACAGAATTTTAATTTAAAAATTGCATTATTTTGAACACGTTTCTGAATTAACAAAAGACACTTTAGAATGAATGGATTGTGTTTTTTTTGTTGATATATTTGCGCGTATTTTTGAAAATATCCAACGGACATAATTACGGCTTTTAAGGTCTACTAATATAATTCTTAAAGTTAGTTGTGGATAAAAATTCCTAGACGGTCTTTATAACGCTGTATTTTGAGATCTTTATTATTGATGTACATATAGTGGCATTTCGACCTTATATTATATTTCCGCTAGCCTCAGTGATTTTATATATTCTCTCCCGGCCATATATTATAATAATATAAAAGCATTTTTCATTCTCGATTGAAAGATTTCTTCGAAATATCGTCTAAATTAGTGTTTCACAACCTTTTTACACATGCGGACCTGGTAAAAAAGGAAAGAAAATCGAGGACCATTAATACTGACATAAAAATTATGTTTTTATGTAACATATTTTTTAATCTTCTATTGTGACAGATTGACATAGCTATAAGTAACAAATATACACATAACAACCTGATACAATTAAAATTTAACGAAAGCAATGGTTTTTTCAACAAACAAATACGAAACCTGTTGCATCTTTGCTAATACAATATAATATATTGTAGGCTGCAGTACTGTTTCTAACAGTTATTGTTAAGTTCTTTGGTGTTGCAATATCCTACCAATTATTATTATCTAACAATAACAAAAAATACAAGTAAACTTATAGAGAGAAAAAATCCTATACATAATATTTTTTACGGCTAATTTCTTAAAATTTGGCATACTGTTTGCAGCCCGGCACTGAGCCTTGGACCATCGGTTAGGATACACTGATCTAATTATTTTATTTTAGTTCCGCCATCAATTTTTTATTTTGACCTTTTTTTTAATGATCCTTTTATGTCATTGACAGAGGTGCTATTTTCCCTAGAAAAACATATTTTTTTACTCCAAAGATGAATAAGTTGTCAGAATAGAAACCGAGTTTGAGTGTAGTTCTTTGTTTTAACTGGAGTACAAAACTTCAAAGAAACATCTAACTGTATAGAACTATTTTACTCATTTTTAATATTTAAATAAGAATCAATATTTTTCATCGCGTTAATTATCAACTGATTACAAATTACGTTTTTTTAATTGGCTTTCCACAGAGATGCGGACAGTTAACAATTTTGAAGTGAAATAATTTTTTACCTACTAAATGTTATTTTTTTTAACTATCATTTCTTTGATGGAAAGGCATAATATTTAAATAATAAAGTTCATTAGTTGATAATATTCACGATGACCGAAACCGGCCCTGATCATAAAATTTACTGTAGAAATAAGTACTTAAAATGTGTTTTTATTATTTAAAACAATATAATTTTATATAAAAATTAATGTTGTGAAATGATAGCGAAAAAAATATATCTTGAAGTTTTCCCGCTTTTCGTTTGTTTAAGGGTAATTTAAATAATGTAAAACCAGGTTTTTTGTATACCTAATGTCATTGCTTCTCAAACGTCTTGTTTTAAATAAATTAATATTTTCTTAATAACTCACGCCTAGACTGTAAAACCTACAATGCTAGATATTTTAAATTTCGAACAGCTTTAAATAAAACGGCGGTATGCAATTTTTGTTGCAAATATTATATTAGCGGTGCCTAATCACCGAAAGATACAGGTTAAACGACGTCATTTTAATTTTAACGTAGTACTAATTAGGATAACAAGTATGAAAATGTTTTTTAATGGGTAGATGTTATTTCAACTAAATTTACCTGTCGCAATTGACACTGAATATTAGTTTTGTCTAGGTCAGTGTCCTTGTATCCCGATTTGCTAGACACTAACCCATTGAGTGACTAAGATTGTTTACATATATATGTATATATTTAGAGTATATTTTGCCTAATACGTTAATCGTAAAATAATGTTAATTAATATTTGAGATACTGTTCACACTTTCAAAAAATACTATAATTTTTGATATCGACTAAAGATGCATTATTGAATTTCAATATCGATTTTGAATTATTGAAACAAAAAAAAATATCTCAATGAACAATTTGCCGAATTCGTTGGATGATCTTTAATTTGATGCCCAGGAAAGGCAAGACGAAAGTCTGGCAAAATTAAACTTTTATTAGCAAGATTCGTGTTTTTTAAACATTCCACAGCTCTGGTTTAAGCAGTGTACGATTTTGCATGATTTGTCACAAACGAGCCGAATATTGTCTTTCGGTATTTTCAGGCATTATATCATACGGATGCAATAGAACTGTTTGAAGTCAGTTCTATAGCTTAAGAAATTTTAAGTTTAACTATCTTTATAAATTTCATTTTTTGAGAAGTACTATTAATTTATGTTTTGATTCTTGCATAATTTGATTTAAGTAAATTTTTACATTTTTTAAATATTTAAAGTGATTATGTGTCTTTTATATACCGATATTTATAATTGCTATACCGTGAGTGTTTTTTTGGAACGAGTTTTTTCGGGTTTCTCCTTACGACATCTTCAAGCTCTCTATCTGTCAATTTGGTTGCATTTGTATGATATAATGCCTGAAGATGCCGAAAGGTGAAATCCGTCCCGTCGGTGACAAACTATGTGGAATCGTACAAATTTTCAGCAAGTCAAATTTTATATTGAAATTCGTACTTTTTAAGGACATTCTTATAAAAGGGTAAGAATCCGACTGCTTAATTAGATATATACTTAAAGCAGGTTTAAGGGGCCACATTAGACAATCAAAACGAACAGCAAGAGGATGAATATAACATATGTAAATTTTTAAATGAATTCAAAACGAAAATTATTAATTTATCATTATTCATAGAATTGACGCAATTTTGGGTTTACTAAAATGATTAAAAACAAAGCAATGTGGCTGCAAGTTCAATAACACATTTATGGAAATATGTATAATAAAACGAAGGTCTTTATATGATATCCGATGTTACTGATAAAGATCTTTCTTGCTCGAAATCATAAATTAGCATCTTAATTTTAGTGAACTTTTGAAGAAGTTTCTAGCTAAAGTGAATGATAATGAATAAGCAAATAGACAAACGAAAAGTTTTTAAAAACTGTGATTTACACGTTTTGTCTTCGAAATAGAAATTAATGTAAATAACTGTTACGAAAATTTTGTTCGTTAGTGTTGAATTAAATTATTACTGTGATTTTAGGAATAAATCGAACGACGAAGTAAAGTGTTAATTTTATTCTTATTAATGACATCTGTTATCAATGAAATTGAAAAAATGAAATTTTGTAGTTTGTAAAAAAGAGCTTTTCAAAGATAGAATTTTTAACTTTAGTCTAAAGTTTGTTTTTGTTTTTTTTCTGTACTAGTACAGAAATAAGACAGAAATAAATTATATTGATTAAATTGGCATTAACTAAATAAAATTTCATTTAAAAACACAGTAAAAATAGCAATGTATTTTAGTTTATATTTATTAAGTATATTGTTAATACTTATTTCGGCTTGCGTTCTCATCAGAACTAAGTTTGAACATACATTCACTTATTTATAAATAGTGGTGTAGAAAAAATACACACTAAATCTTCTCTTCTGTTCTAACATCCTAGTTTTATTTTGTGATAATAAATTCTTACATGTGGCAAATTGATTGTATGTATTGCTCAAAGTGAGAGTCAATCTGAGTTTTTTTTATTGTATAGGAATAATTGTAAATAGTGAATATAAGTTAATATTGTACTTAGTGGATTTATTTTGAAATGCATTAACTTTTTGTATTGGATTAAAAAGCAGTGATAGATTTATTTGTTTTTTTTATTAAGAATGTCACTGGATTGCTGATATCTATTAATTTCTAATTGTTCCAATAGAGGAGAAACAATTAAATTTAAATTACTTAAAATGTGTTATAAATTTCCATTATTTTTTAGCTTTTCATTTTTAATCTACTTATGTTAATTCGATTAATTTTCCTTCGAAATAGTCATAACGTTTCATCTCTGGTTAGTTCATTTGGAATGTTATTGTAGACTTGAATCTTGATAGAACTTGCAATGATTTGTGAGACATTCGATTTACTTTAGAGTTCTATTTGGAGGTGCTGAAATGGGAAACCTGAATTATAAAAATGAAAGTGTAATGAGATTAAACATTTAAATTAAGCATTTTAATTTGGTCAAGACCCTCTGCCGATATTTAAAATTATATTTCAATTTAAGTTTTAAATGTATATCTTTTTTCCAAACTATAAATTATGTCACTTTTCGAAAAAACATACTTCAAATGATCAGAGACTATTTCGCCCATTACTCGAACGAATTTTATAACTCTTGCAGTACAAAATGATTATCTTATTAACATATTCTCTGTTAGGTCACATAAATTTTATTTCAACGTTGAATAATTAAAAATGTTGGTGGCAGGCTAAATTATGAAGATGGTTAATTTCCGTACAAAATTTAGCTCTCAAATTAAAATTTTTGACTCTGTTGCCTTTTTTATATTTTTAATCTCTACAACATTGTACGATTCCACATGTTTTGTCACTAACGATCAGGGTTTCGCCTTTAGGCATCTTCAGGCATTCTATCACACGGATGCAACAGAACTGACAATTTTAAGCTTTAACTATGAAAATATTACAAACGGCCGTCTCAGCAGAATAGTTGAGATGTTGGCTGTCAGTATGTTAAAATATAGCTACAAATATACAATACATTTATTAAAATTGTGAAATTGTAGTGCAACGTTTGTTATTATATAACTGTAATATTGGACCTGCTAATTACGGCACTGTATCAGTATTTTTTCCAATAGCTAAATAAACTAACTATACATAGTTTCACGAATGCACACTTCCAATATAATGTGGTTAAGATTTTGTAATAGTATTATATGTATCTCTGTATGTTGGTGGGTCTGACGCCATTCGTCCTTGGATGAATTTTTATGGCAAACGTACCAACAGAATAATAATAAACAAATTGCCAAACAACTAATTGATGAGGCGTTTATTTTTTAAATGCGTCTTAAATAAATATTTACAATTATCAAACAATGAGACAAATAACTGAAACTGAAAGTAAAATATATACGGAACTAATACAATTGAAATTTTAATTATATTCAAATTTATAACAATTATTAAATTGATAATAGCTCTGTTATTTTTCATAGTTTAAACGATCTATGGAATATTTTGCTATCGTCACATTGCTTGACTTTTTGACGTTTAATTTTATTTTATATTCAATGCATTGTAAATTTCTTTTGCTGTAAACTTCACACCGCTTAACACCTATGAAACATTTTTTCGAAACATCTGTACATTTGGATTATTGATGTGTTTTAAGTAGATTTAAGAATGATTGTGATTTTAATCGATAATATAGATGTTACATTATGAATATATATTTATGGCCAATGACAATACGAACGCGATAATTGCTGACTGTTTTTTGTTGACAAATTTACAGTTAAGTTAGTTGATGTAAAAATATTTTTTCATTGAATTGCCTCATTGGTTTTACCCTTTGGTTGCCAGAAAAAAATATACATCTGTACCCAGCACGTCAGCTATAATTTGCAACAAAAAAACTCAATTTTCAATGTTTTTTTTTTAATATCATATACAGAAATTATTAATAAACTCACCAATTTTTTATTGTTATATCATAAAAAAACAGATTTTCTTGAAAAATTTTGAAGAAAATTAATTTTGGTAACTCTGAAACGATTGAGATCTGTCAAGTGACAATTAGAACACTCGAAGAAATCGCGAAAAATCTATTTTGAAATCCTTTACAGTTGTGAAATGTTTTTAAACCTTTCTTATAGATATCAGAGTGTGTCCTGTCAAAGAATCATTTTAATAGAAGGAACATTTTTGGAAAAAAATACGTTTAAAGATATTGACGAGATATTTTCTCTCAGGCAGGCATCCAGTTAATAGTCATCAAAACCTTGATACAAGTGCCGAAATGCACAACAATTCTTGATTTTTTTTGTTATTCTTTCAGTAACAATTCTAATTTATTATTGCGGCCCGTATCGAAAACACATACCCAATACGTCATTACATATTATATTATAACATATTACGACAGTATAATATCAATCAACTCGCATGCAGATCAGTTATTTAATAAGCGCACGTGCTAGGAAACGTAATGCGTATCTGAGTGCCATTCTACCTGGACCGATAACCACATTACGCAAGATATGTCAAACGTGTACAATATGCGACGCCCTTGGTAAGCCGGTAGCTTACTTGATTACTCCTTTACAATCGATATAATATTATTGAACTGAGTTAAATGTGACTTTGAAAAATATCGTTAATGATTTTTTTGTATGTCATGGAATGAGCCTAGAATTTTCGGTTTGATGGTCAGTTTTAAAAATATTGCCAATTCCACGATGGTGGGAATATGTTGACATTAGAAAGGCAAAAGGACTTGAAAACGGTTTATTTTTTGCAGAGGCTCACAGAAACTTATTTTTAAATAATTTTTTTTGATTCTGAGCCGGTTAAAAAATATAAAATAAACACGTCGATAGTGTATAAAAATTAATAAACTTATGATTTATTTACCCAACCTACTCTGACTTAAATTCCATAAACCTGTTAACACGTTCTGTAATCCCGTAATCATAAAAATAAGCGCGTATACGCGCTATACTTAAAAATTCCACATCTAGCCAAGCTTATAACTGTTTTAAATAATAAAATATTTTAAGCGCTCAATGAACTCTTTGAGAAACATGGGGAAATAGTAAGACATCGCGTCTTAAGTGTAAAATAACATATTGTTAAGATTTATCTATCAAAAAAAAGATATATTTTATTTTTCAATGAATAAACAACGAATCTCATCATATATATTACCTTCCGGTAGTTAGAAGGTTAAAAAAATAAAAAATTGGTGAAAGTCCTTTTTCCTTGTCGCAAATTTGACAGCCAATATTTTTCGAGATGAACAAACTAAATTTCAATATTAATTCGTCATTCGCAGCTTTCATTCTTTCAAGGTTTCATTTTTCTTTTCTAACGTCGAGGTATTTTAAATACCCATCAATAAGGCAGCATATGAAGACGTTTTTATCGTATCCACTCCAAATATGGAGTATATGTACTTCTAATGGAGTGTTAGAAAAAGTTAATTTATAAAAAATGGTCGTAGATAATTTAGTCGCTAAACTCTCATTTTTTAAAAATCGAAAAAGAAATATTAAATAAACGTTCCAACTTGTTGTTGTATACAAACTATGCTAAATTGAACAGCAAATCAACATTTTTTTTTAATAAAATGCCATCATAGATATTTTCGCATATGATATTTATTGATTCAATGTAAATGAAAAAATGCGTTTTTTTCAATTTGCATTTCTAAGTATTCATTTTCAATAAAAACATTAGACAATAAATCATCTTCGTTGATTGGTTTAGACATCGACAGCTAAATAGTTGATCGAATAACAAAGGGTGGTCAATTGATTTGAAAATGGAGATTCTTTATTTGAAAGATATTCTCTGATATTTTGGAATATTCCTTTGTTTTATAATATGAGACTTTAACATTGAGAATAAATTGTAGTTGTTAAAATTACTATTATTGTTCTCCTTTCCATTCTTTAAATTAGTTTAACAAAAATTGTTCGATATTCAAATACATATTTTGGATAACTAGAACGTCAAATTCGCGAGATAAAATATGGCAGATTATCTAATTAAGAGGCTATGGGTGCAATTTGTTGACCCTATGTTTGAATAGCAAAAAGGTATATCAAAAATTATGCCGGATTTCCATAGGTACGAAATTATCCATTTTTAACTTCATTAAATCACAAATATCTCACTGTCAATTTCGTATGCGTTTCAATGAAAACGGTAATTTAAAAACATTGAATCAAATATTTGATTAAAAACAGCAACTTTGAAAATTCTATATATATTTTTGAGGTCCCAAGCGTGTCCATTTTAAGCTTAATGGAGTTTCCGATACTGGAAAATAACATTATGCTGTTTGAAAATAATGTTTGAGAGCTTTTATGGTCTGAAAAAGGAATGAGGAAACATTCTGTATCCAACTTGCTATCAAAGAAAGGATTAAGTTTTTAGTTTCAATCAATGGTAATGATAAAAATTTTAAATATGTAAATTTAATTTATGATATCGAATGAAGGTGCTTGATGGAATTTTAATATAAAATTTGAACTGTGGAAACTCTGTACGATTCCACATGTATTGCCATTAACGACACGGGTTTCGCCTTTCGGCATCTTCAGACATTCTTTCACATGAATCCAACAGAATTTTAATACTAAGCGTTATTCACATTGGAGTAGCACAACAGTGTGAGAATATTTGTTTTAAATCCATTTATCAAACCGAAAAATTTGCGCAATGATTTCATAAAAGAGATAAAATTCATGAATAATATTATTTTTATGTGGCAGCCCTAAAGAATAAACTTGATTTTTTGCTTTATAATAAAAACTAATAATACCAGTGTATGAAACGATTTTCTGTGTATTTATTGTTGCAATTTTATTACAATAAGAGTGGCGCCCAAAGGGTTGAAACCTTTTTCCTTCTGCGCACGGAAATTATACAGAAAATATAATCTCGTAAGATTGCTTATAATTAATACGTTTGGCAGAAGCAGTTCATATAAATAATGTTGTAAAAGACTTGAAGCGCCGACATTCCATACGATAGTCTATTTTAATCGTGTCTATTAAATTGAAATTAAAACTTTGGTCAGCAATCATCTTGAGAGTACGATATACGCCTCAAATTCTAATGAAATTGGCCTTCTGAGAATTGAAAAGCGCGGGTCTCAAGTCAATCATCAATTGACTTGACTTAACTGTAGGGTGACCATCAAATTAAAAACAATATAGCCCGTTTTTGTAGCCCATCTATACCGAGATTTAAGCGTGAAAATATTTTTACTTTGGCACAATTGTTGCGATCTTTTAGTGAAAACAATTGAATGTTGTTAGCTTCCCCGCATGTTACACATATAAAATAATCTTCAACCTCTAAGTTGAACAGTGGAAATAGCATAGTTGTTCTTATAATGGCAGTAAACAACATACTCGAATTTCGTATGCATACTGTTCACCGTTTGCGGAGAGATCTTGTAACAAACAGACAGATTTACACACGTACTTACTACGGATATGGAAGAAATATTCTAAGACAATTAAATAATTATATCGCAGTTTTTGCATATAATCTTTCACCTGGCTTAAATTATTAAGTCTTATTGAAGAAAGTTTTGTTAAAAGTGTTTCATTATAGATACAACAATAGAACAATAAGCATTTTGTAAAATATATATATATATATTTATATTACAATTTAAACATAGAATTACCAACATAAAAATGTGTACAGAAAATACAAATAAGGTAACGCTCAGTCTAGAAAAAATGAGCATTACCGTCCAGGATATTTTTAATAAACGTGGAAATAAGATCGTAAAGCTTCCCTAGACTGAGGTTCTATCAGGCACTTTATACCCATTATTCATGGTATACGCATATATATTTAAAGGGTTTGAATAATCATCAAACAATAAAATAAATATATAATTTATTTAGTGTTAATTATCAACGGATAGTCACAGTATTCTGAAGTACGTAATTAATTTGTATGACGAATATATGTTTTGTTGACTTTGTAAAGTATAAGCTGTAATTTTTATGGTGGATATTCTCGTACCTCCAAGTAATCGTGTATTTTTTGGCGGGTATTTATTTTTCGTCTTTGAAACCGATTTATTTCGAGACGACTTTCAAGGATGATAATCAACAGCAGTACTGGATTTATCAAACAATATTTATGACGCATCATATACCGGATTTTTGATACAAAAACTTTTTGTATTTTCGACAAAATATTGTACAACGTAGACGATTTTTTATTAAGTACAAATATGTACGAAAATTTTAAAAAATCATAACGTTGTATGTAATTATTTTCTTAGATTCTTGATAAGTACTCAAATTAATAAATAAATAATAAATATAAAAACTTTTACAACTGACATCTATGGGTAGAAATCAATAAGAATAAATCTCTATTTAAATTAATAAAACGCAGTTTATTGGATACTACTGCCTTATTTTATCATACAATGATCGTTATCGGTTTCGCTAATCGTAAGTACTGGTCAGTACTAGAGCAGTGGTCAAAATTGTTGGTTTTTGTGATGGACCTCAAGGACTCGATTCTAGTAGAGTACAGCTTTTTTCAAACAACTTATCGACTCTGATCAAAGGCATGGATGTTTGTGATGTCTTAAAATTGCCAGCCAACCTTTCCATACTTTAAAAAAGTGATTTAACTAAGCATAATAAACAAACATATTGACATCGTTTAATTAGAATTTTATATAGTGGAGATATCAGTTGTTGTTTTTAAACATCAAATAAATATTTTTTAATCAAAGATTTACTTTAAGGTATTGTGTGGATTTGTGAGAATTTATTGCTAGCGTAAAAATAGTTAAAATTGTCGTGTTTTATATTTAATATTTTGGCTATATCGACGATTGCATACAAAAATGTATGAATTAAAAAAACCGCTAAAAATGGGAAAAATATCGCGAACCACAAAACTGAAATACAAATGGTTTTTTATGTAATATTTTTTTAAACATATATTGTATAGATGAACGTTATTATAATCTGATACAATCAACACGGTGAAAAAATAGCAATGTATTATATTTTAGTTCTATAAAATTTTGTAGAACTAAAATACATTGCAATTTTTTCACCGTGCTATTATGGAGGTCTACCGAGTAATGCCAATTCAATTAATAATACAACCAATATTTAACAAAAATAATGCTTTTTTCTAACAAACTAATGTGAAACCTACTGTTGCTTCTTTGCTAATGCATATGCCGTATATTTTTGGCTTCAGTGTTTATCTCTGACCGTCATAATTAATTTCCTTGGTGTCACATTATCCTACCAATTATTATTATTTAACAAAAATTGAAAATGAAAGTAAATGTGCAAGTGAAAAAATCTTATATTTAATATTTTTGCATGGCGAATTTCTTTAACTGGCACACTGTTTGCGGCCTGGTGGAAAGACCCTGCAGACCACCGGTTGGAGAACACTCTTTTTAATGACCCGTTTTGTAAATTACAATTTCAACGTATGTAGTAATTTTAATGACACCAGTTTTTAGCAGATTCAGACTGATAACAATATTTGCTTGAATTCTATAACAGGCTTTTGTTATTAAGAAAATAATTGTACGTTTCCTCATAATTTTATCATCCAAGAAAATTTTAAAAAATCAGGTCATCGTGTATACATCGCGAGGTTCATAAATTTGAAGATGCAAGATACATGTCTGTAAAAATAAGTTAATTGTCTTGCTAGACTAGACAAAATGTTATTTATAATTTATTTAAAGCAGTTTTCCGTAACCTTTTTTCTTCCACGGCACACGAACGCTTTTTTCCGCAAGACATTATTTATAAAAAAAAACGAAATAAGCAACATCGCTGCATTTGTAAAAACTTATTTTTTCTGTATTGTTTACTTTATTTACGTAGAATTTTGTTTGTTACAAATTTATTTTTTATTTTGTAAATGGTGTAATTCTGAAAAAAAAAAATATTTCTGATTCTATGTGATTACATTTTCACAAAATATTTTATAGTGTAGATGAATTACATGATTTTTCTTTTGTTAGAAAAATGCACTGCGGCACACAAAACATCGTATGGCGGTACATCGATGTTCCGTGGTATTGACTTAAATGATGTGTAAAATTTGTACCATGTTTTTAGCCACTTCTAATTAAATTAAAAAGTTGGTCACAATACAGAAAGTTGATAATTCTCACGATGAGCGAAACCGGTCTTGATAATAAAACATAAACTAGAAGTATACTAAAAATGTGTTTTTATTACAATATTTAATAAATCATTCCTTTCCATCAAGAAGTGACAGCTAACGCCTTAAAATTTTTTTTGATGCTTGTTGAACAAAACCATATTAATATGGTTAAAAAATAGCAATGTTTTTTAGTTTTACAAAATTTATAAGATATATAGTTGATAAATATTTCGGCTTACGCCTTCGTCAGAACTAAGCTAAAAGCAAAAAAAATATTGTGATTATGGCGATGTTAGATGATCTTTTTATGAAGTAAAAGTGGACATTAAACATTTCACTGATCTTATTTAAGCTAATATATAAGATTACACTTCAACAAATGCGGGGCGACAACACCGAAAAAGACAAACCTCCCAAAAAGCTTGCGATCCGATCAGAGATAGGGTTGGCATAAGCTTCAATTCAATGTGAAAAGCCTGGAGATCACGGCTGACTTTGATCAGAACAAAGTATCAACTGTTAAAATCATGCATTTGTGTTGTTACGGCTGTGATTTATACCACATTACTAAATCACAGAATTACAGAAGTCTTATAGTGTGTTTCGAAAACAGATGCTTTTTGGATGCAATGGTTTATCTTTGACATGCTGTAAGAAAGTGAACTAACCAGGTCCTATTATATTCAATATAAAATAAAACGATGAACTTGGCTTGGATATGTGCTTTGGATGCCATAGGAAAGTCTTTTATAACAAATATTGTAGATTCTTCACCATGGAAAGCATGATGGCAATCCCAGTACCACCGAAATGATCGGGAAAATGCAAGCAGAATTTTGGAAGTACCGTGTGGTATTCATGTGCCTCGAGCAGGGAGACATTATAGCATATAAAAGCAATTGAGATAAATGACATATTTTCGGAATTATATAATATGTTTATAATATCTCTTAAATAGATGAAATTAATCTATTAACAGTTAACTCTTTATGATGTAAGTATTTTAATCAAGTAGATTTTAAGCACATCGACCGCTGTTGTCACAGACGGATACGTATAATAAATAATTAAACGCATTAAATTAATAAACTTATTTAAAGATCAAGGTATCATTAAACGTCTGCAGCAACTATGATTGAAACAAAGTAAAAACTCAAAACGAAATTACGAAAATGTTATATGACATTTTTAAATACTTTCATTTTGACATCTAAAATTTTAGTTTCCAATGACGATCTATTTTTTAAAAATCCATATTTGCTTCTAATGTTCGTCATATAGTGTCCTAAAAGAGATGATCCCAATCTATGAAAACAGCTTGTTGTTTAGTTTCTCAACCGAAGAAAGTAAGTATTAAAATGAGGAAGTCATGAGAGAATTGATGATTAGTGTTTTACCACCCCTCATAAAGCCATTACAAAGAATTCTTGCATTTACACTGAATCATAAAATTTCAACGGCTTAGGAATTAAATTTATTTCATTGGATACATTCTTAATGCAATTGGATATTTAATATGAACAAGTGAGATGATATATTTTCTATCTCATCTAAACAGTACATAAAGCTGAACATAATTTTAATTTGATCGTATCTCCGACGACGGAGAAGTCGAAATAGCTATCAACAACTATATCTACAAAATAAGTCTACTTTTCTATTGCTACCTTATGTTAAGGAGCATCTACCGAGTAAATACCAATTTTGAAAAAAATTAAATAGTGAATAATTAAAATCAACTCGCTCTAAATTGATATAAAAAACGTTGTTGAAAAAAGTATGGAACCAAACACTTAAAATTTTTCATCTTATAATGAAGTTATTTCTGCCAAATAAATGCCAATTCAATAAATATATTTTTAGAATCTATAAAGTTAAAATCGAGTCCCTCTACGTACGACGCCATAAAAAAGATACAATGTCAAATTTGAATTGTTAAAGGTCAATATGTAAGGATTTCGCCTTTCGGCATCTGTAGACATTCCATCACACGGATGCAACAGAACTGACGGACAATAAACAGTTAGAATCGTGAGTGACAAAACATGTGGAATCGTACAAAATTTGATAATGAAATTTCATCAAGCACCTTCAGTCGCTATCATAAATTAGTAACAATCTATTTATCAATGAAATCAAGTCAAAAATGAGTCTTTTTTCAATATTAGACCCAGTCTCTAAAAACTCGAAAAGAAATAATTTTTATCCAACATTTATTTATTCAATCCCTTTACCAATGTGAAGGAGATCGATTCCGTATATGGGCATTTCAATAAAGATATTCTGCGAGTCCTAATGTATTATATATATGATTAAAAATGATTGTGAGAATCGTGTATATATATATTATAAATAGTTTAGTAGGAAAATCAACACGAATATTATAAGGTGCAGATATATTGATCGGTCGCTAGGGAGGAGAATAGACCAGAATATTTCACGGAAATATTTCCTACGTCAGAGCTAAATCCTCAGAAACAATCGAATATATAATTTATAACCTGTTAAGTAAATGTATTTTTAGACGCACTGAAGATATTCGAAAAACAAACAACAATAAAAAGACAAATTTCAATGTCGAAGAGCAACCGATTTGAATGGAGATTTCGGATAAGTAAGAATTAATTAATGCCGACAGACAAAGTAAACAAAAATAATATATAAAGCAAAAGAACTCATTTCAGTTTTATAAACCCACATGGGCTTCGTATAACACGGTTAAATGGTTCCACAAAAACCTCGTGTAATACAAATCTGTGTTATACAAAGCTTGAAGTTCATACAAAATTAAGGTTTGAATTCCAATAAATATATATTTTATTTTTTTAAATAAACAAATATACATTCACATATGAATTGAAAGAAACCTTAATAACATAATATACCATTCATTCATCGTCGCAATCACTTAGAAATCTATATTTTTTACTCTTTTTCGAGATCGGTTGTGAGTTTTCATCATCGGAGGACTCTTTGGATTTTTTTGTGGTTTTAGCCTTAAATATTCATCAATAAGCGATTGTTTGCTTTTAGCGTATAAATATTTACGTATTTCCTTATGAGATTCCAAAATATTCTCTCCATTATAGGATTATTATTAATAAAAAAATCTGATTTATTAGCCAATTCCAAGCCGTCATTTATTGTTTTTAATGTGAAACATCTAGCTACTTCGCTGCAACTGCTTTTCGAGTTCTTAATTGTGGTAGGTTCATTCAACTTTTCATAAAAAATTTTCCCCCCTTAAACCGTGTTATATAAAGCGTGTTGTATAAAAATATGTGTACAATTTATAATGGGAAGATTATGTTGGTCCCTTAGAATATAACTTCAATTTAATTAACCTCTGTGTTTAAATTTTCTTGATAAAACAATTTTTGATCACCCGTGTTTTGATGCAAAAAAAATATTTTATTGTGCCTTAGTTTCTGTGTCTTCCTTTTGTAACCAATTTTTCTTAAATATAACCGATGTTTATTGTGTGTCAGTTCTCTTCAATCCGTGTGATAACCCGGATCGTTAGTGAGAAAAAGACGAGTTAGTATTTTTACAGATCGTAAATTAATTCAATAAAAAGTGTTCAATTAAATTTTGCATTGATTGTCCCCTTTTCAATATGAGAGGGTGATGTCGATTCACGCAAGAGTATTGTGGGGTAATGGTTAAAAAAGTTCCGCGACCGCTGGTCTATACGATAAATTGTACTTATAAAATTTACTAAATAATAGCTAAGCTTTAAACCTATTGAAATAGTATTTTATGATCTACCTAAAATTAAGATGCAAATCTTTGCTGGCAGATATATTAAATGCAGCTTTATCGATGACCGACTGTTTGGGTCATAATATATTCAAGCGCGTTATCAGAAAGCTAATGACGTGTGCATGTTTAATATTTTTTTAGTTTAGTTTCGTCCGATTTGTGACAAATTACTCACTGGCATCGACAATAAATAATTCACAATCAACTTTCAAGAATTTACAAACAAAGTTGAGCTACAAGGAAAACGAATAACATATTTGGACATCGATTATTTACAGCGTGGGAGATTGTCCCCCCAAGGGTTGAAGGCATCATTTTGATCCAGTGCCGGAACAGGTTAATAATTAAAAATAATTTACTTACAAAGTGGTAATTATTGGAGAAAAGTCTTTACATTGTATTATTTTTTTATATTAAAATATATTTTCAGTTTCTATCATCGCAAGCATTACCATCCAATAGATTTAAGGCAAGTTTTGAATTGTTGAAATTTTGTACGATTCTACATATTTTATCACTAACAACACGGTTTTCGTCTTTTGGTAGCTTTAGATATTAAAGTGTTTAGACGTAATATAACTGACGAACAATTAACAGTTTTTTCGGCTATTTACAGGAGAAATTTATTATAAATGCAATACAAAGGATCCTAAAGCTAAGATCCAAATATACATAATTATTGATTTCGTTTTAATGAAATTTAATTTCTGTATAAACAATAAACACTGTTAATGTTTTTTTGGAGAATGAATTTTACAACGAATAAAAATCGTTTAAATGTGATTTGGTAATTTAAAATTTAGAGATATCCACTTATTTCAACTTGTTGGGTAACGGTGGCATTAATCATCAGATAATGTAATTTAGGAATTAAATTTACGAAATTTTCGACTCATTAAACCAATCTCATGTTAAGTATATAATAAGGAAAAATTAGGGGGGTTAAGTTGATCGTTAAGAATATACGTTGAATTTAATTGAGCACTGTTTATTTATAAGAAAAATAATTTGTAATGTACTTGTTTTGCTGAAATAATTTAAAATCTTTAACCGCGCTAAATGAATGATTTCCCGATAGTAAATGGGTAGCAAATGACGAGGTATCTCTGTTTAGTCTAAAAGTTGTGTTATAAAAAGTGTTATGTTATTTTAATGTCTTGTGTGCGTGTGGTTTTACCTACGTAAATAATAAAAATATATTTCTTCGCAATTTCTCATTTTAATTCAGTTAGTCGATGGTGGTTTACTATTTAAAAATATTGAATTTACATAAAGTTATTCAAAAATTAGTTAGCCTTCCCGGCGAACACTCTGTACTGCTAAAAAATCGTTAATATATTTGTGTTAGATACATTATATAAACGACAATTGACATATAGAATAACTTTTAGCCTATGTCTACAGGTTGTTTCAGGGGATATGGGACATAAAAAGTAGGCCATTGCCGACCCTCATTGTGTTTTTTTGATATACTATTATTTTATTATACTTTTAACGGTTATATTATTAAAATATATGCAAGTGTATTTTAAATAATTTTATCAGTATATAATTTATTACGAATCTAACGCGCAGTACTTCAAGAAAATTTAATTTTATTAGTATTGTTAGCGTAACGAAAAACCTTGCAACTCGATAATCTATGAATAGAAAAATTAAAAAAAAAATATTGTTTTATTAAATCTCAACCATTCGTAATCTTATTAAAGTACTCAATCAACTGGCTGCAAATCGCTTGCTTATTTGCAAAAGGATTTAAATCTATAAATAAATATATAAATTATTAACTTATCGCTTTACATAATTTAAATTAATAAAATGTAACAAGTCCGCATTATTGTGTGTAATAATTGACGAAAGTCAATTACTCACGGACAAATGACAACTGAATATTCGTTGTAACGAACGAATCATTCGTTCGACTCTATTTTTATATTGGGATCGCCGCTGATCAAATGCTGTAACAGTGTTACAGCATTTAAATAGGGGTGTTCTAAATATGTTATAATGTAAATAAAACATGTTGTGTGTGAGATATCCACTCAATTTTAATATTTTTTCATTTAAAAGTATGTTTTATGATGTTAAATGTGGAATACAATGTCATGCATATGCCCGCAGTGGTTTTGCTTAGTTGCACTTATTTGGGAGGTCCAATCTTCAATGACTTTGTCGCATGAATCTGGGTGAATCTGTTGGGTAGCGTTTGTTATGTTGACTTTGAGGGTGTCAAGCGTTAGTGGCTTATTCGCAAAGACTTGCGATTTAAAATAGCCACAAAAGAAGAAGTCTAAAGGCGTTAAATCTTATTATGTCAATGGCTAGTTCCATGCCCTCATATCACTCGTGCAGAATGTCTATACAAAATTGATGGTTTTCACATGATATTCAACGCTTTAAATTTCTATAGTGATTTGTTGCAGTCTATTAAGCAATTGACAACAAGCTCGACAGATGTCACAACACGGCTGCTATAACATAACACTATTCAATTATCCTATTGAAAGACCTATATTTTTTTCAATACTGCGAAATTGTCTTAGCTAAAGAAAACAAATTTAGATAGCAAATGATTTGTGGAGAATTTATTATAATTATTTGGGTTAAATTTAACCAAGAGTTTTAACATAACAATAGAATGAATGAATCAGAGATGGTAATCGATTTAGGATTTTTGATTCACGCTGTCGCTTCCTATAGTTCTTAATGATATTAAAATGTTATGTAATATAATTTTATATGTCAGAAATAAATCAAAAAGGCATTATATATTGCAATATTTTCATATTATAAAAATAAAATATACAATAGTAATATATTTATTATCATTTTTTTGTTTTAGAAGTTATGAGGTTTGCACTCCAGTCTTACGACATGTCTTCGTGATAAATATATTTTAATCATTTGTAAACGAAATATTGTCACGGCATGGGAATATTGAGAAATTCAACTTGCAAATTTATTCAAATAAATATTAGACATGGCATGGAATTACAATAATTCGTTAAAATATTAGTTTAAAATATCACACAGCTATTAATGACGTAGTTGCTAAAAACGTGTACAAAATGCAGACATTATTATTTGACTTTTGGCACGTATTTGCATAAAACATTTTAATAAAATGTTGATATATTATATTATTGCAAATGGCGATGGTTCAAAATTGATTTTTAAGAAAATTGCTGAAATCATGTATAAAAATAAAGAATTAATTATCTACTATCGTTATCAGCAACAGCTGAACTAGTGAGTGCCAATAACTTCAATTAATGAAGAAGGCAGGAGTTCCATTTTCAAATTACTATTTCCGTATCCATTGGGTTGTTTATGAACATCTTCATGTCATACTATCATCATAATATTTATTTATTTAAATATTTAATCAAAATATACATATATTTATTCCGTGAAACCTCGATTCCACGTTTTACAATGGACTATTAAAACAACGAAAAATACTTAAAAAGTGGGGGGATATGTTTAAAATAATAGTAAAAAAAGTGAAATCTTAAAAAAACAGTCCCCCCTTAATTTCCAAAAATTAGATTTTAAAATTGGTAAATGCGAGAGTGTTTTTTTAAAAGTTATATTAATTGAATCTTATTTATTGAAATTATCAAATAGTGTTTTAAACTTCTTTATTAAAGAAAATCTCAAGAAACTTGAGCGAACTATATATTTTTTTTATTAATAATTTATTTGGTTAATATATAAGCTTTAATGTGCTAAAACAAACAAATTGTATGCTGTAGAAATATGTATGTACCAAAAACGTTCAATCGAGATAATATTTGAGACGGGACCATAATATTCAGATGATAACTCGAGGAAATCGATAAATCGGGGAACGGTTAATGCAGGATTATTTTACATTGTTCTTATATGTATTTGACGGAATTATAAAAAATGAGCGATCCATCCGGGATAACGTACTATGCGAGAACGATTGATCGGGGTTCCACTATATAAGTAATCTTGCTTGAAAGATAAGGAGTAAATTGTATTTTAAATTAATATTTTTCGCATTTTCTGCACGCCACATAGCATATATCAATATGTAAGCAACGAGAAGAATGCAAAAAATTAAATATTCATTTCTGTTTGAAAATGACTGTCTAATTTTTATTGCATAAAAAAAGCCATTTCAAAAAAAAATATGATTTTATCTGTTCATTTCAAATTAAATAACAATAGACAGAGATTGAATTTTCAAAATACAATTTCAAAGATTGAATAGCATTAAACAAACAATCTAGAGATCCCAGTACTGACATTTTTTTTCAATTTCTGAATTATTATATAAAAAGGATCCGGAATTGAAAAACAAAAGCAAATGCAAAAGGCTATCATGGATGATTTTCTTTTTAATTTGATTATTAGATAGTAAAATCACTTAACTTTGTTTATGATCATTATCAACTGGTGGGATATATATTATAAATAAGCAAATACGAAATTTTCCGTAAATAATTAGCAAGTATAAAAACGAAAAGTTCAAGAACTAAGAAAACAATTTTAACCAAATCATACAATATACATCCAAATGTAAAGTAAATTAATAAAAATATGGTGAAATGTTTTAATTTAATTTAAAAATGGATTGGCTAAGTTCAATTTTAGTTTGTTTATTGTAGTTTAAAATAAATTAAATTAAAACAGTGGTTCGAAATGTTATTTAACCCAAATCATTTTTCCGATATCAAAATTTTTACATGTCACTGATAAAACAACAATTTTGATGCAATATATTGCTCGCTTGTTCGTTATATGTTCAAATATTTTTTTATTGTATTTGTAACACACTAAATACGATATTCTGAACTGTCTTCTTCTTTCAGTAATCAATTCATTAAATAATACATTAAAGTGTCATCTAAAATCGCGAGTATTTTTCAATTTACTAGGTTAGAATCTTTAGTGTGAAAATTCGGACATTGTGAATATCATATGGATAATTAGAATATATGATTGAAATATTACCTAGGGTATTCGAAGTTATTGTCACCGATTCCTATTTTGTCTTCATATTATAGTTTTATTTCAGTCTATATTCCGTAGATTAAAAACGTTATTCGCGTGTCAAATTGTTGCAAGAAATACCATAAGAAAAAAATACATGCGCCGAAAGCGATATTCAGTACTAATATAACCTTTATTTAATACGTCAGAAAGATTACCTGTTGGTTTTAACAACGAAATTACGTCAATGTTTATTTTTTTGACAGACCGGGACAAAAGCGAGAATTTTCTCAGAAAGGAAAGTGAATCTAAAAAATGATTTTGGCAATTAAATGACCAGTTGGAATGATTAAAAAAAATAGATTTGCTTTATTTGGTAAGAATTCGTCAAAAACAAATATCAACTTGATCAGTTCAGTTTGAAAATGAGATACGTTGTACTAACAATTATATACGTCACTTTCTTAAACACCTAGTTCCAAATTTATATTAGGGCTGTGGGGTCGTTAAAAAAAAACGACTTCGACTGCAAAAGGTTTATTTTTGTCAGGTTTTTTCCTACCTTTTTTATGTACATTAAATAAGAGATCAACCTACCATTGCGGCAAATTGTTCATAGAGATATTCTTTCAAAATCGTCTAGCCGAAAAATAGCCGAATTTGGAGTCGCTCGTTTTCCAGAGCATTGGAAAGGATTCAACTAAAATTGCGCATTTGCATTGACTGCACAACTGGCTTGCAACACTCCAAAACTTTGGTTTTAAGGTACATCGTCATTGTGTAACGATGCGCTTATTGAATATGCGTATATTACTCACTTGTTTTGGGATCAAATATTCATAATGGACACCCTTATAAAAAGCGATATCGCATAGACCATAGTTTCTCAAACTTTTAACATCTACAGACCACCAAAAAATCCAAAAATGTTTTACGGACTATCAACATTAAATTAAAATAATAAATATTTATATAGTTGATTTATTGTTCAAAATATTTAATTTTGCAACATCATATGCTGCATAATATAAAAATATTTAAGTATATTAAAACAGACAATAACAAAATATATAATTCAAAAATCCATAAAATACAACTGAAAATTCGATAGTTTCGGCTCACCCAAAAATCTTCGCGGACTACTAGTTGAGAAACTATGGTATATACCGTGACGAGAAAAGAAAAGATTAGATTGCTGCCATCTATGATTTTACAAATCAACAATCGATAGTAATTTTCGACTTAATAAATAATTTGAAAACAAACGATATCATCGTTATTTTAAGATTATAAATTAAACAAATACAGTCACTGCGCACGTGGTTGTTAACAAAGTGTTTTTTATTACCATACAAAAATAAATAAATAATGATCGAACAACGTATTCAGATAAAAAAAAAAAAACATAAAGTTGCGTAATTTTACACTTGGATGTGAGATATGAAATATTTTTTGTTTCAAAACACACTGCGCTTTCTCGTGGGTACCGTTTTGCGAGAAAAATGATAAGTAAAAAAAAATGTTTGTTTTTTGATTACTCACAGTGATTTATGACTATTTTTACTAACCCATGTTGAGCTGAATTTAAAATTACTTGCTTTTTACTTGAGATATTTTTTAAGTAGTATTCAATCTACGAATAAGGAAATGTTGTATTCAAATATTCCAAATATTTAGCGTTTAATTAAAAGATGGATAATTTTTTTTTATTGATTTTAAGAAATGATTTTCGTCACAAAATCGCTACATTTTTCTCAGAATATTTTATTTACAAGAAATGATCAACGTCTTTACTCCAAAAAAGTTATCTTCAAGTTGTAATAGCCTGCTGGACCAAATGAATTGCATCAAGGAATTCAGTCTGAAATATTATTTATCTGTTAATTAACTCAATTATGTGGTATTGATAATAATAAACAGGTATGGGTGAGTGAAATTGTTTACAGTGACATCTATGAATCAAAAAATAAATGTTAAATATTTCTATTACATCCAAACATTAATGTAATTAATATCTTTTTAATCAATACAATCTCAAAACAAATCAATGCTTTTAATTAAGAATTCCACATTTTTTTTCGTGAGTTTGAGACTTGTTCTTTTCATCGATAAATTCATTCCGTTGTACAATATTTACAATCATTTTTCATCCATAGATGTATCTATAAACCATTTTATTCACTCTTAATACGGAGAATTTATCGAGTATAATTATTAAGTTAACCTGTTCCCTGCTGAGCCACTTTAAGAATATTCCAACAGTGAAAGTTTAAAAAAAATAGTTCAGTAAACGAAATCTCCAAATTTTGAGACAAATCGAGCTATATTTTAACACAAAGCTTAGCTATCAAACAATAGTTTTAATTCTCATATATGTTTAAGGTTCAACCATTAAAACACTACAATCAGACGTCTCAACAGTTGAGACGTGAACAGTCAAAACGTTCGAGCTTCATACATAGAAAATAAAACTTAAAATGCACAAATTTGATAATGGTAACAATGTTGGATTGCAAGTCTTTCTATAAAACAGTATTGGTGCAAAAGGTGTTAACTGTCAGTTGTCATTTTTATTTTATCTTTTTAGTAAACAAAAATTGGTTTATGTGCTCTCATTATGTTTTTACTCAGATTTCTTATCGAGATAATAAAGAGTGCATTGTCTTCAGGTGTCGAAAATGCATCAAATGTCCTTACCAAAAAAGAAAAACAAAATTACTATCTTACTTTATAACATATAAAGAACAAAGCATTAATGGGTAATCAGGTACACTGATGCAACTAAATAAATAAATTATGAAACTCCTTTTTTTTGCATAACATATATAGTAAATCATCGAGACGATATATTATTATTGAATGGCAAAGAAAAAATAGACGCAATCTTATGGTAAATAAAATGACTTTATATCAGACAGCAGACAGTTTGATATACCCCAGAAATTTAAATATGGAGACTGCTTGAAGAGTGTAAGTTGAAGATGAGTTGAAAAAAATTGTATTTACTTTTAAAAATATTGTTTTTTTAATATTTTTAGACATATCTGTTAATGTTGAATGCTCTCTCTATACATCTTTGCCTCAGTCTTTAGTAGAATTGTGTGGGGTTTTCAAATGATAGAAATGAAAGCGTTCTACTGCTAATGTTAAGTTATATATATTAGCTATTAATAATAAGATCTATAATTTGACGGGTGGTTAACTTCAGTAATTAAAAATAATAAATATGTACTTAAATCCTAACCGAAATACATCAAGAAACGATTTTTACTTATAAACGACTGCCAAATACAATTACTTCAAAAAAATTCTTTGAAATTTCAGTGGATTTTTTTACCCCTTATCTGATTAAGTCTCTAAAAGATTAAGCCTGATAAAGATATTAATCAGGATTTCAATCTCATTTTCATAATTTCGCAAGTTATGGGCTTAACACTCAGGGCTGGAGACGATAATGTGGAATAAATCAAACATAAAAGAAATTGACACTCAATGCATACAATGCTGCTCATAAATAATATTATAAACAATAAACATTGAATGTCATTCATGTTTTGAAAGTCATGGTATAATTATATTAGATTATAGACATAAAATATTACATACATTATTAATATATTTTTTTAATAAAACCAAACTAGAATATTCAATATTCAAACCCTTTTTACAGCTTAAGTTTCATACTTCAATGTATAGATGTCAGTTTTTATAAAATTCATAGATATCACTAATAACACAAATTTGTTTTATAACCAAACCTGTCATGATTCGAATAGAACCCTGACCAACATGGAACAGATCTTCTGTAGGGATGACAACTTTAGGTACCTAAGTCTACACATCCCAAGTGATGGTATCACTAATAAAGTGCTTGATATTTGCCTGAACTTGGTTGAAGCCACAATCAGTTCAATGTAATTTTACAGGGATACATAACTGTAATTGATTAAAATCAAATACAGTCATGAAAAATCTTGTATTGTATGGATGTTGTTTTATGTAGCCAATGTATGACATGATGAAGATTCAGAAGAACCGTATACTGAGATTCAACACCCAAGATTATGAGGCCTAAATTGCACGCCTTATACACTTATTGCAGTGGTTTCCAACGTTTTTGCTACGATGTTTCACAAAAAAAACACGCCTCTCAACCATCTCTTCACCAAAAAAAAAATTGATCAATACAATTACCAAAATAATAACAAAGTTTTTCTACAATATATTGCACCGTGAATTTAGAACCAATACAACTGTAAGTAACCTAGTTTGGAGATATTATGGTTTAAAGTTTTCGTTTTTACAGAATGAATTACTAAAGTTTCACTATGAATAAATAATATTTACGTAGTATTATAAAACCGAATTATAGGAAGACGCAAGATTTCGCAACAGCAACAACAATTTCAAGATTCCAGTTAATTCACTTTTATATTACCAAATTCATTAGTTTTGTAGTTTTTTCACATTAAAATATCGAAATTGAATAATTTCCACTTGTTACGGTTTTACACTCACAATACGATAACACAAAATGACACAAAATGAAGTTTCAATTATTTGTAGATATTGACGCATAAAAAATATTTATTTGCTCGCAACGGTTCATGTCTCTTATGTTAGAAACCGCTAGTTTATGGAGTAATGTGGCTGTGTGTAAAAATGAAACATGTCTTCTTTATTCAACATTTTCAATATATTATTATACATTCATCTATAATAATTAAGCTATGTACATATTCAAAAACATACGGTCATATTCAATTTGTGGTAAATGACATTTAAGTTAATTCTATGTAGGTTCATATTAATTTACACAAATTACAACTTCGATTCCAATGGTTTATTTAGAAATTAAAAAATGATTTATTTATAAATGTAACAAAAAATACAATGTAATCACATATTTTACTGAGAAATAATTAGATCTTCAGGAGAGCCAAAAAAAAAATATTATTTAACTATGAAGAGATATTAAATGGCTGTTTTATCCATAAAAACTTTCACTTTCTAGCACCCTGTGTGTTTTATATCAACCAGTAAAAATATTATGTATTTAAATAAATAAATTGCATTATTTTTTAATGTTAAATATATTTATAAATTATTAAAGTCGTAAAATTATTAATGCATGCTGGCAACACTGTAAATTTAAATAAGCAATCGAATTTCGCAATGAAAAAAAAAGTGCTTATTTAAATTCCTCAGATGTGAAAGTTGTGTGTTGTTATTTATGGCTGGTTTGGGAAAGGTTTATGTATTCTTCTCACAAATTCTCAGACAATTTGTTTTCTTGATGCATACTGTAATATGAAAAGTTAACCTCAATTCGGGTTAACCCTCAATAATATGCGTAAGAAACAATATTAGTCACTTGATATTTTTAACTATGTCAACAATTGTGGCTTAACCTTTTTTTGTTAGTAAATAAGGATTATTCAAAAGAAATGTTGTTTTTTTAAAACATTTAAAAAAAATCTTAAATATTCAAAATATAATTGCCATCCAAGGATAGTATGACCTTCTCCAATATCTCAGCCAATTTTTTAAATTATATTTTTATAAAAGTTAGGAGGTTTTAAATATTCAGAATGTAATAAATGGTAGTCTGATGGTAGAATGGTCTAGATAATAGAATGGATTAGAAAGAACACAGACGTCATGCTAAGTTTCTTGATTTTATTTTTTGTCAATATTGCAACATGGAGGCTTGTAATGCAATTAAATCTTGAATGAATAAATTGAAAACAAAAAATTTTAAACTATTTTTTAGTTTTATTAAAAAAATCAACATTTGTTTCAGAATTTCATAACCAATTAATTACTGAACTTCACTCTTTCTCGTCCTGAAAAATAACTTGAGTTTTCTAAAAACATGTCATTCTCTAGAATTCAATTGTGGATAGGAAATAAACAAAAAATAATATATCGCAATCAAGGAAACTGATTATTTTATATTCACACAAAATTTTGTTTGAGTTTCATTTGACATTATTATGGTAAATATTTCATAAAAGTATAGATTTGTTTATGGGTTTATTGGATTGCCAAGAAAATAAATTAATGTTCTCCGATTAGTGACTAAGCTTTTTAGAGTAGAATAGCATTTTGACATAATTAACAGGATTAAGCAGAATTTTACGATGAAAAAGTTTGAGATGAATAAATGCGAATAACAAATAAATAAATTTATTTTAAAATAACAAACACTGTTGCTTTTCCACTGACTGACTTTGTGTTCCAAAAGAATCTTGATTGATCTATAATTATCAAATTCATCTTATCAATATTTATAATATGACATTTAAATTCTAGACTAGAAAAAACTGTTAACTTACCAATACATAAATAATAGACAAAAAAAATACACACACACACATACTACATAATCCATCTGTACAACATAATATCTCATTTCTGTTGAGGAGATATACCGATTTAGTGTATGATCCTCTAACAACTTAAAGTGATTAACTGATAAAATCATTACAATTACATTGTTTTTTTTAAATTTTTTCCCTCTAAATTCAATGTTATCTACAACAAGTAAAAATACATAGCTACGCAAATTAATGAATATTTAATATTTTGTTTTACTTGTGATTCTTTCAATAGACTTGATTCAATGCATCAATGTAATTTTTTGGAATTGTTTTATAGTAATTAATTACAAAAAAAAATTATGTTGAAATTTTGTGGTGAAATTATATACAAGTCTCACAATTGTGATGGGTCAAATATTTAAAGCTTTAATGTTTGAGCACTAGATGGCTTATGTTGTAAATAAACATTTATTTCTGTCAAGTAGAAAAACTTAAAAAAAAATTCTATCTTGCCATATAAATAAGGTGAACTATAATCTTATATTCCCACCTATAAGAATAATGTTAAATAATCCTGCATTTATCAATTTTTAAATTAAATATTTTAATTTTGATGTAAAAGTTATTGCTTTTGGCTGTTTTTGTTGAATATTTCATGATCCCTCATTTACACAGATGCCGTCGGTCTTTGAAAAGATTAAATCATTTTTTTACTCCAAAAATATATATGAATATGTGGTTATAATAGTGTCAAACTACAAAACAACAAGTTATTCTTTAGCACTATTTCAGCAATTTTATAATATTAACATCACTACCAATTTTACTAATTGCGAGCAATGTAACCATATAATTTTAACTAAGCTGGATTTAAATATGATACCTTTCCACTAAGAAGTGACAGTTGCACCTTAGTTCTTTTAAAAAAAATATTGCAACATAAAAAAGTATTATTCAAAGCATTCCCCCATTTTCCATTGTTTGCAGGTTCTTTTAAAAATTTAGAATTGGGTTTCACTGTATCTAAATATAAAAGAACAAAATTTTATTGAAATGCGTAAATTATTGTTGTATTTGATAGTACAACAAAAAGAACTTAAATCTCTGATTGAATCTCGAACCTTTTTGGATACTGTGCAAAAAATGCTGTGATCCTAACATAAATTATAATAAGTAAAACAAGTTTTACAATTTGAATCAAAATGCACGCCTGAAACAATACCCTACAAAGGGTAAAAAAAGGGTTGGATACTTCTCCAATGAAGACATAAAACCAGATGCATATATCAGGTAATTCTCATGTTAGAGTATTAATCTTTTTCACGCTAACGCCCCAACGTATGGGACGGCAATGTGCAAGGCCTGTACGTGAGCGCCACAGACGTTGGGACGCGAACATTCAAACGTCGGTAACGCAGACAATCTTTTGCATATAGGACTGATTTTGGTTTTAAATATCGCACAATTCGTCCTGATACTACCACATCCATAAAATTGTCAATAGCATTAGGTTTAAATGCTTAAAACATTGATTTTTCGAACCCTTCAAATTTATTCCGATCGCGTCATTTTTAACATATCAGTTTGAAACTGCGTGCTAAACTAGCATCTAACTTCACACTGAACTTTGCACCAATCTCGCGGCATTGCAATCTGACATTCCATGACACGTGACAGTAATGGCGCTTGTTCATTTGAGTTTGATTGGTTGTCTCGATACCTCACGGTAATGGCAATTTACGAGTTAGTTATTTGTTAAGGTGATTGTGACAACATAGGACATTTCTTTGTGTTTTTTAATGTTGTGAAACATTCCTAATGCATCTAGCTTCCATGAAAGCCAATCCAATTATTTTTAATTGGTGTATTTATAGCTCTATGTGGAAAGACAACATTTTGAAAAATAGCAATGTGGACAGATTTTGTTTGTATGAAAAACTGTCGCGCCGATTCGATCATCGATTAAAAGTCGATTTATCAGATTTTGGCAATGAGGGGGTCTATTAACCAGATAAAAAAAAACAAATAATGATAAATGATTATATGCTACATTCTGCAAGAGAATGATTTCAATTGCTCCACAAAATAATAATTTCTCATCATATTTTAGCTATACTTCTCGAGTAGTTCATAGATGGTGTACACATTTTCTTATAATATAAAAATTAAATTTCACAATTCTTTAAGAAGAAAGGTTGATATTGTTCAATATCAACTTTAAAAAACAATGGTAACATAAACAGATGGCGTAAAAATACTTTAAAGCTAATCAATATCAATGCTTATTTTAAATTAGGTATTTGTTATCGGTACTTGCATACCAGTTTCATATCATAAAATCACAGACACTATTAGATATTTTAATTAACTCTCTGACAGCTTAAGTCTCAGCTGATTGCAGTATGTTAATAGTTGTTACTTTAATATATAAGCGAGTTAACAATGTGAAACATTTTGTGTAAGATCTAACTTTTAGTAGAGAATATAGCTTGATTTTTCCTGATAATAAGTCATAAGTTTGGTTAACTGGGGTTATTTTGCATTATTATCACAATTGCTTAATTTTTTCAAATATTCTGTGTTGGATAATCTTAAGTGACACTGCAGAGAATAGGTTAACAGTCAAATGTCAAATTGTTGAAATTGAAGAATAATAGTTTGTAGAAGAAAATTTCTCAGTTTGTGGTAAAAGAATATTTACCAATTGTATTCTGAAGCTGATAGTTGTATTTTATATTGGCTTTCAAACTAAAGTTTTGATAAACCATTTGTCTATAGATTTAGACATTATCCAACTAACTAGCCATAGACTAAAAGTTGCCAAACTGTAGTACTCAAGTGTGCACAAGTCATTTTAAGGGTTCATAATTGACACTTACTTAATTTTGTTCATTCAAGTTCATTTTTAATATAAATAAAAATTGGCAACTTTTTTATTTCACTTTATGTTAACACATTTATAGAATAACAAATTTATTAATTTTAATTTCTATTAAATGTAAATTTAGTTGTATTTATCGTAGAAAATATTAGCTGATAGCAATACCAAGTGTCACATTATTTTTGTTCAAGAACTCTAGTTTGAATAAAAATATTTTGCGTGGTATAGAACTAAATTTGAATTGTTCAAATTCTGTATATTTGAAAATGAAGATACTCCTAAAATTGAAAATATATTCTTTTAAAAAGATAAATAGTATTCATAGTTTTCTAATACTAATATTGATTCAGTTTTATGTAAAAATTAACAAATGTTTGAAATTGTTAAGTACCTTTATCTAATTTTTATTTACTTACATAAATATGCATTATATAATGTGAGGAGATATGAAGAATATGACTAATTTATATAAATATAATATAAGTAATTTTTTAATAAATAACATGTTTAAAAAACACACAGAAATTAATTTTTATTCACAAATAATACACAGTTAATTACCCCTAAGTATTGTTTAAAGAGAAAACATACTTTTTTATGTTAAAAGAGTAATGTTACCATTTAAAAAAATGAGGCCAAAAAGGACACAAGTGACAATTGCTGGATTGGTATGAGTAACGGAAGTGACGATAGATCCTGCTTAATATTTTTATATGTCGTAAAATGCATTTGATTATAAGGTTTTTGTTCCAAAAGTATGATCAAATAATATAAACAAATAATCATTGAAAAGGGACACAAGTAAAATATTTTATTTTATTATTTTGTTTATTATAAGGCTACAAATTGTCTCTTAAGACTTAATGACTGACTTCAAGCAAAATATCAAATGTAATGGCAACATTTGGATTTATGTTATATAAAATGCTTAAAAATGTTAAAATATTTGATTACGAAGAGTTTTTACGATATTTCAACAAAACTTCTATTCGTGAAACGTAAGTTACGTAACGTGAACATAGATAGATCTATACTACCTTCTAATAGTTATGCAAAAAGGTGGTGCTCTATTGATAAGAGACATGATCAAGCGATTGTATACATTATGAAAATAAATCGACTTCCTGTGATCGAAAGGGAAAACAAGACGTATCATTCAGCAACACAAGTTATGTAATAAAAATATACATAATGTTATTCAAATAGATTATGGATATCGGACCACAGTTACTTCTACAATAACTGCCTTAATTATTATGACATTCTTAACAAAACTATTAATTCAACCTAGAGAAAAATAGCAATGTATTTTAGTTCTACAAAATTTAAAAGATGTATAGTTGATAGTTATTTAGGCTTATTCCTTCATCAGCATTATTTTTCTCAAAATCCTTGATTTCTGTAGACTTTTTTTGATTCTCTTCATTGATATATGTATTATCTTCATTATTCAAACTTTGTAAACACACCAAAATAATAAATAATTTTTCTACCACGAACTTCAAATACACTCTAATACTATAATATTTTACTGTGTTAGTTTGGTGGATTTTTTTTTATGTAAAAAGCATTGTTATTTGAAAGAAATGTATTGATTTATCTACACACTTGAACATTAGAATCAATATCCTAAAATCACAAGTCTAATGTAAACGGTTCTAAGTGCCATCACATTGGCTTATATGTTGTGAAATTTTCAAGAAGAAATCAAGGATACTCAGCTATGCTCAAAATGTTGTTGTTGACTTTGTTTACACACAATAGGACAAACGCAGATTAAAAAAACAGTGTTATAGTTTTGGCACTTAGAACCTATTTTATTTCAACTTTTCATATTAATTAAGCAACATTTAACACGCCTAATACTCTTTGTTTTAGAAGCACAAGACTGTAAAGCCAATAAACCTTATATATAAATAAATATATCCATTGAAAATTGTTCAAAAATATGGTTTTCTTAATATTAATGATATTTTAAATAGGTACATAAATATCATGTACAAATATTAATCAAATACATTAAGTTCTATAAAAATATATTCTCCATAAAATTGTATACATTCGAAAAATAGCACATTAATAGTTTTATTAACAATTCACATTATTGGTTGGACCATTTGTATAAATACTTGTTTTTGGTTGTAAAAAAACAAAAATATCAATAAAAATAAATTCATATATACAATAACATTTTTAAATCATTTTTAAGAATTTGTCAAAACTGTCAATTTTTTTATTTTAATTGTATGTGAAGTAACAACAATACTTCTTGAACTACTAAAGTTCAACTAAAGACAAATGATATTATTATAACGACAAAAAAACTTAAAAATGATTAATTTTTTATTAGGAATCTTCACAACATTAATGTGATTCTTCAAATAAAATGGTAACAATATTCAACATTCATAAACAATAAATAATAAAATTTAAACTTTTTGAGTATCGAAAAAAAGCTCAATCTTCTAAATTGAATAATAAAATCATTTAAGTAAATTCATAATACTAGCCGAAAACCGCCATTAAATGGGTAACATTTTTTGAAAAAATAATTTAACATTTTCAAACGATTGAGTTTGTTATATATTATTTTTTTTATTAATCACATTCAATAGGACATATGTGCCAATTGTGACATAGGACTTTTTTGAGTAACATTCAAAAATTTTTTCAAAATATTACATTTTTTTGTATTGTTTTTATATTGATATAAATAAATGTTTTTCAAAACAGAGGTTAACATTTCATCACCGTGAAATAAGGATAATAAAAATATACTGGGGATGTTTTGTACAATTTAAATTGGCTGTATCAAATTAATGTTAATTTGATCGATGTAGATTTTCACATATATTTTTTAATAATACAATATTATTTATAGTTTACAAATATACAATAATTAATTTACATAAAATATTGCAGACCTTATAAAATACTGATTAATAAAAGGCACTTAAGGCTTTAATGAGCCACACTTTATGCAACAAAAATTATACAACTGGGTGATAATAACACGGCGAAAAAATAGCAACGCATTTTAGTTCCACAAAATTTATAAGGTATTCACCGAAATAGCTATCAACTATATACCTTATAAATTTTGTAGAACTAAAATACATTGCTATTTTTTCACTGCGTTATAATTGAGCTAAGTTAATGTAAATTCAATCAATAGGTAAAAATAATTTATGTAATTTCTGAATTAATAATTTTTATAATAAACAAAATAAACAGTGTTGGTTATTAGCATATAAATAACCGTAAAAGAAAAAATAAAATGGTGATAAAAACGGTTTGAATTGTAAAGGAAGATCTCATTTATTGTTAGTTGTTTTGGCATGGCATAACTGCCATCTATAAACGCAATGTTATTACTAGGGCAACATTGGATTTTTTATAAATTCAAATTATACAGCCATAAATTTTTGTAATGGATGAAAGGAATCAGAGCCATATCTTTTATATTTTCTGATAACAAGTGTTAAAACTGTGGTGTTTTACTAAAAGAAACAAATATCCCAAAATTAACATAAATTGCTCCGAACTGGAAAAATATGGTTCTTTTTCCGTTTTCAGTTCGTAAATCCTGAAATAGTACCCGATAGAAAGAGACGATAAAGAATATATATATGCGTTAAAAGAGTGTAAAGCATAAGTTCCCAACCTGGTGGTCGACAACTCATACGCTAAATTAAAAAATTTTTTTTTTGTATGCTTTTGGATTGTATGGGGGGACGCGGGTCACATGGATTTTACGAAAAGGGGTCACCACCCGAAAAAGGTTGGGAGCCTGTGGTCTTAAGCTACAGTTAAGAGTTGTGGCTGTAAGGGCTGTTATCTTTCAAAATTATCTTTTTGCCTCGCCAACAGTGTGAATTTTTATAGAAGTTGAAACAAAAAAATCTGAGATTTGAAATCCTGTTTTTAGGTGAAAGAATACTTGGAATGGTGTAAATTATTGTTCCCGCATATATGTGTGAATGTCCAAAATTTTACTTCATCTTCCGAATCGTACTTGTATCGTGTATAGGCTATCCCGCACATGTGCGTGAATGTACAAAATGGTATGATTTTTTTTCTCGCACATATGCGTGAATGACCGGGAAGTGGTTAATAGCATTCAGTGTGTCTCATTATTTTTGTTGTTGTTTATCATTAAATTATTTCGATAAGTAATTTTCTAATTGATATTATCGTTATAATACAAGAAAAATCCAAATCAGTTGGTAAACTGTCCACCATCTTAGGTAAAACATGGCATTTCATTTATATCACTTAAATAAAGGCACAACAAGTTGTCGACATTTGTAAATTTGAGTCAAATTGCCTTTACAATATTTATCTACAAAGAAATAACATACATATCATGAACATTTTCAAGACGTTGAGAGTAATTTGTAAAATTGCACTAATGCCACATATTATATAACACAATAAAACCGTGGCACATATTTTGAGCCTTTTTTATCTTCAACTCTTGGGAAGCCCTTGGATAATTGGGCGATTGAAACAAAATTTGTTAATCACCCTATATTTTAAAACCGTGGCAATATAGAATATAAAAGTTTCAAAAAATAAACCGATCAACAAAAAGGATTGCTTTTGGTATTGAGTATTGAAAATAACGACAGTGGATATATTACAGAAAATATACCTGTGATGATGAAAGACATAAGTGCCAACAATTTTAACATTACAGAACGAAATTTTTTAGGATCTTCTAAACAAATTAAAAAAATATTTTGACATGCAATAGGTTGAAAATATTGTCAGTACGTTTGATCATTTATGGTTGACATTTGTTTTTTTTAAACTAGCCCTTAACATTTTAAAACCATTTGAAAATGTTGAATATAGTGTTTAGCAACAATTATAATCTATTATCTTCAATTGAATACAAAATTAAATTCATAAATAGTAATGAAACTAAATATTTTTTTGAATTGTAAATTTCAAAAAAAAACTATTAAATTACATAATGAATGATATATAGAGTTTGTATACTTTTTATGTCTGTCAACACTAGCTCAAAATATTATAATAAACAAAGTTTTGTTATTTTAATAAACAATGACTAACCCAAATGCTGTTTTTTATTCATTTTGGCACTTAGGTCTTTTTCATAGATAATACATACATCACAATCTTTATGTTACAATATTTAATTCAGGTCATAAGAAAACAATAGCAATTTGAAATAGTCAAATGAAAGTTAGAGATTGGAACAGTGGATACACCATTTTTCGAAATTATTTTATTTTAATGCTACTTAATAAGCAGACATATGCAATAATTATTCAGGGAGGCATATATAGAAATGGAAAAGGAAAATTAATTCATTGTCTATCAGCTTTTGGAGTCCAGTGAAATGAACTTCACCTTAACGATGAGATCAATCAAGGATGAACTCTTGGCAATGTATGTAAATGCCAAATTAAGATTTCTGTGATGATTATTCATCGATGAAACATTTGACGTACTACATTGACATATATCAACTTTAATGTGAAATATTTTTATCATTTATTTCAATACTTATTAATCCGTTTTCCGCTGAGACATATAAATGATGTTTCAAAAACTAATTCGTTAGTGTTGCTGTTACACAAAATAATGAAGATTATCAGGAATTATATCACTGCTATTTTTGCAATATTGATATTAATTTTCAACACACTGCAATATCTGTCTCAACAGTTGAGATGTTTCAGTGTCAAAGCCTACAATAAATTAAAGACGGATTTAAAATTTTTCAAATACACAAATGTTTTGATACTGTTACCATTCTTGTGTTTTTGAGTGTAATATATCGACATACTGCAATCATCAGTTACTGGTCTATTTTTTAAATTTATTTAATCTGTTTCCACTCCCAATGCGCAGCATATGGCTTCTCAATGAAGATATCTCAGAAGTTTTTTTAAGAGAAAAGACAAACAGTTCAGCAACTTGAAAATATAAAGAGATTTTTACAGGAGGTATCCAAATTTTCAATCCCTAATTTCAATAACTGTTACGCTCCAAGTTCCATTTCGGTGTCTGAGAAACAGTCTCCAATGTGCGAGGATCTTGCCCTACTAGGTGCCAGAATCCCCGACGGTCCCAAAAGGCTGGATGTACCGAGTAAACTAGAGGCTCCCAAAAGACTCAAAGACAGAGGACGGTCCTGAGAGTTATCACCAAGAAGAGGATTTCCTCCGCCTGTGAAATGAAAATGAGGCAAAACATATATTAGTCAATTCGTCTACAAAATAAAAAAATATGTTTACGCATATATGTATGTGTTGCAGATATTTTGGCGTAATTCTTTTCTTTTGCTCACCAAATATCACAAAATTATGATATCGACTGAAGGTGCTTGATGGAATTTCAATATCAAAATTAAATTGTTACAACTTTGTACGATTCCACATGTTTAATCACTAATGCCTTTCGGCAACTTTAGGTATCCTATCACATGAATGCAACAGAACTGTCAAAAAATGCAACGGATGACGAATGACGGATGCAACAGAACTCTCAGTTATGACAATAATCACAGGCAATTGTGTTAATTATTATTAGATTAATATTATTAAATTTATTTTAGCTGCAACTTACTGCTTGCCTTGTGGTGTGTATTTTCCTGTAATTAATAACTTTGGTATATAGACGGTGCTGTCTGTTTATTTTACGTCAGTTCTGTTGCATCCGTGTGAAAGAATGCCTGAAGATACCGAAATGCGAAACCCGGGCCGTTAGTCACAAAACATGTGGAATCGTACAAAGTTGTAATAATTCAAAAAACCAAAAAATTTGATTTAGCTATTGTAAATTCAAAGTACACTTAATAATAATGTTCAAAAGCTGAACAAACCTGAAGATACTCCCATTCCTAACATGGCAGCATTGTCGTCAGCCAGCATAGAGGCCATTGAATTTTGCTGATCCTCTTCTCCGCCCAAGCAAAGTCGGTTAGATGGTGATGAACAAAGCATTGGATCACCTAAACAGGAATAAATAACAATACTTGATATAAATATTATTTTTTCTAAGATATATTTTTTTTTGATTCGGCAGTGGTGCGATACATATAGATACATCAATTAATGAAATGTTTACCTTGAACTGGATTGTGCGTATCATCCTCCATGAGATCTTCAATTTGTGTTAGACTAAGGACTCCCGGAGCATCGCTTGCGGAATGATCACCCCCGGACATCATAAGCCCAGGAGTCGGTGATACTGCCATCTATGGAAAGTTTTCAAACGATTATAAATTTTTATGTTTCAGGTAATTATCAATAATTTTTGACAAACATTTAATTTATTTTGTTTAAAATTTGAATGCAACATTAAAAAAAAATACTATAGGGTTAACATACATCTTAATACTTAATTTTTACTTGTATATAGTTATGAAAATAAAATGAAATTAATTTACGATATCGAATGAAGGTGCTCGATGGAATTTCAATATCAAAGTTGAATTGTTACAACTTTGTACGATTCCACATGTTTTGTCTCTAACGACCTGGGTTTTACCTTTCGACATCTTCAAGCATTCTATCACACGGGTGCAACAGAACTGACGTAAAACAAAACAATTGGCATCGTCTATATACTAAAGTTATTAATAACAAGAAAACACCCACCCCAAGGCAAGCAGTAAATTGCAGCTAAAACCAATTTAATAATATTAATCTAATAATACTTAACACAATTGCCTGTGATAATTGACATAACTGAAAGTTCTGTTGCATCCATCATTCGTCATCTGTTGCATTCTTCTACAGTTCTATTGCATTTGTGTGATAGAATGTCTAAAGATGCCGAAAGGCGAATGAAATTGTTATGTGCAGATAAGAATAAAATAAACCTTAATTGGTGCGTCAAGATAACTAGCTGGTATGGAATCCAAAACGTCATTAGCTCCTGAATCCAGCTGAAGGCATCCAAGACTTGGAGCAGTAGTGTATTGGTCGAGTCTCAAGGAGTCTGGAAAAAATATTTAATAAGTAATGTTGTTTTTTTTACTCAAGTTAATATATATATATATGAATAATAGAAAAGCTTACCCATTGTTTCATTGGCAGTAGAGTTTTGAGTGTCGGCGGATGGTTGTAAATTTGCATCTACACTCTGACAAACAGGTTGTTCCGATCTACGGATATTGCGAATGTTGTTAGAGGTAGGCTGGAAATAAAAATAAAATACAAAAATATTTTAACTTCCAATATATAATAAAAAATAGATAGACCCATAGGTTCCCAACCTAGGGGTCGGGTCGCCAACTTATACGGTTAACTAAAAAAATATTTTTTTTGTATGCTTTTGGATTGAATGGGGGGTCGCGGGTCACATGGATTTTATGAAAAGAGGTGGCCACCCAAAACAAGTTTGTAACCTATGAGAAAGATGTAATTCGCTACTGTAAGAGTAAAGTGTTGTAAATACAGTTTTGTTATTATGAAGCTTCCGTAAATTTTTAAATTGTAAATATTTAAGATACGACTGCTATCATCAGTATAGAAAACTTCACACTGTTATACTTTTGATTGATTACATAACATCGATGTTAGCGGTAAGTGGGTTAAAAATTTACAAAAGTATTTTTTGAGCAAAACAAGAAAATACTATTAGTTCAAAAACTCTACAACAGAGTCTAGCGGATTTTATTGAAAAAGTCGAAAAGTCTACATTGAACTTACTGCAGAGTAAGGTGGGTGTTGAAGAGTATCAGTGGGTGCGCGATGATGTCCAGTGGAGTCCGCTTGCGAGGGTTGCCATATAAAATCATTTACAGGCAAGCCGTGTAGACGAGCTTGTCTCTCTAATTCCTGAAACATAGTAAATATTTATATAGTTTTTGCCATGACAATATTCTTGCTCATTTAGGAGTAGGCTGTGGAGTCACAGAACTTTAGCTGGGGTTAGGGTCATGAATTTGCAGTTTCATGACTGAAGTCAAAGTTGTCAAAAATGAGCGACTTTAAATGCTTTTTCGATTAGATGATTTTGAAGAATATCTCAATGAACAATTTGTCGGATTAGTTGATTGATTTTTAATTTAATATACATATATAGGAAAGGTAAGAAAAAGTTGTTTGGTCAATATCGCAGTCGGAGTTGGAGTTGTGTTTTTGGTTGATGTTGGAGTTGGATTCGTATTTTTTTTAACGATTTCACAGCCCTGCTTTTGGCTTATCAGGTGAGGAATCTTAGTATGACTGTTTCAATTATGCTAAAGTGCATTTTTTATACGTTTATTGCATGATGAAAAAATATGTTCATACCTGTATCCTTAATAAAAGTTTTCTATTGTGTACTTCGATTTGTCTTCGTCTATGCTCACTTTGCTTTAATTTATTCACTTCATCTCTGAAAACAAAAAGAATGGTAATTAGATTACAATACATAAAACAAAAAAGTGGCCATTTTTTGGTTATTTCACTTGCTGTATTAAGTGTTACATGTGTATCATCAATTCAAGACTCAGTCTGGCCAACATATTTGGCATAACAATTTTGACAATAATTCGGTATATGAGTAAATTTTAAAAGAGAACGATTGCCTGGTCAGTGATGTAATCAGTCCATAAATTCCAGTTCACCAACGATTATGAGACTATTAAATTAAACCAAATTTTGATACTTTTTGATATTAATACCTCTAAGATAACACTGCCTCAAATTGAAAAATTCTAGTTTTTAACTGTGAAAGCCAAATCTACTGTCTAGTGACTGACTAGACAGTAGATTTGGCAGTCTAGTAGTGACAGTCTAGTCAGTATTTATGATAATATAAAACTGCTGTATCTCTAGCTAGTACTATTTTTGATTTACAACATAGTTTCTCAACCGGTGGTTCGTAGAGATTTTTGGTTGGTCAGCGCAGATTTTTGGGTGAGCCGGAACAATCGAATATTATGTTGTACTTTATGGATGTATAAATTAGATTTTTTTGTTATTGTCTGTTTTAATATACTTAAATATGTTATATCAGCATATGCTAATGCAAAATTAATTATATTGATATTTATTATTTTCAAATTTGAATTGTTACAATTTTGTATGATTCCACATGTTTTGTCACTAACGACCCGGGTTTCGCCTTTCGGTATCTTCAGGCATTCTATCACACGGATGCAACAGAACTGACAGTTAGTTCTGTTAGTTCGTTAGTGACAAAATATGTGGAATCGTACAAAATTGTAACAATTCAAATTTGATATTGAAATTCCATCAAGCACCTTCAGGCGATATCATAAATTATTTATTATTTTAATATAATGCTGAAGGTCCGTGAAACATTTATGGATTGTTTGGTGGTCCGCGGATATAAAAAGGTTAAGAAAATATGAGTGATATTATTATCAAATCATTCAAATGCCAACATATATCTTGAAAAATTAATTTACAAATGTAAAATCATTGTAGTTAAAAACATAATGTTCTGTATGTACATTATCTCAAATGTCATATTTTGAATTGTGGCGGTGTTGTTTTATAAGTGAAATTAATTCTCAATATTAAAAAAAATCTTTTCTATTATCTGTGCAAGAATGAATACCTTCTCTTCTACAATATATTTTTTTTCTTCAGGTAGAAATCACATATTTGTGTATATGTCTTTCTATGGTTGTCTGTTTGCGTCATACTGAGTTTATTACATATGCAGAATGATAATCATTCAATTTCCTTAGCCTCGATGAAAAATCTACAAAACCTTTAACACTATGCAACACATAACAATATTCACCTCAAACATTTGATATAATCAACACTGCTTTTGAGAATTGTTCCCTTATTGGGTCGGACATCTCTTATCACCTCGTAGAAAGGATCGTTGGTTTTTGGTAAAAGGGTACCGAGTTCCTTTATTCGGTCATTTATGTTGAATCTGCGTCGTCTTTCAACTGAAAAAAACAATTACAATATGTAATAAGTAAAATCCTAGGCAATGTATCACTTCAAATATAACTAAATCTATTTTACTATCAAGGAATTAATGTCCATGTGCAATACTGCATTATTACGAGATATGATAAAAAGACGATTGGACTACAGTGGAACACTAACTATAAACAATATATGTGGTAAACATGATGAATGCTGCTTTTCCTAAGTCCTTCTATTAGGATCCGATGGGTTGAAAGGAATTTTTAGACATTACAAATGTACATCCCTTTAAGCAGAATCAGTCCAACAATATAGTCATGCTTTAAAGATCAATGTACGAAAGTGTCATTATAGAAATTTAAGAGATTAATGCATAACCTGATTAGATGAAAAATGGAGTCAATAGATCATTGAAATTACGAAAACTTACTCATATTATGATTGTCTTTCTTTTGTCTATCTTTAGCCAAAGCGTGAATTTCGGCATCATTGAAGGGCATTTCTTGCTTTACTCCGAGGTCTCCATCGCCAGAAAGTAGCGAAGAGGCACCAGGCCCCGTTCCACCGCTTTCTAATGATAGAAGATCATCCAGGAAGTCATCAGTCTACCAAGAAAATAACAATAAGTAAACTGTATCAATAAGAGTATCGCAATTCGAAAAAAACAGTTTTAAGATTTGATGAATGCAAAAGTGTCACAACACAAAATAGAGCATTTTTTTTTGTTTCCTTTTAATATAGAAAGCTCCCTAAAAACTGTCATAGTGCAAACTGAAAGAAGGTTAATAAAGAGTACACTTTTGATAATGTGAGGATTGTCTAATTTTAGTTTTTCAGTAATAGTTGAATTTTACCTTACCAAATTATGAACATCAGTCAACATTTGGATGAAAGATAAAATACTTTTATTCAAGAACGTCATATAAAATCCATTCCACAAATACAAAGTGATTTAATTTGCTTACCTCTGAATTACTAGTTGTAACTGAGCACATTTCGGGGCTCAGAATCCCGGAACCAGATGCAAAAGCATCGTAGTCTGGGCTGGGAGCAGGCAGGGGCAATTCCGGAGCAGATAGAGTTGTTCCATTCATTCCTAATCCACCTCCTGTACTTCCAGTACCACCACCAAGTCCGTTGTTTCCCAGGGAGCATTCTTGGATCTACAAATATTGTTATTTACAATACGATAAATTGACTATCGTGAATTAACCTATAGGAGATTTAAGAGAAATATATCAATATGTCAAAGTAGCTTTTGTCGTCAACATACTGTCAAAAGCTAGATAATTTACAAGAATTTAAAAATATATTATGTGCACAGTTAAATTTTAATATATTAATTGTTTATCTAGGAAAACTCAATCATGCATTTATTATATAATATAATTGAAAACAACAAGGTTCTAAGTGAAAATTTTTGTTAACGCAAAAAAACAACATAGCGATCTTGAAAGTTCCATGAATGATACTTGGAAGAATGCCTTATTATATCTTTCTTTCGCCTAAAATCAACACTTGGAACTATAAGAAACTTAACAGAACAACTAGAACAGTCCTGATAACAATGCACTGCTTTCTGTTGTCACATAACAATAGTAACTTTTTACCTGTCTTGGGTTGTATGATTCACTACTAAGATATTGTCTGACTTGGCTCCTTTGTTTCTGGATCACGTGGTATCTTGTGGGATTCTCTAGAACAGTCCGGACCTGGAACATAAAATTGAGAAGGCATGAGTATTGCAGCAAGCGGTATAAATATGAATTTTCACTAGACATTAGACCCTATAAAAATTTTGTTCTATTACATCCGTGTGATATATTAGAATAACGCCTGAAGATGGCGATGGAAACACGGGTCGTTAGTGACAAAACATGTAGAATTGTACAATGTTTCAATAATTCAAATTTAAAAACAATACACAGTCATTTAATATATGATATCGACTCAAGGTGCTTGATGGAATTTCAATATCAAATTTGAACTGTTACAACTGTTGCATCCGTGTTATAGAATGCCTGAAGATGCTGAAAGGCGAAACCCAAGTCTTTAGATAAGTCATTGAATTTGACACAGTCATTTTTTATGCGATTTTTTTATATAGACCCATTACTTTTTTATGCGATTTTTTTTATAAATTTCTTTTTACCGACGAAATAGTGACTCATTAAAATGAAATAATATTAATATTTCATTCCAATGTTGATAGTCCGCAAAACCTTTTTGGATTATTTGGTGGTCCGCGGATGTAAAAAGGTTGAGAAACTATGCTGTAGTCAATTATTACCTACCCAAAGGAAACTTCGGTTCATTACCTTTCAATTTTGTTAAGTACTTAAAAAATGTATGTTATAGATACAAGCAAACATGTGCCCTTCTACCTGACACCAATACGTCTATATTGGTCTGAATGATTTTTTTAATGAACTTTTAATAATGTTTGTACACAGATATGTTGATATAATTTCAATCTATTATGTAAGCCTGGATAGGAATAAACAAGCAACACAGAAAAATATCTATATTAAGTATGTAATTGCCGTATTGTGTAGACCGGAGTGTGTGTAGCATTCATTGCATTGTGCGCCGTGAATATCATCTGTCGTTTCGTGCATTAACATTCAAAATTTGTCGTTTTGCTACAATTTACTCCAATTATGACAAAAATAGATGACAACTCATAATTATTCAAAACGAATCTCAACTGTACATTGAAATATATTAAAGATTTTTTTAACACATCATTTAAATACAATATACATTTGAATTCGTTATATAATTTATTTTTATCAATTCAAAGTCAATCAGTGAAGATTGCTTAATCTCACTTTTATACGTGTATAGACACGTGTAGAGATGTTCCAAAGCAGTAAATAAATTGTGTAGTAAATCATTACAAATAAAGGATCTTTCAATAAGGACGCTCGAAATTTGTTAGGTTAGGACATCTGTTAAATTTGTTGCCTTATTTTATTAGATTATGGTAAAATACTGTGGAACGTCATAGAATTGAACAATGTGTGCAAATCATCAAATTTGAGGACATGTAACTGGTCACCGAGATTGTGCGATTTAACGCCTTTAGACTACATCGCAAGTCTTTGCAAATAAACTACAAACAATTGACGCTTTCAAATTTAACATAACAAACGCTATCCAACCAATCCAATTCGGCTAGATTCTCTCGAATATGTGCCATCAAGCAAAGCCGCGGCAGAGACTTAAACGATGTTATATTTCACACTTAATGCTATAAAATATACAACAAATTTTCGAGCGTCCTTATTGAATGACCCTTTATGTACCAAGTACCAAATAAGATTACGATTAGATACATTTAGTATTGTTAGACAGTTGAACTTGCAATATAATACTTTTCCAACAAGAAATGACAGTTAACATCTTAAAAGAGATTGGATTTTTTAAACTTTGTACATTTCGAAATGTTTTGTCACTAACGGCAAGGGTTTTGATTTTCGGCATCTTGACAGAACTATCAGTTCTATTGCGTTTGTGTGGTAGAATGTCTGAAGATCCTGAAAGGCGAAACCCGTGTCGTGAGTGACGAAGCATGCGGAAATATACACAGTCTCAAAAATTCAAATTTTATATTGAAGTTGTAAATATCGATATAATAAATTATTCTGAGAGTAAATTAGTCAAATTTAAAAATGGATTATAAAGTTTGAGAAACAGCCGTTTAAAAAGCAATGAATGATGATATACGTCCAGGTCAGGCAAGGACTTGAAGCCCACGAATGGATAATGATGATTTTTATTTTAATGACCGTCCGCGGCAGCATATGTAACACAATACACTCAATGCGTTTATGCATGAGTTTGTTAGTTTAGCAGCTTGGCTGTAACACGTCGAGGAATATTTCGACCGAATTTGATCGACAGTTGATACGAGTATACAAATGAGAACAAACTTTCACCGTATCATTTTTTTTTTGTTGCGGTTGAGAATTAAAATATTATCAAATTAACTCAATCATATTTAGCGCATACTGATTGGTCAGCGCGGAAAGAAAAACGGCAAAGTCTGTCCAAGGAATAATGACGTATATTAAATTAATAATTATTAAAATAATATCGGAAAAAAACGTAAAATAAATAAGTTTAATAACATTTTAGATTGCTGTATTTTTACTAGAAAATTTAATGAAGACATACTTCATACAGACATCATTATGCATTCGTTATAGATTTGAACTCGTGAGATCGAAAAAGGAAGCCAACAATTTTGACCACTGCAACACAGACCTAACGTCATTTACCAACAGTTTTAGTCAAATTTATATTCATCATCAGTAGGCACGGATGACTTTCGAATGAGTATTTTCTGAATACTTGATACTAAATGGCAATTATTTCCACAGGCCAAGATATAATATCTCTTTTAATAGACGTAATTGACCAATCGGATAACTTAAGTCCGGTTTAAAGTTAGACTTATGTAACTTGATATTTAAAACAACGTGTCATTTACCTGTAAGACCTGAGGTGGCACTTCGACTCCATGATGGACCGGCGCCGGTACTGCAGAAGGTATTGGAAATACTTCAGGACGCCGAAGTTTTGGTACCACTTGCTGACCTTGGGCTTGTAACTGTAAAACAAAATCATATGATGCAGGATAGAAGGAGTCGTGAAAAATGAGAGACCAAGACAACTTCTTCGATAAGACGATTTCGAAGACTATCTCAAAGAACAATTTGCTGGATTTGTTGGATGATCTTGAATTTAATGCACATAAATAGGAAAGGTTGGAAAAACGTTACAAAATTTAATTTTTTTAGTCGGATTCTGATTCGTGTTTTTTAACAACTCTACAAGCCCTGGATATAACACAATTTTAAATTTTATTATTTTTTAATAAAACGGGAATATTCTGGATCGTGACAGGACATCAATTTAACAAGTATACAAACGTAATACATAGTGTGTTTTTTTACTATTTAAAAATTATATAATTCAATTTGACCACTATTTTTCAGCTCAATCGATTAAGCGCCTTTAAGTGCGAAAAAATATATTTAACACTATTTTAATAAATATAATATTAAGAATTTCATTTGGAACACAATTTCACTTTAAAATGTACGGTACTTGTTAATTAAGAAGTCGCATCGATAAACCCCTGTTATATCACACGACTTGCGCATGCGCGATAAGTCTACAATGACGTAACATCAATAAGTTAACTCTCTTCTGCTGAACCGAATAAAGGATATTTCAACACCGAAAATTAAAAAAAAAAAAATTCAATATGATAATTACATACACACACTTTCATAGATTTGAAGGACAAATCAGATTATGTGTAAACAAGACTATCAACAAACAATACACTGTAATCATCAACAGTTGAGACTTTTGCAAGTAGTGGGATAAAAACCACGATGTGTTTCCAATGTTATATTATACATTATGCCCTTTAGTTATATACATCCGCATTTCCCAAACTGGGGGCCGCAGGTTTTCTTCGGTGCTTTTTGTTCAGGGGGACTTAGGGCCCGTAGCTTGAAAACGTTTAGGGGGTACTGATTTAAATAAGCGGTGGACTTTTTTAATATTCAAGGCGACCATCAAATAGCTGTTACGTCTTCACCAGTTGTATTTGGCTCAATTGCGTGTTTTTAGTTACCTGCTGAGATTCTCTTCTGTGCTGTTCGTGAGCATGCTCTCTCATCAACTGCTGCCTCAGCTGTGTTCTGGAGGTTGGCGTCAAGGTTTTAAACGTCGGCGGGCTGCAAGCAAAGAAGAAAAATATCATCAATAACAGTGATCAATACCATTCAATAGTCAAAAATAACTTTTATAATAAATTTTTACTTCACACGGTGAAAAAATAGCAATGTATTTTAGTTTTTTTTATAAGATATAGTTGATAGCTATTTCGGCTCACGCCATCGTCAGAACTATTTTAAAGCGTACATTTGCTTATCTATACATATATGTGTAGAAAAGGTACACAATACATCTTCTCTTTTGTTTTAACAATCTAGCTTATATCATGCTAGCAAAAAAGTAAAATTTAATTAAACTAAACTATACAGGCGGCAGTTTCAATAAGCTTAAATACTGACAGGAGATGATTTATCACATAAATGTATTAGCCCCTCGCAATGGGTCTGAGGAGCGGCGAAAGATTTCTATATATATATATCTGTTCGTTTAAAATTTCAATAAATTTTCACTTCATTTTAATATTAACATTTTAACATCGGGGAACGCGGTTTCCACGTCATTCTATATACAGTAGAACCTCGATTATCCGGACTATTTGTGGATAAAGATAGCTCGGATAAGGACAAATCCGAATAATTGAAAACATTCATATTGGTCAGGAAAAGACAAGTATAAAACAAATTTAGCTGGAAAGAAAAAAGTGGAAGAAACTTTACTGAAAACATTTCATCAATCTGTGTTAAACATTCAATAGATGGGTGTGACGGAGCATTGTCTAATAATATAATAATAACGTTTTCTACTTTTATCTATGAAATTTTGATATTTTTTCACTTCTAGTAATATCAAAAATAATTATTTAAGTCGTGTCAATCAATTTTTCAAGAAACAAACATTCAATGCGTATCGGATTTGGACGATTACTGGTTTACCCATATTTTACATAGGACTTGTTGTTGAAACAAATGCAACGATCAAAATGTTAAGATTTCATTTCGTCACTGCGTAAACAGAAGACGTAATTCGCCACGTGCATATCAGCAAATTCGTAATATTTTTGTTTATTTTGATCAATCCGGATAATCGAGGTTCTACTGTAGTTGACATTTATAGTGGGAGTCGCTCATCTTTCATGACTCCAGCTCCGACTCTACAGCCCTGACTTTAACACAAAAATTAGCTATTATACGAAAGTGTTAACACTATTAACTCTTTTATATTTCTAAGTGTCAACTATAAACACACTGCAATCGACTATCACATCGGCATAGCTTTTTGTCACTGCATAAAATAAAATGTTAGCAGAAACGAAACACAAATTCACAAATCAAAACTTTTATTTTTTATAATATTTCTGGCAACACAAAAAAGATGTAGCCTTGAGCAAGTGTGAGTAAAAAAATAATTAATAATTATGTTTCATTAAAGTAAACTGCGAGTTAATCTATTTAACTGAAAAGTATGTTGTGAAAAATATTCAAATAATTTTTGAAATATTTCAATATAAGAGTATTGACACATTTGCGATGGGATAATTACGCCCAAAGCGCGGGGAAACGCGGGGGTGATTTGCACAAAATTTATGAAATTGCGATGTCTTGTATATATTACAATACTTTTAGCGGTATTGGGAAATATTCGTAGAAAATTTGGTGAAATTCTTTATCTATCCTTCTATGCAAAACCTTGCTAAAAAATAAGAGAATGTTTTAGTTTCAATTTGGGTTTTTTTTCAACAATCACTTATGTCATACTCTTATTAAACCAACGGTAGACATTGATGATAAGTCATTGCTGATGAAAAAAATGGCGATGGACTTTTCTTGAGCGTGTGCTGCGGATGCTTGAACTCTACCTATCTCTTCTACCAACTGGATGGATCCTGTCACCATTAGAAGTTCTTGGTTGTCATGGATAGAATGTAGTCAGAGAAGTTATGATACGCCAAGATGTCCTGGGGGATGCAAGGAGATTAGCGGAGGTAATAGAATCTTAGAAAAATAGAGTGATGACCGTATGCTCTAAAGAGGAAAAGGTTATGATTACAAAAAAATATTTGTGTAGGTTATTTTATTCGCGTAGCCTTTATTCTTATTTGGAACGCGGTTCAAGAGATCCAAGTGCGATCAATTAAAAACATCATTCATCACTTTTAATGTGCTAACTATCACTGTCACTTTTTGAAAGAAAGGCATGCTATTTTAAACAATAAAAATACATTTCTTAGTACTTATTTTCAAAACATACGTTATGGTCATGGCGGGTTTCGCTCATCGCGAGTATTTTCAGCTGATAAAGCGAAACCAGTCGTAAGCGGAACAATACTAAAGAGCCAATGTAAAATATCTTCAACAGCTTCTTGATATGGTCGTAGATCAGTGGTTTTCACGCGAAATTTCATTGTGGCCGCATTATAAACATTACCTGTCCTATGGAAATGTCTCGTGGCCGCGCCAAATATATTATAATTAAAATAGTTTCGATATTTATTTTCTATATAGCGCATTACACTGAATGATCTTTCACAATATACAGTTGTAGGTAAAATCGACAAAATTAGTAAAGCGATTGCTGTTAATTCTTTATATTGACTTGATTCATTGTCAACGTGTTATTTCGGCCAAAATTTTTAAACATTTTTATTATTAAAACGGTCCTTTACTTAAACTCGACTAAATGCTGGATAAGACAGGTTTATTCAATCAATTTTAAAATAATAATAATTTCATTAATTACAAATTCATTTGTAAAACACATTATTTTAAATATCAATATTTACTTTAAAACTGTTGGTTACCGCAGCAAAATCCTCTGGTGGCCGCACATGAGAACCGCTGTCGTATACTGTCACCATATCAAAGTCTCTATGAAAGGTTTTGCAGCGAACATATGTATGTTACATAGCTCGTTGCAATTTAATGTTCGTAAAGAAACAGATATTTACCGTGAAATATTCGTTCAATTGATGTAATTCAGTGCACATTTTACCGTATTGCATAAATTAACCGATACATATGGCAACACGTAAAAATATTGTTTTTCTCGAATTACACAACGTCACTCAATAGAATCAGTAGTTACTGAGAATTCATTCGCTCGTTAATGATATTACACACAAATAACTTCCACCTGGTTTTGGGAATTTACGCTGCATTGTGACGTATAAAATAAATTAAGAACTCGTTTTGATATCAAATGTAAGCAGATAAAAACAAAATGTCCTCCGCACCGACTCATAAGTCACTACTCACCGTGTGATGTCTATCGTTGAGATTAATCAGTTATTAATCATTATGTACGCCCCAGATAAGACGGGAAAATAACATGCATGGTGTGATCGACGCCATTGTAAAGATTCTGTATTATCTATTAGATAAGTGAAATCGGCGTTTTGCATTTTGTCAACTGAACGCAGGGATATATTAAGAGACATTTGAAAAAAATATTTATGAGAGAACTTTATAGACTTTCTTTGTAAATATCTCTCATATAGAATAAATACTTCAGCTCAACAATGAACTTGAATTGAAATAAATTACGATATCGACTGATGATTTTGACGGAATTTCAACATCGTCACGTCAATAGAACTCGCGATGTTTTTTTTCCCAATCACGACTAGGGTTTCGCCTTTTGGCATCATCAGACATTCTATCACACGGGTGTAATAAAACTGACATTAAGTAAACAACCTGCATTGACTACTTTTTCGGTTAACTTTTTAGATCAAATGTAATTTTTAACCTGTCAAATAGTTTGTAATAGATTTGAATTGTCACAACTTTGTACGATTCCACATAATTTGTCACTAACGACCCGGGTTTCGCCTTTCGGCATCTTCAGGCATTCTATCACATGGATGCAACAAAACTGACTTGAATAAAAGAGATGGACAACACGTCGTCTCGCCTATATTAACATTTTATTTGTAGTTAAAATATTAAATATGCTATTACATTGCACTAAGAATTGCTTTGAAAATCAATAAACGAGACTAGTTTGAACATAGGTCTGACGATGGTGGACGTTGAAACACCTTTTAGCAACCATATGTATTTAAAAAATTGCAGAGCTTAATACATTGTTTATTTTTTTTTAAATATTGGATTTAACTTTTGGATATAATGGTGTCTACTAAGTATATCCCGATTCAATTAATTCAGTCAAATAGTTTCGAATAGTAGGGTTAACTACCTATGCTTGAACCTTCTCTTTTGAAATACCAGTTAATTATCAATGTATAATGTTTATAATATACGATATTGACAGAAGGTGTTTGGTGTAAATTCAATATAAAAAAATACTATTGGAACTAGTGTAAATTTCCAGTACAGTTGCAACAAATCAAATTTATAAAAAAATCTAGACACTATAAATTTTTTTGGAAGTAATTGTATGAAATAAAAATTGCAAGTGTTGGTTGAAAGATTGATTATTTAGAATAGACTGACTCAGTTAAACTATATTATGAAAACGAGATTAGCGCAATTCACCACGTTACAATCGTCCTTAGCGATCGGATACCAGTTCGTTTTTTGTACGATTTCAACTCTTTCATCTGAGTACAACGTTTGTACATTTCGGCGTGTTATTGTATTATTAATTAACTCCAATATTTTGCATGCGATACGCTGTAGGTCAAATTCAAAGTCACGTAACATAAATAACACGTAATAGTAATATTAAATAACGCAAGTTGGTTTATACCCCGAGGGTGCGTCGTGACGTGGTTAACTGTACCAAGGTCCCAAGTAATGTCTTCTTCGTGGAGGCGATAAACAGGTACTCCGCGAGGCTTTTATTTACGCGATGGTGACTTGACACCTCCGTGAATCAAATTACTTGATGTGTTTAAATGCTCATACGATGCCTGAAGATGCCGAATGGCGGAACCCTAGTAGTTAGTGACAAAACATGTGGAATCGTACAAAGTTGTAACAATTCAAATTTGAAATCGATATTTGTTGTTATTTGTTCCTTCATATCACCAGCAATAGCCTACATTCTAGCACATTGTTTGCTGTATTTTTGAATAATTTATATACATTTCTATCGAATTGGTATTCAATTATTACACTATTTTAGTAACATAAAATACTTAAATATTCAGAGCTAAAAAAAGTTAATGCCTAAATGATAACACATACATTTTTTTAATGGGCAACTCAGAAAAATATTTTTTTTATTAAAAATCGGTATTTCTTGCTATTTCTTCATTCATGTCACCAGCAACAGTTTATATTTTTGCACATTGTTTGCGGTATTTGTAAATAATCTATACATACCTATCAAATTGGAATTTACTTTTTAAATATTTTAATAACGCAAAATATTTAAATATTCAGAACCAAAAAAAAAGCTAATCAAAAATATATTTAAAATAGTTTTTTTTCCAACATGTCACCCGTAACAGCATATACTTCGATTCTATCTCATTGTTTGCTGTATCTGTTATCAGCACTGATAATCTCTTTATTCACTTCAACGGTCATATCAAATATTTATTATATTGTAAAATTAGACAACTTGATACAATATTTTATATTAAATACGTTAAATTAGTCGTATAATTTATGCGGAAAAAAGAGTGGCCGATCACTTATCTCTTATATATTTTTTTTCTTTTTTGTAATCATTATATGTCCATTTTCCTGCTAAACCGATTTCAAGATGTATCAACACCGAATACTTTTGTGTACTGCAGTGTTGGTGTCAAATATATTGAAAATTTTAAAAACAATTTAGACTGCATTTTGACACACAAATTAGTTCGTATACGGCATTTTTAACAATGCTAAACAATGAACTGTATTCAGCCGTCTCGATGGCTGAGACATTAACAGTCAGTATACATAATATTTATAAAAAAAGCAACAATTGGCACGTTTATTTATAAATTATTTATAAATGTGAAAAAGAAATCTACAATAAAAACCTTTAAAAATAATAATATCATTAACTGTCCGATCACTGTATATTTTACTCTATGCCAATTATCAGTGAACTTATCAATTATGATTTAGAGAAGGTGATATGAAATCACTTGCTATTATCATATGAAGTAAATCAAATAGGATCAATCATTCAATCATTTAATAACGGAAACCGTGAGATATATTATATGAAGCGACTAAAAGCAAAAACTGATAATTGCAGCAGAGAATATAGTAAAAAAATGACAACCAAGTGTTACGACTGTCAACCAAAACATAATTGCATTGGACGATAACATTATAATTGATTATTTTACAAACCAGAAAACACCGGAAACTCAATTTTTTGTTGAGTCGAGCGCTACTGAATCGTCTGCAAAACAGACCCCATGATAAAAATATATGATTTTTCCATACATACCATATTCATTAAAAGGATTAATAACGAATATAGAGGTTCTAGTCTAAAGAAATCATATTCTACGATATACACATTGTTGTATAGCTTGAATCCACTAAACAACAACTGTAAATAAGAACACATTTTTAAATACTATTTTCGGACCGATAAAAAATATACTTTTAAGGACCGATTTCGCTCATTGTGAACATGGTGAGCGAAACCAGTATCGATCACTAAAGATAGCACTAAAAATGTGTTTTATTATTTAATATAGCATGTCTTTCCATCAATAAGCGACATTTAACACTTTAAAAACGATTTACTGTGAACATTAAATTAAATTTTAACACAATACTCGCACGCGTTAGACCCCATTGGCAGCTGACGTCTCAACTGTTGAGACATACATTTTGTGTTAAAATCTAGACTGTTTTGTCCTGAAAATTGGCATAATTTTATTTAATGTCAACATAAGTGAAATATTTTTTTAATATTCGGTGTTGTGGAATATCATTTACGCCATTCGGCAGTTAGATGGTTAAATTTAAATTGTCAAGGTAACTAGAGTGTAACTCAGTGGTCGGCAACCTTTTGAGAGACTGGAATTTTTTAAATTTCATTTTATAAGTAAGTTTTTAAAAAAAAAACAATTTTACTGTCATAAAATTAAATATATACGTGTATGTATGTGTAAATATAAATTTATCTTACAAAACAAACATATGCAAAAAAATATTTTTTTTAGTGGCTACCTTGGTTTTGAATATTTTTTATCAATATTTGGCAAATATGCGGTTAACTTGATGGGTTGTTTTCTTGGTGGGTATGTATGGGTAAAATGTCATAATGTGGGAAATTCAATTACCCGCGGGTAGTAGGTTGCTGACCACTGGTGTAACTTTTCACCTGCGAATTGATTTGTAAACATGTATTTAAATTATTATTTTTTGTTATTATAATAGCTATAAGACGAGAGTCGTGTCAACCGTTTCAATATTCAGAACCCCACTTTAAAAATAATTAATAAACCGTTAGGCTTAACAGATAAAATATTATATAATCTAGCGCTTAACTGGGACAGTGATATACGAAATAAAAATAATGAATCACGCTCGTAGTAATAAATATAAATAAAATAAAATTAATACTTACCTTCAACCACGTTCAAAAAAAAATCATAATAAAATCGTGTTTCTCAGAATTCAGTTGCATAACTATTATATTTCGATAAAACGGTTGACGACAAATGATGAACGCGTAAAAAAACGAATTTATTTTTGAGCGCCATTACGTACCAAATTTTTGACGAATTTTGCGTCAAACTTCATTGAAATGTCAACGATAATGACATTTGTATGAATAAAAAATAAGTGCCAGTTGGATGCATGTAAAGAGTATCAATTAGGGATTACGATCCGAATAGATCAACACATATTGAGTACCGGTACAGTGGGCGAAGGCTTAACGTTCGGACGACGAACACATATTCGGATATAGTATATAAACAGTTCAATAAAAAATGTTTTTTTATGTATTATTAAAAAAAAAAAATTTTTACATTAAATGTCAAATGTGAAATATTCATATCCACCTGACAAATAAAAAGAAGTTTATAGTATTTCGTTTATACTTTCAGCTCGATACGTCCTTCCTTTAGGAAATATTTGAAGATAAAAAGAAAATATTCTTTTAGAGAGATGCGGATTCAAACAGATTGTAAATATGATTTTATATACCTCATTTAATACATATTTAAATAAAAATATTTAAAATGGCTCATTTCTCGTGATAAACTGACGTAAAGAAACGTTTTTGCACTGTAATACTAAAACGAATAAAAAATACTATTCTAAACTAAAGCAATATTGAACATAGGATATTAAAACAAAAAATGCTACTGTTTATTCAAATAAATAACACATAAAAATTCAACAAAACACTTTGAATTTGATGAATCACACACAATAAAATTACATTAGTAATTATTAATTAACTTAGTCATTGTATGGCGGGCGTTAGAGAAATCAAAGTCCTGTTTGTATTTAGATCAATCGATCAACGGATACCGAGCATTGACAAATCGATTGCTAGATTGAGTCCTTATACTGCTAACGTCTTAACTGTTGAGACGGGAGTTTGCAAATATATTAACGGCAGACTTTTTCAAAGTGCGACTATATTGAGATACATTTATTTCAATACAGTGCACTCTCGATTATCCGGGCTAATGCTGGGGAGGATGGTCACGGATAATCCGAATCATCATTATTTTATTTTCGAATATAATATATACACAATACAATTTTTAACAAATTATTTATTTATTTATTATTTATCAAGAAAACACAAAAAAAAATACGTAAAAATATAATATTTTATCATAATAACAAACGTAGTCCTGAGAGCTGAAAAATATAGGCAATAAATATCGAAATTAACGAATTTACTGCGGGCATTCGCGCTGGTTTATGCACTTCACTGGAAATGTAAATAGAAACGCACGTGGAGTACAAAGGATTTCAATTGTTGACTCATTCTAGTCCCATAAATTGTGATGTTTATTGCGGTATATGCGAACATTCATACATTCAAAACACACAAGTGGTTAAAAAAAAATCTCCGATTAGTTACGTAAACACAAACACATCGCTAAATTCATCCTTTTTTCAAACAACGCGCATATACAAAATCGCAATTCATTAATGCGTCTGTCTCATAATCGTTATAGAAAAAAAATCAATCAGATTATAATTGAATTAAAAAATATTTATTTTCAGGCACGAATAATCCGCAAACCGGATAATCCATACACGGATAATCGAGAGTGCACTGTATTGCCCTTTTTAAAAAAATCTGCGAAATGTTTTCTTTTGCCGATTTCTCTAGGCAAAATCAGAATGATTGGCAAACTTGCGGCGGTTTATGAAAATATTTTAATTAGATTTCAATATTTAATAAGATTTTTTCGAATGTTTCACATCCCTAGTATGAACAATAAGATTGAGCTATGACAGTAACCTAATCATTTTCTTAGAAACATGTTTTTTAGAGTGTGATACGTGGAAATATAGCAAGTACAGATCACACATATTTATGCCTTTCAACCAGGGCTGCGGAGTCGTTCAAAGAAGTTTAATTTTATCGGGTTTTCCTAACTTTCTTGTGTATGTGCAATATATTAAAGATCAACTAACTAATCTGGGAAATTGCTCATTGAGATGTTTAAAAAATTCAAAATCGTTTAAACCTTTTTGATTTTTCACGACTACGATTAAGATTCCGACTACGGTCACAACACTGCGATCCTACAACTCCAACTCTGACTTCAGCCAAGATACGGCTACTTCACGACTCCCAATTAAACAGCCCTTATTTGAAGACATGTTTATATTATATCAATTCACTGATAGAAATATTATATAATCAGAAAACAGCACTATTTTTTGCGATAGATTATGACGCTAAGCCAGTTGAAGAAAAAATTATGTCAAATCATATCAACGCTCAATCAGCTGTTTTCGATTCCCATTGACTTCCGTAGATTCAATAGCACACAATAGGAAAATTCACACAGATGCAGGATGTGACGTCAAAATTATTCCTTAGCACGTGTATTTATATTTGATGTAAATACTAGCATGTGAAAAACGCTATTGTATAATATTTCCATTCACAGAAAAAAATATCCTCCGTTGAGAAGCTAGTATAAAATTATGAATGAAAATTGCCTTTAATGTATGCATGTTTAATTTGTTTTTAAATAATATACGGCAGGTAGAAACTCGTAGATTAGTGACTATTTAATTATACTGGAATACTGGAAAGAGCATACTGGAGTATTTTAAAATTAAATTACTGGCGAGTGGTCCTCGCAAAATATGTGGAATCGTACAAAGTTTCAACATTTCAACTTTAATGTATCAGCTGTCACTAATAAGATAATCCAATAAAGATTGAATAATAATGATCAGCACTAGTTTAACTGGTCGTGAATATTAACAAATGAACAAATATGGACTTAATCTGTTCCCTACTGAGCCAAATAAACGATATACAATCACTGAATTTTTCACTTAATAATTTAATAATTAGCGTTGACAAAACTTGTGGACATTATCAAAACAAATAAGGGCATATTTAAACAAAAATTAGCTCTTAAATAAAATTGTTGAAAATGTTAACCTATCATATATTTTTAAGTCTCAACTATTATATCTTAACAATGAGAAATTATCAAAACTGTTTTATACGAAAAATACATTTAATAATTAGCTTTTCTAGGCTCTTTTCAAACAGGCGATTATATTATATTACACATCTAAACGTGTGATAGTAACAAAAATGTATGATAAACACACAAATATATATAGGTATCAAAAATAAATAATGGATAAATTTAACATTATCTGTTGTCGTAAAAATTCACACAGTAAATCAATGATTGGTGCATATTTTTTTTACAGAGGGTATTTACAAATAAAAATTGTAAGTATTAACAAGGGCAGTTGATTGATGTTACATAAAAGTAAAATTCATTCTATCTCTGCAGCAAAAATAGTTAATAACGTTATATAAGATTACGTTTGTTTCATTCGCTTCGACATCCGGTCTTCACATCCTTTTGCTGATCAGCGAACAAACAATGAATATGTTTCCACAATAATAAATATTAAAAAAGCATTGTGGGAACTGGCAGATATTGCATACGTTATTGTGTACGATATTGTCTATGATATGACGTGTTACCAAATAAAGAGCTTCAGCAAAAAGAAAAAATCATTTAAAATCAAGTCCAAGTCATCAGCTAAGCCGAAAGGTATGCGTGTCCCTTTAATTTTTGAAAATACATATAAAATTAAGTTTTTACCACTGGAATACCGTAGATTAAAACAGTTAGTGCTTTTTGTGGAACGCGTATTTTTCAGAGCCTTCAAAAAATTTACGTATTTCTACTTACATATTGATGATTGGTTGTGTTTTTTTCAGTTTTCGGTTGAAAATTTCATAAGTGTTAGTACAACACAAAATGCATATATATTTTCTTTTCATAGGATTTTTTTTGTAAAGTTATCTCCATTTTAAATCTAACTAAAGTGAATTATCTATACTTAGTTGACTATATTATTTATATGTTATTAAAAATATTATATTTATCTCTTATACCGATGAATTTGTCGCGTCTATGTGAGATGTTTATGCATATCGTTCTGTTTATGTAAAATGAGACATTTTTTAAAATATACTAGTTTAACATATATGTTAATATGCATATTAAAAAAATACAACAGAAACATTAATATTCGAAAATCAAGCAAATGATTACTGAAATTTCATGGACATATTTATAGTGTCCGCTCAGGAATGACGCTGTGCATGTATTTCGGACTTCGGTGTTCGCTTCGGATTCAAGCGGTTAAAATAGTAATCTACTAATCAATTACACTGCAATGACGTGCAGGCAAGCAAACACCACTACGAGGCTATTTATGAATATATATATGGTATTTTTTAAATTAAATTTATATTATGTCATCTGATTTAAAGATGTTTTTTTATGTATTTAACCATTCTCATGCTATTTGTAATACATTCGAGTGGAACCGTTGTCACAGAGCTATGCCAATATTTTATTTTTGTGGTAGCTCTCGAAGTATTTACGTTCATTTACGACGCTTTCAAAAAAGACAAATATCACAAATTTGATCATTTTCTTGTTATAAATTATATATATATATATTTTATTTATGTGTGGCAGCCCTGAAAAAAATACACTTGATTTTTTTTAATAATGCAATTAATTATTTACCGTTTATTTATCGTTGCATTTTCATAAAAAAATTGTTGAAAATGGTGGCGATCAAAGAGTTTTAATATTTTTTTTTGTCAAAGGCTGCGAAAAAGTTAGATCGCTGCCAGCCATGTATAAATGCACTTTGCGAAAGATTGAGTATACGGCATTGAATTACCGTCATACAAAACACAAATTGCGATCATCATCCTCTTCTCATCATCGCGTAATAACAGTATCATAATGCCATCCGATCATATACGTTCGCATAAATATGTCTGCTATAATATAATTTCAGGAAACACGCAACACTGACAACACCAGTGTTTCATTCATTCAAATTGTTTGAGTGAACAAAACATAGTAAAACACGTAATACTACATGCATACTTTGCTGACAGCTGTATCAAGGATTCAATAGCCGTTAGCGAAGTGACGTTCATGGCTATGAAATTATTCGATGACATTAATGCAAGTGAGATCTATTGTATTTTTTTTCAATTATTCAAACAACTTCGTTCGAAGATTGATACTAATTTAGACACAAAACATATTTGTGTAGTTTGCAGTAAACTAAATTTTATTTTTAGTTATTTTTTGTTGAATTCAGCGTAATTTTATAATATTGTGGAAATGCTCCATTCAGTAAACAAAAGAGCAAGTAACTCGTCCCGTGCTGATCCACTTAATAAAATATATTGGAACAACTAATATTTAAAAAAATAATTGTTATGAATTAAATGTAACGTAAGCTGTTAAATTAAATGCAACGTAAACTGTTAGGGTGAAATAATCTTGCAAATGTTGTCACGACACATCAAGCTATATTTTGATACAAAAAATAACTTGACTATTCACGATAGTTTAAATACTTGCGAGAAAAAATACGATGTATTTTAGTTTTGACGATGGTGTGAGCCGAAATGGCTATCAATTATATCTTATAAAAAAAATTGTAGAACTGAAATACATTGCTATTTTTTCACCGTGTTATAATGGAATTCTACCAAGTAAACGCCAATTCAATCAATAAACATTTAACATTGTTGTATTTTTAAAAGTCAATTATCAACACATTTCAAACAGTTGTCTCAACGGTTGAGACGTTAGCAGTCAGAAGGTTAACAAATCCATGAAGCTTAGAAATATTGACCTCCATTTTTTTTTTAAATAAATTTTGTTGCTTTATTGTTAGGTATAATTTTAATGAAACATCATTAAAAATATTTATGTAAAATGTCCATGGGTCCTATCCCATTTTTATTAGTGACAAGACACCGATGGAGTCAAGGCAATAAAAACGAGATTAAAAGGTACGATTTTTTATATTATATTTAATCCTAATTTTTGTTTTTGTTTTTAACAGTAAAGTAAAAACTTAAGCATCATTATTTTGTCAAAAAGTATGATTTTTGGCCATTCGACTGGACCAATTAACCTCTCGATACGATACGTCGACTTTTACTGCTTTTGGTGGCATCTTTCAAAAAGTATTCGATACACCTTTGACAGTCCTTAAAGGGTTGCTTCGGGGATACAATGTGATTAGAATAATAGAACAGGTTTAACTTGTTGATTATTTGAGTTGGAATTGCAGAACTTCTTGCGTAGTGATGCAAAACGTCCGGCAGAAAGAGGGTTAAGGAATATTTTTTAGAAGGTTGGACATGTACACTGAATTATCACAGGATTTTTAAAGAATTATTTTTTTATATCCAAAAAATACTTACTCCTTTTTGCTGTTGACCACAATGACGAGTTTAACCTTGCGCGGCCCCTTCGTCATGCTGATGGCGGGAATCTTGCCGCCTTCAGCAAGCCCTGTCCTCGAAAGGGGAGGCGTTTGGTCACCTCCACGACACTTCCATATTTGGGATTTGTACTCACTTTTTACACCCGTCAAAAACACTTTTATACAACTCCAATACCTTCGTTATAACTAAACGACAGCTCTCACAATAAATAACACGTGCGATCACAATTTTTGTTCTGTATTCCAAATTCAAACTAAAAATTGTTCGAATCAATATTCACCAACACACCATAAACGAAACTCCCAAAATGAGTTCTTTATTCCAAATTCAAAACCACAATAATTTATTACAAAAAAAAATTCAGTATTCCAAATTCAAAACCGCACAATCTTTTATTTAGTACAGAATTTTTGTTGTCTATTCCAAATTTAAATTCGTTTTTTTTTTATATTTATTCACCATTTGAACATTTGAGATGTACGTTTGGACAGTTCTTCACAGCCAAATAAGTATTGATATAGTAAATACTCAGGCTAACATCAACTTTGGAATGTTAAAATTCTTGACTGCAAGGCCGATGACTTGGCTTGACAGGCATGTGTACTATTTTGAACTGATCATTGTATTCACTTCTCATCGACTGGTTATGATTGATATATTAACAAATCGATGTGTCTAAAAAATTTGTACAAATCGTTAACTTTTTCACTAAATATTATATATTATTCATATATTAAAAATATTTCGTAAGAAATGGTTTGTTGTTGTTAATTCGTAAATAATACGAATCACCGAATTTTATGCGAACAGAGATATTAAAAGAATAATAAGTTTCTACAGTAGAATTGGCCAATAAGATGATCGTTGAAAAAAATAGTTTGAGTATGGAACAATGATATAAAACACATTACTTAAATTTTGACAGAATCAAAAGTCATATGCGACAGAACAACGATATCAAAAACACTTTTTTCCTAAGTTCCGTACAGCGTTGTTTGGGTGACGTCTTCGATTTATTTTCTCTAAATCATCTTATGTAAATTGATTGATAGTTTAACTGCACTAGGCACTGAGTCATCGATATAATAATGAGGCCATCTAATAACTTTCTATTGGGTACCTACCGAAAGAATTTATGAAAAAAAAAATTTTTGCTTATGATGACAGTATACTTATATTTTAATGACGCCCTTTAAAAAATTTTTAGATTTACTATAATAAATCGCGGATAATTTCGTATTATTTCAAAAGCCTTCACCAAAGTGCTTTGCATGTTTACCTGCTCATATTGCTAATGACAAAATAATTATTGTTACGTTTTTTTTTTATATAACTATAATGTTACAATCAGTTCAGAAATTTTTCATCGTTGATATTATTTTAAGAAAATATTAAAATTCGTATAAATTTTACAGTATCAATATTGGTTTATTTTCTCCACGCTAAGGTAGAAAGTTGGTTAACTTGTTCCTTGCTGAACATTTTAAAGGATATTCTAACGCCTAGACTTTAAAAAATTATTGAAAAATATTGGTTTGAAACAATCTTATTGAGTTTGTCAGGACAAATCAAGCAATGCATTATCTCAAAAATTAGCAAGCACAAGAAGGTTTTAACAACTGTTAAATCATATATTTTCGGGTATCAACTATCAACACAGTAAAATCAGCCGTCCAAACAATTGAGACGTTAGTAGTCAGAAAGTTAAATTTACAACAACAGATTCGAATATAGATGGCGAAAAAAATACACTTTTTTATTCAATTCTGCCGTTAATTCCTAAACAGTGATATGTCCAAATGCGTTTGTCTATTTACGTTTTATGGAGATATTCACATTTGATGTAAGCCGAATCTATTGTGCGCCGTATTAACATGATAATCATACATGAAAATATACATTATTTAATCAAAAACACACGTTAATATTTCCTATCATGTTATAATGAATTTTCAGAAGCTCTTACTACGAAATTGTCAAAATAATTGCAGCCTTCAAAGGGCCAATTTGAGAAACAGTTGTGGTGATTTACAAACAAGTTATTAATAGAATCAGGAAGTTTTTTCATGACCGTCAATAGTTGATGATGAACAGGTTTTAAAAAAAGCTTGTATGATATTTCAATATACATATTGTTATGAAGCCGTTGGTACCAGATAAGCATTTTGCAAGAGCAAGATCAAAAAAACTCAACGCACGAAATCCGTGAAAGAATAATACTAGTAATAATTATCAAATGTTTCTTATTGGTTATTAGAAATCCAAAGTTTTTTTACTCCCAGCGGGTAATGATTTTAGTTCTTACTGACCGAGCGTAAAAAACGCCTATTCAAATTGGTACGAAGTGCAGTTCACACAATCATAATATTGTTGGTCTGGTCAACACCGTACTTAGTAACGTGGAATATACGATATCATTTAAGATGAAATTTATTTTTTATTGAATGATCTGGACAGAAATATTGTCGGTCAAAAAAGTATGTGATGAGCATTATAAAACTTTTAAGGTTAACTGTCACTTCTTGATGGAAAGGCATGATATTTTAAATAATAAAAACACATTTTTAGTACTTATTTCCACAATATATTTTTTGATCCGGACCGGTTTAGCTCATTGCGAGCATTGTCAACTATAATATCAATTATCGGTCCTGATCAAAAAATATAACTCGAACATAATTACTAAAAAAGGTGTTTTTATTATTTAAAACTATTGAATCAACACAAAAAAAAAGAATTTCTTTTAGTATTAAAAATATAATATACTTTTTTCCAACTATTGTAGATTTGACTCCTATCAGCTTTTTTAAAATATATTGATTGAATTGGCTAGATTCATTTGGTAGAACTCCATTATACCACGCTAGTTCTGATGAAGGCGTACGCCGAAATAACTATCAACTATACAACACGGTGAAAAAATAGCAATGTATTTTAGTTCTACAAAATTATTTTTAACAAATATAGTTGATAGGTATTTCGGCTCACGCCATCGTCAGAACTATGCTTAAACTAACATTTGCTTATCTATATATAGCTGTGCAGAAAAGGTACACAACATCTCCTCTCTCCTTTTCCAATGGTATAGCTTGTTATTTAAACAACAATGACACTAAACTTTCAAAATTCCAAATGAAACAATAGGTGTCTATGACAATAAGATTATGTGTGTGGGACGGAAGTGGTCCTTCAGGCAGCAAATTAGACCACCCCTTTGTGCAACGGCTTGACAAGTGGCGATATTATTATGTTAGTTTGATCGTTAAGAATCCTTTGTGACAATTGGTGTCTATTGATCTCCAGCTGTTCTAAAGCCGTCATTCTTCGACCCTTACTACAAAGATGCAAACATTTAGGAGCTGAGTTCGAATTTACATTATGTGACTCATTAATAACGTGATTAGCGAATTGTGAATCTGTTTTATTATTATTGAATGATCTTACATGTTCCTTAGCTCGAGTAGATATACTTCTACCTGTCTGTCCGATATAAACGGATAAACATGAGCCACAGGACATTTTATAAATACCGCTTCTGTCCAGTTTATTGATTTTATCTTTGCTATTTTTAAGATGTCTGCCTAAAATCTTGTTAGAAAACTCATTTACCTATTGAATACAAATCCCGATTCTATTTTTCGCTAATGCTACCTAGGTAGTTAATAGATTTATAGAAGCGGTTATCTTGTATTGGGTTCGGGTAAATGAGTTTTCTAGCTAGATTTAATTGTTTTTTATATAATAAATTATTTATCGTATTTATCGTATATTATTAATATAAAATATAAAAATAGCAAAGATAAAATCAATAAACTGGACAGAAGCGGTATTTATAAAATGTCCTGTGGCTCATGTTTATCCGTTTATATCGGACAGACAGGTAGAAGTATATCTACTCGAGCAAAGGAACATGTAAGATCATTCAATAATAATAAAACAGATTCACAATTCGCTAATCACGTTATTAATGAGTCACATAATGTAAATTCGAACTCAGCTCCTAAATGTTTGCATCTTTGTAGTAAGGGTCGAAGAATGACGGCTTTAGAACAGCTGGAGATCAATAGACACCAATTGTCACAAAGGATTCTTAACGATCAAACTAACATAATAATATCGCCACTTGTCAAGCCGTTGCACAAAGGGGTGGTCTAATTTGCTTCCTGAAGGACCACTTCCGTCCCACACACATAATCTTATTGTCATAGACACCTATTGTTTCATTTGGAATTTTGAAAGTTTAGTGTCATTGTTGTTTAAATAACAAGCTATACCATTGGAAAAGGAGAGAGGAGATGTTGTGTACCTTTTCTGCACAGCTATATATAGATAAGCAAATGTTAGTTTAAGCATAGTTCTGACGATGGCGTGAGCCGAAATAGCTATCAACTATATTTGTTAAAAATAATTTTGTAGAACTAAAATACATTGCTATTTTTTCACCGTGTTATAATGGAGTTCTACCAAGTGAATGCCAATTCAATCAATCAACTATACATCTTATAAATTTCGTAGAACTAAAATGCTTTGCTATTTTTTTTCACAGTGCTATTTTTAAATTGTCTACTGTCACTTCTTGGTGCAATTAGACAGTGGGTGATCGGTTGACGCATAAAATAATCATTTCCAAGACTATGTTATCCGAATTGTTCGTTAACCGATCATCGATTTTTATTACAATCAACTCTCAAATTTATCTCTAATGATACAAATAATATTCCTCCGATATATATTATAATAGAGCTAAAAACAAAATGTTTCATGTTGCGAACAATACAGTTTTTATTTATATAAATATTATCAAATCTAACAAGTGTCGTCGCGCCCTAATGATAATATCAAATAATTCAAAATAATACGCCAGTCAATCAAGTGAATACATGTATAGGAGAAGACGATTGCTCAAACAAAAATTGAATTCTATCTATAGTCAAAGATATCCAGTTTGTACATAGGTGGTATGGATACCTACAACGTATACTAGAATTAGTCAGTCATCATTACTTGGTACCTATCTACAAGAATAATTATTGCTCTCTCGAGTAACAAGGCCATTGAAAACGTGTACCATTTGAGTATTCCTTTATATCTTTTGAACATAATAATGTATTAAAATAGTAATTGAGTTTTTTGACGAAATCGTTCAGAAGCTTGCGTTAGACAGCAAACTTAAAGCACGGGAGGTGACACTTATAACAATGATTTCATAACTTTTCATTGAGTGATATCGCCAAATGTAAGTATTCAGAATTGAGAAAGTGGGGTCTGTAACGAATTCACGAGTATATATTCTAATACGAACAGCGTTTTTTCAATACGTTTTGTTCGAAGACATATGTGTTTTTAACATTTTAAAATTACCCCCCATCCACTTAGAGATATATTTATAGAGAGTAGCTGACTATTATTTCTGTCTTAACTTTATTCCATGGCTGTAAAGTCGTTAAAAAAACATTAATCCGACTCCGAATCCGACATTGATCAACAACACAACTCCGACTAAAAAACGTTTGTTTTTGTTAGGTTTTTTCCTACCTGTCATATTAATGTGCATTAAATTAAAGATCAGCCAACCAATCCGGAAAATTGTTCATTGAGATATTCTTCAAAATCGTCTAATCATAAAAGTAGTCCAAGTCACTTGTTTTTCATGACTCTTTGTAAAACAAGGGTTGGACAACTGATTATCAAGCAGTTAAATCTTCTATTAAGATAACTCCGTTAGATAGTCATGTACTCCTCATTGGAAACCAAAAACGGATCAAAAATAAATATTAATTAATAAACATATTAAATATTAAAAATGCTTTACATTAACACTGTTGACCAGTTCCATAATATAACAAGTGGTACCTGGTGGTTATTTTAAAGTTCATTGTATTCATTGTCAAAAGATAAAAAATTAAAAAATCTTTCTACCGATTATTTTTGAATTGTTCCACTTTGGAACTGACATATTAATATTTTTGGTAGGGATATTATTTTTGACATGCAACACGTTCTTACAAGAAGCTAATTAGGTATGCTTTGAAATTATTTAGTTACAGGAAAATTTACACTTTAAAAGTGATGAGGGATCACATCATAAATAAAAAAACATTTCCTTATGATGAGTTTATCAATTAATTAGTCAATTTACAATGTGACGACCATTTTTAATCTTACCCACTAATTAACAACATAAGACATATGGATTCAATGTTCTTAAAATTAAAAATGACGAGTCATTTTCGTATGAACAAGGAGCATGAATTCCAAATATTCGAATATCGAATATTAAAATTTTTATGTAGGTATTCGAACATATTCAAATAATATAAATATTTTTTTTTTCATACTTCCAATTAGATCTACTAATTTTTATCACATATTGTCAGTATTGTATGTCAGGACGTATATTCAGTGAGTTTAAAAAAACGGTAATAATGTGACATCGAATCGTTTATTTTTTTTTATGAAATACACTGATAATATTGTATTTACGAATAATTTATCAAATATTCAACTTTCGAACCGAAGACGAATATAATTCAATATTCGAATATTAAATTGGTAGCCCTGCAACAAATATATAGATCAGCTATATTAAGAACATTTATTTCTAGATTGACGTTAAGACATGATACATTAATAGATGAATAATAATGACCAAGATATTAATGGATCTTTATTGTGCCATATTAATTGTGGCAAATTAAAAGGGTCAGCGCATTTCAATAACAATGTAGTCGATGGTTTTATCTTCAGGAAATAAAAACATATTTCATCTGAATATTGATTGTTTTCCAATAAAATCGACATTCGGTCACTAAACTTACGTAGATTATCATACAAATCAAGCTAAATTTAAATACAGAAATTATTATGAACACTTATATTTTAGAATATTAACTATCAACATACTGCCGTTTCAAAATTACTGACGTTAGCATGAGGGTTAATAAAAAATCTTTTTTTGTTGATCGTCTCAAACACCCATGGTCACGAAAAGTGTTGTGTATGTGTTTATATACGGCGAGTATACAAACAACTAATAATCAAGTAGTTCTATCGATAGGTAAATTATCCATATTTATTTAATGTGAAAAAAATATTCGTATAATAATTTAAAATGAAAACATCGATCAATCTTAAATCAGTATATCTCATCATAATCCTACGGTTTTGATTTAAGATAGATTACTTTTAGATAAAGAAAACTCAATAAAAGAAATTGATAACAGACCGAAATTTAAAAACACTTATTTAAACAAATGTTCAATCGGTAAGAATGCTTTAAAGAATGATAACGATTTATTAAAAACTTTAATTTTATCGAGCCAATTTCCTTGAAAAAAATTCTGTTTAACACAGTGAAAAAATAAAAAATATATTTTAGTTTTACATAGAACATTGAGCTTAATTTGTCTTGATAATCTACAAGATTTTGAATAATCAGCGTTGATGTATTATATTTCACGGGGAAACAATAGCAATTTATTTTAGTTTTACAAAAATTATAAGATATAAAGTTGATAGCTATTTCTTTAGTTCTGATGAAGCCGAAATATATAATATATTGTAGAACTAAAGTACATTGCTATTTTTCACCGTGTCATAATGGAATTCTACCAAATAAATGCCAATTCAATCAATAAAATTGTTTTAAAATTACTGTGTAATTGTCGTACTCTATCTTAAATATATTATAGATTGTCTTAATTCGTGTTGCATCGGTTTGACCCATTACTAGTTTTTTCGACAGTTATGTGCGTAACCGCTTCACGGACGATCACGCAAATATGTGTGAAAAAGTGTGATTTTTGACGTTCACGCAAATACGCGTGATTTTCCTTACGTGAAATTCATGATTTTAAAGACGATTCCAGGTAATCACGCAAATGCGCAATTATAACATTTGAACCACTAGACCAGAAAAAATGTTATTAATTTTTACGTAATATTAACAGATTGTTTCAGAGAGAAAAAATCGCTCGGGAACGCTTAAAACGATTTGGTAGATAGTAACACACTTTTAAATAATTTCCTAATTATTGTTTTTAAGAAAAGTCAGGGTCGTTTTTGAATGACGTTGTGACATCACATACACGCCTATGTTGCCATCGTGATAAAGAATTGTTTGATAAATTGAAGAAAAAAAATGATAACAACTAACTAACTACATGGCAAACAATTAATTTACACGAAAAGTGCTGATGATGTTTGCTGAAATTATCAGTAAGGTAGATGTGCGAAGTGAAATCTCACAAATACCACATTTTTTTCTCAATAAATCGTGGAATCTTAGTTTATGTAAGCACCAAATCGTGATGCTGGGTCTAATGAAAGTATATGAAAAGGTTTCATTCAAAAAAATAACTGATTTGACGATCGGCACTCAAATTTTTCACCATTTTTCACTTGTTAATATATTGAAATCATTCTTTATTTCTCTCATGAATAATATGAACCCAGAATTTAAAAAGTATTAGTTCGAAATATTCTTAATTTGATAATTTATGATATTGAATTCGATTTTTTTGTATTCTTGTTTCACATTGTTTTTTATTTTGTTTCACGTTGTTTTACATGTTTCACATTTTTTGGGAAGCACTGAACGCAATAAACCAAAGTTGTACCATTTATATTCGTTTTTATGCATTTAAAAAAAAATGCTTGTGTCTTTTGTATGCTATTATTTCTATAATTATACTGTATTTTTTTTTGAATTATTGAAACTCTGCGATTCTACTCGTTTTGTCACTAACCCTCCGAGTTTTTTCTATTGACACTTTCAGGCATTCTATTAGACGGATGCAACTGAACCGATAGATAGAATGCCAGAAGAATCTGGAATGCGAAAGCTGGTCGTTATTGACAAAAAATATGGAATCGTTCAATTTGTTAACAAATCAAAAAATTACAATATAATTATTATAAATAGTGGCATATAAAAGACACATTATAATTATGAAATGATATATTATATATATTCGTATATTCAAATTACGCAATAAACAAAATGAAAATTATTAGTGCTTATCAAAAAAAATGGCATTTATAAAAGTAGTCAAATTATAAATCTACTAATCTATAGAAAAAAATGAGTCAACAGATATTTATGTAGTATAATAAAATATTTACGTATTAAGAAGTAAAACACTAAGAATAAATAAAACTTATTCTGTAAAAGATAGGAAATCGCGTATAGTTGCGCAAATCGATTAACATTAAATGTTTTCACAAAAAATATTGAAAGTTGAATCGAAATATACAGTGATGATCTTCAAAAAGATGAAAATCTTTTGTCTGGATATTCGTCATAATTTAATAATAAAAAAATAAAAAATTGAAAAATAAATCCGGTTTAACATCGCTGATAGCTTTATGATTTGTCTACAATGATATAAAAAAGTAAACAGATAAAACGTTTTTAAAAATAGAAAAAAAATCGTAATAACAGGGTTCACCTTCGGCGAGAGCCTATTTTAATTAATTTATAATAGTTTTTACAATACTTAATTCAATCTTTGCTGTAAACATAATTATATAAGTCTTGAAGTTTTGTTATATTGCGTGGTTTACGATTTTGATAATGATATTACATCAAATTAAATGTATATTAAGGAGCAATTCATCTTGCAATGACTAGTTGAAGTAAATTTACAATAAACTTTTTTAACGCGAATATTCGAATATAGTCAGTTCTTTTTTTAGATATTCGAATATTCATTTTGTATGTATATATGAAAACCCAAATTTGGAAAAATTTAATTGGTAGATTTTATTTTTAGCCGCTTCTTTCTGATCCACATCAAGTATTTTTCAACTCTTAATATTAAAAAAATAGTTCAGTAGTCTTTGTATTTGACATACTTATTGTGATCATAAAGATAAATCAGGCTATATTTCCATAAAGAAATTAACTCTTAAAAGAACGTTTTAACACTTATTTTTATGTGGCAACTATCAATACACTGTAATCAACTGTCAACAGTTGATAAGTCAGCAAATAGAGGGTAAAAAATATTTGTACAAAAATGTCAACGATGTTGGCATAGATTTTTATGCTCACGTGTTTGTATCTCGATACGGAATGTTTCATAGATAAATTATTTCTTCAATAATTTTATGTTTGAAGGCATGGATTTTTACCGTTTGTAAAATTCCTTTTCACCTACTGAACATGTATATTCGATAAAAAGTAAACAGTGGAATTGTCTAGCCCAGGTGTGGGGAACCTGCGGCCTTTTGGCTATTCTAGTGCGGCCCTTTGACTGATGTTAATTTGACTGATTTCTTTAAATACATACATATGTATAATTTTTTTTTAACAATATACAATAAAATAAACAAAGATTTGTAAGTGTGTATTTTTCTTAAATTTTTTTAAATTGCGTTTTGGTTAATTTATATTGTGAATTAAAATATTTAGTTTATAGGGAGGGGGGTGTCAACGTTTTCTTTACTGCGACCTTATGTTGAATCAGATAAGTGAATGTGACCTTTTGAAATAGAAAGGTTTTCTACCCCTGGTCTAGCTTTACACAATACCTTCACTTTTAAAATGTTAAAAGTGAAGGTATTGTTGAAGAGTTAAAAAAAAACAGTACTATTTCACACAAAAAAAAACTTCTATTAATATATTATGTTTGAATATCTTTATATCGATTAACTATTAAGAACTAATATAAACTTCATTTTGATAAAATTGTCACAAAGAGGTTTTCAAATTTTTATTTTTATCTATTTTACTTCAATAAGTCAAACATCTTTTGATTACGCGCAAATTATTTTCTCGGTTCTTAAACGTTTGATTGATTTTATGTACCAGTTAATTAGGTACTATTTTTTTATAAATATTATTACTTTTATATTGCATTAGCTGATAATACTCGCGATATCGAAACCAGTCTTAATAAAAAATATAAATGTGGAAATAATAAATAATAAAAATGTGTTTTATTATTTTCAATAAAATGCCTCTCCACCAAAAAGTGACAGTAAATTAAACAAATTGATTTTTAAGGACAATCTTCTTAGTTTAAAAAATCTTATTTTTAACAACTAAGTTGACTCTCGTAATAAAATAACGTAATATGATCAGTTATTTTGAATAAAAGATCAATGAATATGCACTAAATTCATTATATCCACAATAAATCTATTATTTGCATCGTCGTCAAATTCCCTTCTCCCTCCCGTATCGCATGCGATCTTCATCAAAATGTGTTGGCTATATAAGCGAAACGGTCCACCCGGAATTGGTTCGTTCAAATATTTGCACCAACTCTCGAGCCTTGTGCTAACTGATTTTAATCACGATTCTCTTCACGGTGTGACGTAGTGATTTATTAAGAAAAATAAACGGTTAAGACTTTTGACGAGATCATAGTTCAGTACGTGAGGATAATGTAGGGATCATTAATTTAACTGACGTAGAAGATAAGCTTTCATCCAACATATACATATATTATTTTAACACGGTGAAAAATAGCAATGTATTTTAGTTCTACAAAATTATTTTTTGTCTGTTTTAATTGTTTTTTACAGGAACAAAAATAATTCTCTTATAACATAGTTAGTGTATAGATTGAACTGGTGTTTACTTGATTGAACTCCATTATAACAGATAGTTCTGATGAAGACGTAAACCGAAATAGCTATCAACTACATATCTTATAAATTTCGTAAAACTAAAATACATTGCTATTCTTTCACCGTGTTATAGTTATTGCACCTACGTAATTGAGTGTTTGTCACATCTTCTCTCAATTTGAGCATATGTTTATAATTCTTTATATCAACGCAGGCGTCTAGATAAAACATGCAATTATTTTAATCAGAATAAATTATGATAACTAGTTTTTTTTTCGTGCGTACGCTATATATTATCTTTACAAAAGCGCCTCTACAAGACGAGATGTTACACATAGATAATAACGTAGTATGATAATGTCTTTTTTACCTCGTAATGTTGTCATAACATACATAATAAATTATTATAATTTCACAATAATCATTTTTCAGCTTCTGTATTTAAATTGCCCACCATTCAATTCGGATGGAACAAAAATCATATTACGATAAATGCTTACCTCAAGCTACATTTGTAAGAAAGGAAATCGACCATCGTGCGACGAATCGATTTCGAGTAATGATTGTTTATAGCGATCAACAAAAAAATTTTATGAGTTTTTCCATGCTTGATAATTGTTTTAATGATGAACTTCAATGTCAAACATTTGTGTTATTTTTTGAGCAATTTCTTTGAGAAGGTTTTTTTTTAAATTTCATTTACAATATTTTGAAAACGTTATACTTGACAACAACTCTAAAAAATATATTATATCATAATTATTGTAGACCTTACGTAGATTTGAACTTGGAATTAAATGATCGTTTTGTTAACACTCTTATCACTGGACCATCAGACTTATTATAAACCTTATAATTGTCAAAATACGAGTAAATAATTTATAAAATCGACTATAAAAACAATATTTATTTTAAATGACAGACATAATATTAGTGTTGACAAACACACGATAAGATACATTCAATAAATCGATAGTTTAAATATTGGCCCCCTTTTAGCTGAAGCGCTCTCACGCGTGATTAGGTAGTTTATGTGCCATAAAACGACTACACGCATAAAAATGAGATTGTCAAACACACCCTTTCCCGTTTTTAATCATACCAATCTCCCGACAGATTTTTGTAAAAATCATTAGTAAGAATCTTAAATAATATGTATATATATTATTATTATTACGTTAAAAAAAGAAATCATTTTACCAAAAAACAATTTTATAGTCATTTAAATCTTTTGATTGAATTATTTAATTACTTTATAAGTGCCATAGCTGAAATAATTCAAATGTTTATTAAAAGATTTCATCGTTAGAAAATCGATATAGTGAATTTTTGTTGATAGACTAAACTATTTTAGTAACATTTTTTAAGCGAGTAAACTATTTAATCTACATATGGTACTGTTTTTAGAGTCATTTTATAATTCTTAATATAATAATCTTATCATATACATCAAAGTGACCATTACAACTAGGGTGTCCCTCAGTGATTCGTTGTTGGTGCCTATTTGAAATCAATAGCATATGGCAAACAACAATCATTGTATTAACATTCTGATTGCTAACGATTTAATTCTTGAACGACTGATTACAGTGTATTGATATATGATACTAAAAAATGTAAAATTTTTAATACTGCTAATAACTTCTGTGTACAAGCTAATATTTTTTGATAAATATAACCTGACAAGTTTTTTTAGCACATAGGTTCTAAACCTGGGGGTCGTGAAGGGTTTTTTGGGGGGTCGTCAACTTATTCGGTCAACCATTTTTTTTTTTGTATGATTTTAGATTGTATAGAGGGTCACGGGTCACATAAATTTTATGAAAAGGGGTCGCCACCCGAAAAGGTAGGGAGACAATGGTTTAGCACCAACAATGACGAATTAATTTTTACAACACTTAATATCGGCATATTCTTGCTTAGCAGGGAACGTTTAAGACGATCGAAATGTTATTCAATAAAAATTAAAAATTTAAGGGAGGACTTAAAAAAAATGGTATTGGGTGATCACTTTTTTTTTATCCCTGAACTATGATCCCCGCTAACTCTTTGATCGACTTTACAGAGGTCACTATAATGTCATAGTAATCAGAATAAAAATTCAACACTTTTTTTTTAGATATGTGTGATTACGACATTCGTGATTTAGTGTAGCACATGTCGTGTTATATTGCATTTACATAACGAGTTTTTCACGCCGACAAGTTTAGTGAGCAAATGTGTGTAGTCGGCCAGTCAATGTTTACTGTCTGATTTGGTGTAGCGAAGCGAAGGTACGCGTCTCTGCTAAGAGCCACTTTACAGCAATTTGATTTATTAGTGCTGATAAAGAAGATAAACAATCGAGTTCCAATTGGGAAATAGTGTATGCGGGTGGCGGTGCGGATTCACAATGTTCCAATTGCGGCACATTCAATTTGTACAGAAATAATTATAAAAAACCATAATATGAGAAGTTAGCACGGAAAACCATTTAACATGAGAGTATGAGAAAACTGTCTTTTAACTGGATTTTTTTTTTTTTGTTTAACATTGTTTCATATGATTCACATTTTTTGGGAGCAAGGATAATTTTAGTGTAGCGTATTAGTATTGCGTTATTTTAATCAGTAAAGTTGTACCATTTATATTCGTTTTTTGTTTATATTTGAAATACTTGTGCCTTTTGTATGCTAGTATTTATAATAATTACGCTGTGATTTTTTTTTTTTTTGAAACACGGATGCACAGAATCTACGTATAAAATGCCTAAAGAAGCCGAAAGGCGAAAGCCGGTCGTAAGTGACAGACATGTGGAATCTTGCAAAGTTTCAACAATTCAAAAAATCACACTATAATTATTATAAACACTGGTTGGTATATAACACATTAAAATTTTGAATATAAAAAAAACGAATATTCAAATTTAAAAAATAAAACCAAAACTATCAGGAATAAAATAATTTATGATATCGACTAAAAGTGCTTGATGGAATTTCAATATCAAATTTGAATTGTTACAACTTTGTACGATTCCACACGTTTTGTCACTAAAGGCCCGGGTTTCGCCTTTTGGCATCTTCAGGCATTCTATAACACGGATGCAACAGAAATGACCCGGGTCGTTAGTGACAAAACATGTGGATTCGTACAAAGTTGTAACCATTCAAATTTGATTCAAATAATGTTAACGATGAACGAATCGGTCATGATATTATTGAAATAAAATAAAATTGTGGAAATAGTACAAAGTATTGTAATTTATTATTAAAATATTTTACAATGCCTTTTCACCAAAAAGCGACCGATAAAATAATATTAAAAAAAAGAAGATGATTATATATATATATATACACATATACAATATAAATGAATGTTTGTTGGTTCGTATGTATGTCTTTTATGTATTGCTTTATTAAGGGTAGTAAATGTATGAATTTTTCATAATATCTTCTTTCTACTCTCGTGAAACTTTCTGGATTACTACAACCACATGATAAAAGAACTAAAAAGTTTTTTAACCATTATAAAAACTTTTAAGAAACTATCAATCATATCACACTATGATAATGAAATTTTGGAATAAACTTTTCACTGATTGAAAACTTTTTTTAAAAAATACTCACCCAATTCGATTTTCCCAATAATACTTTGAATCTAATCAAGAAATATTGGTATTTGAAATTAATATCTAGGTATCGATCACCTTTGCCAAAATGTTACACTTTGAGGCTTTGAATTTTTAACGATATTTTTCAAACCATCGATTGTAGCGAGTAATACAGTTTTAGTAGTTCACTTTGTTTGAGTAGCTTTCGTTGTGTATAAAAACCTTTTTCAGTCACCTCTTGGTGAAAAGACATTATATTTCAACAATAAAACGCAATGTTAAGTACTATTTCCACAATTCTATACACATAAAATCAGGGAGGGCTACGCTCTTTGTGAGATTAGCCAACAGATACAATGCAAAAAAATACACATATTTTTTTATCATTTAAGAATTATTGCTAAACAAATGAGACAAGAATTCACGGGTAAACATACAAAATATACGGAAATGTAATTCAATAATTTACAAATAAAGTCGTAAGTATATAATAAACTTTAAATATTTTATGTTACTAGGTTACCAAAATAAAACAATATTCTAATCGAAATAATTAAAATCATTAGTTATTGTAATCATATTTTGGAATGAAATCTATTTCCTCGTAATATTGCAATAACGTAACGTTTTTTTGGATTTTTTTTTTTATTCTTTGTGTCGTAAAGTTCTGAATGTGAAAAATTTGAACTATTTCAACAAAAATGAAATTTTATGTGTCACCAAAAATCAGATTTAGGCAACCTGGTTTCTATTGAATTTTTTTCATCAATAAATGTAACACGCTGATAAAAACGCTATGAAATATATCACTGTTTTATTATTTTATAGAGGTGTATATGTCTTGATTCAGAGCGTTATTTGGCAGAAAAAAAAACACGAAAGTATATCCGGTGATAAATTTGATTACATTAATTTAATGGACTACTATCAATTCGATATAATTCGATACAATTCAAAAAAATAAACAACCTTTAAATATGTTTAAAATAGAATATTTAGGCTACGCTACTGAAATACGATGAGGCCATTACGTATTGCGATGATATCAGTCATCTGTCAAGCAATACTCGCAAGGCTTGGCGTCAGTTTATCCGACTCCTTCTGTATCGAATATTACAATGATAGAATGACCTGATAGCACTGGTGCTAAATACAGAATACAGATGTATATAATTTTTGATATCGACTGAAGGTGCTTGGTGGAATTACAATATCAAATTTGAATTGTTACAGCTTTGTACGATTCCACATGATTTGTCGTCTTTCGGCATCTTCAGGCATTCTTTCACACGATATAGAATGCCTGAAGATGTCTAAAGATGAAACTCGGATCGTTAGTGACAAAATATGTAAAATCGTACAAAATTGTAACAATTCAAACAGGTGTATATCCATTGCTAGAATAATGTGATTTTATTATTATAATTTCTCGTATAAAATCTACTGTTTCTAAAAATCATAAACAATGACTCAGGTTGTACATAGAGTGTTACAAAGAGAGTCGATAGCTTCAATAAGTTGAAAAAAGAAATACTAATTATAGTTCGTGCTTTTCGATTTTTTAGTCTCTACGAATTTTTTTATACATGTGTTATGATTTTTGAACAGATTTCGCTATCGTCATAACATCTGCCTAAAATGCAAAAACTTGAAGACAGTAATACTCCGACATGAATTAACCCCTAGCTGCCGGGTCTTTTGAGATAAATATACAAAAAACGTCACACCACGCTAAGAAACATACATAATAAAATTTGCTGTATATGAAAATATATCCGACTTTTTTTTAGCAAGTAGCATTAGTCAATACATAAATCAGATTGAAACAACGAGAGGGATAAAAATAATATTAGTGAGTTTTCGTAGAAAGGATATGAAATATTTATAATTATGTAAAGGCCGACACACTCGACTGTTAATTGTTTTCTATTGAATTAGAAATAGGGTAACAGATACAGTCATCGGCCAGTTAGTGTTAATTAATTGAATTCATAGATCGGGACAAGTTTATGAACTAGAGTTTTATTAAAACGCATTTTTTTTCATATTTAACAAGCATTTAATTGTTGTTTTTGTATACATATTCAAAAATAAAAATTAGCTACATTAAACGTTAGCGGCCACTATGCATTTCCAGATAGTGACCAACCACTCATGTTTTTCTGCATAAATTAACAACTAAGGCTTATGTTTAATTCAACAAAAAAAAATTATCCAGTATCTATCTTATAATATAATCTACGATCATATTTTTTGATGTCAGCGTTAAGATAAACAAATAGAATAGTGACAAAATGTGGATTCTACGGTCAGGATCATTGCTGACACAAATACAGAAAATAATGAGCTAGAACTGAAGTACAGACATTTATACTGTTAGGAGAAACCCGTCCCAAATTAATTTCTATACCAATTTCTGTGTCGGACTCGTGTTTTAGATGAAACCGGAGTCGTGAAAATTGAATGACACCGACTACATTTTCGATAAGAAGATTTTTTTTGCATTGATTGTTTGATCTTTTCAAACAAAAAAATAAACGTTTTTAGTCAGTGACGTATTTTTTATGTGAGTCGTGTTTTTTAACGACTCCACAACCCTCGTTTTAATAATAAGTGTCCCATCACCAAAGTGAAGTCAGCGACTGCATCATTTAAACCATAGGTTCCCAACCTTTTTTTGGTGGCGAATCCTTTTCATAAAATGCGTGTGACTCGCGAAACCCATAATCCAAAAGCATACGATTTTTTTTCAAATATACATGTGGAAAGAAATAGCCACTTACGATTACTAGTGGCCAATTAGTGAAGGGTGGTCAACGACTGGATCTATTACCCTTTATCATCTAAAAAGTCAATATATTATACCAACCCACACGCGGCCAAAAATTGACTGATGTCAAACGGTGTTGCTTCGTGGAAAAACAAAACGACTATTGTTAGTATGAAACAAACGTGTAGCATGAATATTATTTATTAGTATGGCAAGCATAGAAAAACTACATGATAATAACAGAGTGGGTATGAACAGCATCAAAAAGTATATTATAAACAATATAACTAAGCTAGTTTTGTTTCTAATATATAATTAGTATGTTATTCAAAATCAAAAACGTGATTATATATTGGAGTTTGAATGAAAGATTGTTGAGTTTTGTTTTTGACATATGACTTATGATTCATTTTTTCGCTGGAATCATAAAGTTTAAGGTTGTACGAGTCATGTGTGGAGTTGGGTCGTTTTGGTGTTGAGAATACGAAGCGAAAGTGGCCAACGGAAACTGGGCTAATGCGATAGCCGATATTCGCGAGCGGTGGTGCCCAGACCTTGCAGTTTGTGTTGCGCAATTGTGTGGCCAAACCTGTTGTCAAATTTATATGAAGACAGCGACTCGGCGAACCGTTTGTTGTACTATTTAAATCTAATAATTGCAATTGACGAAAACGATAAAAAATTAATGTATATTATTATAAGTAAAACGCTAGAAAAATTAAGAGCAAAAAAGAATTGATTAATTAGTGTAATGAAAAATAAAACAAACATTAAAGGCTGGTATTAAAAAAGTTTCATAAAATATTGACTAGAGATATTGACTTAATTAGTCAAAAAGTTTGACAGAAATGCTGAGCTTGCTTTTGTTAAAAATAGATGGTGTTATTTACATCTATTACATATATTTAAAAAATCTTAAATAATTTTCCACACTAAAAGTCGCCATTGTAATACAGACGCCAGCGGAGTTATTTTCAATATATTTAGTGATTCGAGATTAACTAAAGTAATACTTGACTTCTTTCCACCGAGCGTGATGGTTTTTGTACAAGCTTTATATAACTTTTTTATGTAAGTATTTTTTTTAATATTTAAAACGCGTATTTTCACCGCTGTTTTTAGACAATCTTTCAATTTTCAATGGTGTTCGAAAATTAATCAATTTGATCATATGATTATTTTATTAAGTTTTTACGTCTCATTAATTTTTTCTTTACACGTATTTCAGTAAAACTTCATGTTTTGATCACTGACTGAGGTTATTTTAAATACCAACATTATGAAGATGCATAGAGGTGATACAAAAGTTTTTACGTTCGGCGTAAATATATTAAAAATTATTTACCCCTAAAGTAATTTTGAGAATAAGGCTGCATATTTGCCTTAGGAAAATGCATAAATGAGATTAATATTTACCCCTTGATTTATAAGCTTCAAACAGTAATATATCAAAAAATATAATAATTTCTTTAAACATTATTTCAATCATGTTACGATTTGTAACATGGTGTAGAAATGTCACAAAATATTCAATTAATTCTGAGAATAAAACATTTGGTCAAGGATTGTGTAAATAAAAAAATGTGACATAATTTAGCTATGTCGTATGTACGAATGAATTATACAATATGACAAGAGGGTTTTAATTATTCAAACTGTATCGCCCTAAAAATGCAGAGCTTTTGGCAAATTAGAAAATGATTCTTACAAGTCAGTTTTCCTATTTTATATTCGTAAATTAACATAGATTTCGCAGTATTGGTATGTCAAATTGAATTGTAACAACTTTATACGATTCCACATGGTTTGTCACTAACGACCCGGATTTCGCCTTTCGGCATCTTCAGCCGTCAGAACTGACGTCAGTTGACGTCAAAGCCGTAACAATACATATCTGATATTGAAATTCCATCAAGCACCTTCAGTCGATATTATAAATTATTGATAAGTCACTCAATTGATGATATTTCATCAAACAATGGACGCACGTGAAAATTTAGCAGATTAAAGACATTGGCTAATTCCTTATGCAATTGTATTACGAACATGTCCCTCAAATACGTACCTGCCAAATGACTTCCCAACAACGACATAAAAAAATATTTGCGCGTCTCGAAAAGGTGAAGCACTTTAATTGCAAGCCTCAATTTAATTCAATTGACAGAATGTGCTATGTGAAAGTGGTACGGCAAAATAAATGGTATATGACTATGGGTGTGCCAAAAAAAAGCTCATACGTTTTTATATGTAATACTATTTGAATCTAAAAATGATAACAGATAAAAACACGACTCCGACTAAAAAACAATGTCAGAGTTTTCCTGCCGTTCCTATTTATGACCATTAAATTAAAGATGAATTAAACAATCCGACAAATTGTTTAATGAGATATTCTTCAAAATCGTCTAGCCGAAAAAGTAGTCGGATTCATTTGTTTTTCACGACGCCTACATTGACCAAAATACCGCGACTCCACAGCCCTGGAAAAGACTTAACTAAAATTGCGCCTGTGCGGTGGCTGCACAACTGGCTTGCAACGCTGCAAAATTTTGGTTTTCGTTTTCATTGCTATTGTTTGACAATGCGCTCAAAAAAGTAGATGGAATAACTCGTTTTTCCAAGTGCGACTGTTGAAAGAGAAAAATATGTTTTTTGTACAAAAATAACATATTATATGTAACGCCTTATATGCTATTTTTCAAGCAAAAATGGCACTACAACAACTGTCAAAAACTTCTTGATTTTATGAATACTCAATATCATTAAAATTATCAATTTTCGAATGTTTTCATACCACTGAGTTGAAAAATAATTGACTATGGTAGTGATTAATTGTGAAAGGGTCCGATTTTCGAAGCATCTATCACGAAAAGGCCATAGTTTAAAAAAACCTGTTTTGAATTACTACGAGTCTCATAAACTAATATAATAAAGTCAAATTACATGTGGCGATTAAGTTTTGGTCGACTGTGTAGGTCAGTAATCGTGAATATTTTATATGCATATTATTTATCTATTTTTATTGCAGTCATTAAAAGAACGAATGACGTAATTTGAACCAGTCCATATCAGATTTGCACTTATAAAAATTGCCTTACATTTATTTCATGCATGATATGAGAAATTGCCATAAATTATAAATGAATGCACGACTGCGGCAGTGTGTATAATAATTGCATGAAACTAAATGCAAATGACACCATGCCAATCGAGTAAACGTGAAAAATTGTCAAATATAAATTGCAATGTATTTTAGTTCTAAGGTATATTAATTGATAGATATTTTGGCTTGCGCCCCCGTTAAAATTATTCTGAAAAATTATCAATGTATTTTAGTTCTAAAAAAATAATATTTTGATATTTTATTCCTTCGAAATGCGCTTTAAATTTGATTTGTGAGATTTCAAAAATAGAGTTTTTTTCATTTTTCCAAGGACGTCTTCATCAAAACTCGTCGTGTTGCAAATCAAGCTGTTTGCAATGACGAGCAGAAAAAAATGCTGTTTTTTCAGGACGATCGGACGTCATTCAAGGGAGTTGTAGCAAAAAACAGTTTTTCTTTCATTCCTTCGAAACGCGCTTTAAATGTGATTCGTGTGATTTCAAAAATAGAGTTTTTTCAACAAAATTTGCAAAGATTATCAGTTAAAGCATGGCTATATTTCAACACAAAGCATATATCTCTGAAGAAAGTTTTGACTATTTAAAACTAGTATATATTTAACCGTCCATAATTAAGACACTCGAATAAGTTGTCTCAATAGTTAACACTGCAGCTGTTAGAGGGTTATATAGAATCTAAAAAAAACTATTTGAAGATATAAGGCGTCAGGATTATCAACAATTTAAATCTATCATCAACACTTATATTACCAAAAGTGGACGTGGAAAAAATACTAATGTTAAATAAATGCCATAAAGAACAAGACCTCCTTTATTGACTTAATGTTTCGATTGCATATTTCTAAATCTATGATTATTTCAATCTAATACTATAACATAAAAAGTCATTCTATAGCGAAATATGATTATTAAATTTTAATTACATTCTTCATAAGTATTAGTGATTCCCTCGCAATTGTTTTTGCAATAAAAAGTATTTGTAATAAAATAAATAGAATCGGTTATCTTCCGTTGAAGAGGCAATTATTACATATTTGCAAGCTATGTTAAATTCGAAAATTTAATTGCAATTTTTTTAACAGGTCGCTGATCTTGTATTATCGATTTTAAACGGTCTTTATTTTTTTAAATAATAACTGTCGGCAATAAAATAAAATAGAGATTATGTCAACGATTAAGAAACGTCATTTCACAATCGGAGGGCCTTCAGTTTTATTCGCTAAACGTTCAAAAGATTTAGTACAAATGTATTTCGGATTCGTTTATAGAAATTGTCGACTTGTAAAAATAATTTTACAGATATTGCCAACTGAAAAAAAAACGGTGGCAATATCAATGAATAAAATGTCGTAAAAGTGAATATTACACGCGGCATGTGGTCAACATTTTAAAATATTTATTTTGTGATTAGGTTAATAAAAGTAAAAACTGATAGAAATAAGCAACGATACTAAGTTGTTTTACTTCTTACCAGTAACAAAAAGCGTGGCTAGTTTTTGCTTTATAAATAAAACAATCTAATGAAAAAAATGACTAAAAATGTTAACGTTTTTCATGTATGTATATTGGGAGATTGTGAGAAATAAACGATACAATATATCCCTAAAATATGACATTATGTAAAAATTTGTGTTACTTTGAGTAAAACTACTGGATATCGGATAGTATTGTTAAAAATATGTTCTTCATAGTGTCAAATTGGTTTTCCATTGAAGCAAGAATTCTCCATTTCAACAATGAGCCATTAACAATATTAATCGTCAATGACACTTATCACAGGCAGTTGTGTCAATTATTATTAGATCAATTTTATTGAATTTATTTTAGCTACCATTTATTTCTTGCCTTGGGGTTTTTGTTTTTCTTTAAATAATACCTCTGGTATATAGACGATGCTAACTGTTTATTGTGCGTCAGTTCTGTTGCATCTGTGTGATGGAATGACTGAAGATGCCGAAAGGTGAAATCCAAGTCGTTAGTGACAAAAGATGTGGAATCGTACAAAAAAGTAAAGTAAAATAATAAAAAAGCCAAGTCAGAAAATATTTTTGAATATGTAAAAATGTTATATAAAAATCCCAACGTATAAAATTGGAAATTTTCATAAAAATATTTTATAGCAACAAGATGTTTCTTCATTAGACGAAACACGTGTCACAACTAATAACACAGCCAGTGGAAAACCAATGTTATTTTCAAATTTAGAATCCGCTTCAAAAATTATGACTTAAAGAGTCCCAAAGTATGATACACATACACAGTACCGGTTAACAATGTGAAAGACAACAAAAAAAAAATCAATCATTATTGCTTGTTCCAGATTAAAAGTTAAAAAAAATTCTGATCGTATTACAGCAATAGGAATATTTTCTGTAATTGTCGAAATATAGTTATAATGATTTTTTAAAAAGAAAACTTCTGATACCTCATCACTTGTGAAATGGACGATTTTTCCGATCAATAAAAATAGTAGCCAGAAATCTGGCAGTTCCGTTACCTTTTTTATGAACAAGTTTACCACCACTGGCGGGTGATGAAAAATATTTTTTTACGTAATATATAATTGTGATAGTGGTCTTAAGAGATCTAATAATTTGTGCGGCGGATTGGGTTCCGATTGGTCGACCGCGTTTCGACGAAACAGTCATCCCAAGGACGTCGGCAAATTATTTTTTCCATCACTGGACTACTGGGCCAATGATGTACCGCTGGACCGTGTCAGCTGTGGATAATTTCGTAGAATTATTTACAACCGAATTCATTAGTAAGAATTTTATAATAGTGGGTATATCTTTCGCTCACGTTTTTTGTGTCTTGCTTGTTAGTTGAATATTACAAAGGTGTGCCATCTTATTTACAATATCGCAACATACTATCACTCTTTACTTAACCTGTTAACCAGGTATACGTCCATGTAATACATTATTACTAATTTATTTATGTGAGTATTTTTTATGTTTAAATAAACAATATATATATATATCAGTGTCTTTTAATTAATTGTAAGCATGGATTAAAATATTTGTATGGGTATAAATTAAATGTATCGGGCGTGACGTAATAATACGTCTGAAACGACGTAATAATACGTCTACGTGAAAAATGAGCGTTGCAAGTTGTACATAGCCCGATCCGGCAAATTGTTCATTGAGACATTCTTCAAAATAATCTACTCCAAAAAGTAGTCCGAGTCGCTCGTTTTTCACGACTACGACTTGACCACAAATACGACTCTTTTAGCCAATTTTTATTTATTCGTTACTATTATTTTAACAGATATGAAAATGAAAAAAATGAGATATGAATATGAAAAAATTTTGATGTTTTAAAATTACTTGAGTGTATAAACTTGTGTCGACTTATGAACTCAACTAATACCATTAACTGGCCGATGACTGTATCTGTTACCCTAGATTTAATTCAATAGAAAACGATAGTAATGAAGTATGTCGGCTTTTACATAATAGAGATGTCATATCGATTTCTATGAAAACCCGAAATACATTTTTTTATTTGTCTCGAAAAAGTAGCCGGAGTAATTGAGTCACTCGTTTTTCACGACTCCGATTCCGACTCACACCCTGGTTCTATTTCATTCGTGTGATAGATTGTCTGAAGATGCCGAAAAGCGAAATCACGTAAAAATGAACAGAGTTTCAACAATTTAAATTTTCTTGCATTTTAATGAAGCAATTTATATTATTTTAATACTTAGTATCTGTCAACAATGAAATAAAATCGCACTTTGTATAAAATTTATTGATGCATAATGAACCTGCAATTGCGCTAAGCGAGTCGAATTATAAAGTGATTTATAAATTAAATAGATATTTATTCAAAGAATGGTCGATTATAAACATAAATCTATTGCGAATTTTCAATCGATTACTTCATAACGATGCAATAAATTTGGATGACATGAGAGAAAACATTACTTGCACAAGGATATAATGTTATCAGAAGTAAGTAGGATCCAATCTTAGTTGTTGTGGTTTTTATAAATTATTGAGTAATAACTTACTTTAACATTATAATTCTGACGGCATAATGATGTACGTAACAAGGTTTTACGTATTATATATACATAATAGATTATATAATATAATTAAATTCTTTTGAATAAGCAAGATGCTCCGGGCGAAAATTAGAGGCCACAACGAAAAAGTCATGACTGATTAAGTATGCATGCAATAATACTCTAAAATTTATCATATATATTTAACGATTTCATCTGTATTAATGAGACAGTTAGGAACAGAGTGGTGGGGTCGTTAAAAAAACACGAATCCGACTAAATTTTGTTTTTTTGTCAGTTTTTCTTACCTTTCCTATTTTGGTGCATTAAATTTAAGATAAAGCAACGAATTCGGCAAATTGTACCCTAAGATTTTCAAAATCGTCCAATCGAAGACAGTCGTTTTTCACGAATCATTGAAACGCCCTATGAAATAATTCATAACGAGGTTTTTAGTTCTACTGCTAGTTGTTATGAAAACCTATTTCGCATTTAATATGTTTCATATCAACCTAACGCAAAATACGAATGCAAAAGGTTTTATTAAAAGGATTTTAATTCCATTCTTAAATATTATATAAAGCTGAGGTTAAGTTTTCTTTAATCACAGTTCTGACGATGGCGTAATCCAAAATAGATATTAAAAAGCATATGTAGAGTATTTTGTACAGCTAAACACTTTTTCATTTTACATTGTTATAATGATGTTCAACCTAGTAAATAACAATATCTAAAATAATTATTGAAACGATCTGAGATAAAATTTGTTTAGAAGATAATAGAAGATAATTCATGATAACATCGAGTGAAGATGCGCGTGATAGAATGCCTGACGATGCCAAAAGGCGAAACCCGGGTCATTAGTGACAAAACATGTGGAATCGTACGTTTTAACAATTGAAATTGTTGATGTGCTGAAAAATTATTTCGCATATAATGTACAAAACTAACCTGATGCATAGAAAAGTAATAAATCCTAAATTTTAAACTATTACAGTTAACACACGATTGTTTATTGAAAAACAAAATACAGTAAGAACAGAATGATACGTGAAAGTGCTTCTTAAAAACATAAAAAAAACCTTGTATAGATTTGTTTCTTCAAATGCAACAATAATATTGATGATTTAGTGAAAGTGGCTACACTTTAAATATTTACTTGCGCGTTTGTATTCGATGCTTTGACTCTAATTTTGACTGAAACTTTAAAATAATAAATATAAATGAATACCTTTGTTTGATTTATCCAACGTTCTCGGCTGATAACGCGTTTTACGCTTGAAATACTTCCATAAAAAACGCTATCAAACGATCAACGATTCAGTCCTTGAATACTAGCGGCTTGTAGACGTTTGTGTAGAAATTGTTCAGCCGTATACAAAGGCCAAAAATTTACAGATTGTAATTTAATACTTTATTATAATAAAACACAAGGTACTGCATTTTTTAAAAATATTATTCTTGATTTTGAATACTATTTAATTATTCGAAATTATTAATTAGAGTTCTCCTTGATGATATTCAATAAACTAAGGACCATCATCACCTTTCAAATAACCCGAAAGAGAGAAATGCTGATCGGTTAATCTTAAAGAGACAACTGTCACTTAATGGTGTATTATATTTAAGTTTTAATATACCTATTATTTGAATACAATTCCACACGTTGATTTCAAATGAAAGTGTGAAAGTTTCGTAAGGAGATTTAAAATCTTGACACGACGAAAGTCAAATATATTTATCACTCGTCTACAATACTAAATGATAGAAATTTATAAATACTAAATTTGAAAAAAAATATGATAAGACTGAAGGTGAAGACGACCTGGGTTTCGCCTTTCGGAATTTTCAAGCATTCTATCACACGGATGCAATTGACCTGCCAGTTCTGTTGCATCCATTCAACAAAAAAATGTACAATTGACAGTATGCAAAATGTCATTCTCAAAGTGTAAGTTTTTTAATGGTTAAAAAACTTTTCAGGTGTGTTGTTATGTGGTTGTAGAAATCCATAAACCTTCGCGAGGTTGGAAAGAAGATATTTTGAAATCTTTAAACATTTTCTATTCTTAATATAGCAATACATAAGGGAGACATAAACAAACATTCATGTATGTATAAAAAATTATTAAATTCTCTGGAATTATTTCAATGTATCCAAAATGTTACAATATCTGCATGCAGCATTTATGAAGTATTCTGTAAGATTTCTTTTAAGAAATAAATCTCTGTAAGTGAACGATACAACATGATGTTACAAAATATGCATATACAGTTTAGTTGCATGATGCTCTAAACAATGCCAAATGCAAAATAATATATCTGCAATTTTTTGGTCCCCTTTGTCAATAAATATGAATGTATTATTAGATAACTTCGCGCTCGGACGCTTGTCAACAGATTAGTAAACAATGGAAGCAGAGCAGGTTGTCAACAGCTCTTGGAAATTATACATATTATTATATGTAGGGCTGTCAAGTCGAAGTCGTGGAGTTACGGTGTTATGTCCGGAGTCAAAGCCGTGAAAGACTAATTTTTCGATTTGACGATTTTGGAAACTATCCGGTATGAACAATTTGCCGGTTTGGTTGATCTTTAATGTAATGCATATTAAAAGGGAATGTCTGATAAACACTAACAAAACTAAACTCTTTTTAGTCGGTGTCGGAATCGTGTTTTTTTTAACGATCCCACAACCCTGATTATATAGCCTGCAGCCGGACTTTCATTAGGCAAAACGTTTCTCATTTCTATGAGAAGAGTGTTCAACGGCGACCTCCAAATAAAAATAATTCATTATTATGCTATGAGAATTATTTTCAGTGCAAAAACGTATTTTTTGCTGCATGCGAGGTAAAATATTATGTTAATACTAAGAAAAAAATACTTTTTCTTTCAAATGAGAATCTTCGGATGAGCTTATTTTTAAGAGAAATGAAGCTCAGAATAAGTAATTCTACATAACAACGTTTTCCAAAAATTTAACATCGAATATAGTCAAAATAAACAGAAATATTTCACGGACCCGTTATAAATATACATATTTTTTTTTTACTCCAGCAATATTTGAACATTGTTTTTATGACTGTAAAGATATTGGAAGAATTTTCAATTTTTAATTTATCGTATCACATCTTGTGTCCCGCCGCGTGAGGCGCCGTTTACTATCTCACCCTTACGCTCTAAAAGTTAACTCTCACGGAACATTTAAATTAGATCGTTTCTTCGATAGTCATTTTATTTCGTCTATTTTTGAGAAAAAGTATGAGCAGTAAATCTGCGAACGTCTTCGAAGATCAGCGTTCTTTAACTCGCAGTCAAATTTCCTGTCAGTCAACGAAAACATTATAGCTCATGCACTATTAAATTGCTTTTTGAAATGTTAAGTGTTTGAATATGATATTTTTCATGTGAGTCAGCATGAAACGAGTTAATACTATTATTGATAAAACAAATAAGATGAAGTTTTTATCGTAGATTTACAGTAGAATTTCAGGTGTGAACAAGCCACTTTTGGTGGAGAAACTTTTTTGGGTATTAACCATCAAAAAGTTTAGTCCACAGTAAGATATTAAAGTAGCTTAACCCAAAAACAAATAACGTCTCAACTGTTGAGAATGCTGATTGTAGTGTGTTTGTTGTTGATTATCGATAATATAAAAGTGTTGAAACTTTTGTGTACGAGAAAATTTCCGAGTTAAAATATAACACGATGTGTTCTAATAATGTGAAGGCATTTTTAATACTAGACTTGCGACGATTCGATTTATGACCATTCGCACTTACGACCTTACAGTAGATGGCGGGATATCCGCAAAGAATGTCGTTTGTTTCTCACTTCTTCCCTTCGCTGATTTTAAAATATGTATACATAATTCAGTTGACATAGTGTTTTTGAACTTAGACAAATATACACATCAATATAATAAGATATATATACTACATATACCCATTTAATTGCTGAAGTGAATAATCAATATAAGGATACATTTAACAATAAAAAAATTAATGTTTTATTTTAATATGCAAGTACATACATACATATTTTGTATGAAATTCGACTTACGACCAATTCGACCTACGAACAAAGTCCAGGAACGTATTTCGGTCGTAAGTCGAGGATAACCTATCCTAATGAAATCATTTTTAAAATATTCAGTATTGGAGTCTTCATTACGCGGCACAGCAGCTAAAAGGTTAACAGAATAATGAGTGGTACACAAATGTTTCCTATGCGAGTTTACAATATTTGCGGGAGAAATCATAATGTAAAATATAATAAATTTCTTAGTGTTTTTTAAAAATTATATTTGTCAAGCGAATGCAATGTCGTGTCACCGTTTCGGGCCACTGAGTCGATTATCTTTCGCGAACCGATAGAGCGAAAAAATCGCAATATTCTATTTTTGTTCAGAAAAAATCTATTCTCTAACCGAGTAGCACAATGCAGCATTTAATAAGCCGAACAAAAAATATTTCTACAAAATAATAAATGATACCAAAAAGGTCTAAAAAGAAGACAGAAGGAAACAAATTGATATGAATAATAAGGTCAATATATGTGGGGACTATTGTGTTGAGAGATATCGAATGTTAAGTTTGTTATCTCGTTGCAGATCTTTGTTATTTATGTACAATCAATTCCGAATGTGTACTTTTTTGTACGTACAGATGACCCAGTTCCATACTGTGGCAATAATTTTTTCACTTCGGAGTTTAATTAGCTATTACCTGTTCTGTTAACCTTCTAACTACTGACGTCTCAACTGCATCGGTTGAGTGCCATGTGTTGACAGCCGACAATTCAAAATATAAAATAAGTAAACGGGTTAAAACATTCGTGTAAGTTTATGATATCGACTGAAGGTGCTTGATGGAACTTCAATATCAAATTTGAATTGTTATAACGTTGTTAAACAATTGTTACAACAACAAATTGTTGATCTTCTTCGTTTGATTCGAACTGTTTTTTTTCAACCTATACCAATAAAAAATTTGAATTATTACAACTTTGTACGATTCCACATGTTTTGTCACTAACGACCCGGGTTTCGCCTTTCGGCATCTTCAAGCATTCTATTACACGGATGCAACAGAACTGACGTAAAAAAACAGTTAGCATCGTCTATATACCAAAGTTATTAATTACAGGAAAACACTTACCCCAAAGCAGGCAGTAAATTGCAGTTAAAACGAATTTAATAATATTAATCTAATAATAATTGCCACAATTGCCTGCGATAATTTTCATTAACGATCTTGTTAATGAGTAACAAATATTAATCAACTAACATTAAAATATAAATGGGTTTTTGCAGACAAAACATGTGGAATCGTACAAAGTGGTCACAATTCAACTTTCTTTCTTGTAAGAGCTATTTTTTGTATTGAAATATAGCCTGATTTTTCGTGTTTATCTTCTTAAGTTTGGTATGTAATAACACAAACGTGTTTCTTTACATATTCGGTGGTAGAATATCCTTCACGTGACTGAGGGAGGAATAGCTTAATAATACGGGTTTTCCAAAAATGGAGTAACAAGTATATTGAAATATATAGATAATATAATATTAAAATATTGCATTGTTTTTATTTTATATACATATTTCCAAATGTTAAATAAACATACAAAATGTCGTGAATGTTGAGATGCAACTCTTTATCACACATAATATAAGAAATAAAAGAAAGAAAAAAAAATCATATTTTAATAATACAATGCAATCTTTGGTACTATTTCCACTATGTATTATTATAAAATTAGGACCGATTTAATTTATTGCGAGCATTATCAACAATACAAACCAAATGAAGACTATGTATAAAAAAATTTCAGTTAAAAATGACCATTGATACAAAATCAATGGTTTAGGAACTGAGGACACATTAAATAAAATAAACTGCAAATTAAGACATTTTAAAAATAATCGTGAGACCATAGTGAGCGCATTTGTAAAATGGTTGTCATTTTAACGGTATCTAAAAGTAATAGTAAGTTTTTTTAATAATAAAAACACATTTTTTGTACTTATTTCCACAATATATTTTTTGATCTGGATTGGTTTGTTGACCGGTCAACTGATGATAATGCTCACGATGAGCGAAACCGGTCCTGATTAAGAATTATATTGAGTAAATAATTACTAAAAATGTGTTTTTATTATTTAAAATACCATTTCTTTCCACCAACAAGTGACACTTAAAAGTTTATTATAAACTACACTAATTTTATATTCCAAGTGTATTCGAATCACGGGGTGTAACATATTACATTGTTGAAGTACTGATTTTTCTTATTTTAGACTACGGTCAAATTTGATAATTGAAAGCAAAAAAATCAACTTATGCGTTAGGCGCCAAGCTATAAATAAACTGCTATTTATACTTATCAAGCTAGGTGCAAACATTTATATCTAATATTTGCATTTCTCGTATTTATTATGTTTTATGTAAAACAACTTTTCGTTCATTAAAACTAGAGGCAGGAATACCGTGTCGGTATCGGGAAAACTGTCGTAAAACCACGATCGGAAATGCGAAATACCGGTATCAGAATACAATATTCAATTACATCTGAAAGAGATTATTTTCTGGTCGTAATTATTTGCACAATATCTTGATCAAAATTGATGAATTATTAAATAGCTTTATTTAAAACGTAGTTTATTTCAATTAAAAATTAAGTCAAAACTGTTTTTATTAAACAGTTTTGACTTCATATATAGAGCAGCTATACTCAACCTGCGGCCCGCGGGCCATATGTGGCCTATCAAGATTTTATATAATATATTATATACAACACCGAAAGTCACAATTCTTCTTTAATAAACGCTTGGATTAATTTTATGTTTTCTCTTTATATCAAAAGGCAGGAGTGTATATTATATAGTTTTTAAAGATGTATTAAATAGAAATTATATAAGAATGTAAACTTATTTATTTGTTACTTTCGCAATCACAAACCAAGCATTTTTTTTTAATTTATATATACTTTTGGGTTAGTAATCAATTTGGAATACCGGTATGTAATTTTATTTATATAAAATTTATGGAGAGTTACGATCTATGACACACTTCATCTCTTTGCAATACCGGAATTGATATTTTTACCGGCTTTTACTATCCCTCATTAAAACGTAGCCGAGTTATAAAACGACTAGATGATAGTGACAAAAAATGCAATAAAAACACGGCAAACAATCTGATGATAAAAACGTAGACGCATTTTTGCACTCATTTACAACCTCGCTATTAAAACAATAATCAAATATTGATATACGTAGTCATTTCACTGCTCTTACTAGCGAGAGTAATTTTGCTTAACGATTTTTTAAATATCGAATGATTGAAGTAAAAAAAATATCTTACATTAAAAGATTCCATTTTCAAATATTAGCGATAGAATTTTCATTTTCAAATAATCGAACACCAGCAAGGCATTCTAGATTTGCTGATTATTTTTTTGTTTCATAACCGACTGCAAAATACGCTAACATATTAAATTATAATTATTTAACACTTGATTAGATCAATTCACCTGCAGTCGACAGCGTGAATTTAATACTACCATTTAGTAAGAGATAAATCGCGTGAACAAGACGCTAATAGAGAAAAAAACGTAAACAGTTCAATGACAAACCCAAGAAAAGGATATGACGCAAGATAGTGGCACAAAAAGTGCAAGAATAGGCCCTTTATTATTTATTATGCTCGATTGATATCAATTTGTATGACTAAATCTCGACCACAACTAGGGTTATCGGTATATCTGTATTTTTTTAAATAACGTTTACTCCTTATGGAATTCTAGCAAGGGTGTATTTTAAAACGAGAACTCAATCGACAAACCGTACATCTTTGTGAAGATATATTTTTCTGTGTACTGTTTTATTTTTATTTTACTACAAATATGTAAATTTACAATTCAATTTTGTTCATTTCAAAAGCGAGTTTTGACATTTTCCAATATAATCGAAGCGTATATATAATACAATAATTGATTAACCAGTTTATAATTTTCATCTCACTAAAAAGGACGATTTTATTTCGCATGTTAATTAATTTCCATTTTTTTTAATTAAAATGTTTGATTTTGAATAAAACCTATACAATGCCATAGTTTCCCAACTCCTGTGACGGATAAAATAGCGTACAAAAAAACGACAGTTTAACAATTTTTATATTGAATTTAAATATGTACCTTCAGTCGTTGTCTTGCATAAAAATTCTTTTGACAGAATCCTGACGATTCATGCATAATTTAAAAATTACTGTGGACGAGTAGTAGTGTTACAATCTGCTCTTCTGCGGTACGAAGTTGCAATAAACAAATGGATACATATATAAGTGACAACAAAAGGGTACGAGAATCGTGCATGTGCGGGACGAAGGAATACAAGCCGTCTTCCATATTACTTCACTAATCGACTATAGTCGATTAGGCAACGATAGGCAAAACAATAACTGCGATCATATGTTAAATGTTACTGAATAAAAACACATTTCATGTATTATTCCTACAATTTAACATATGTATACTCAGACCCGGTTTCGTTCATCGCGGGCATTATCAACTAATACAATAAAAATGTATTGATTGAATTGGCATTTACTCGGTAGAACTCCATTATAACACGACGAAAAAATAGCAATGTATTTTGGTTTAACATTTTTTTTATATGATATAGTTGATAGCTATTTCATTATACATTGCAATTTTTTTTCACCGTGTTACAATAAAAATTACGAACAAGGCTAATTATATAAACTTTTTAGTTGAAAATCAACAGGTATAAAATATCATTTCATTACATTTTTTCAGTTCATACTCGCTACCAATATGGCGCTCATGGCTTCCTAACGAAGCATTTCAACAGAAACATTTTTTACAAGAACTAGCATTGAGTTTCTTAACATCTTATTAATTACAAATAGAGTAGAGGTATAAAGGTTTGCCTACCGCTTGCCGACTTGCCTTCATCAAACAGAACCGATAAATACGGCCCGACATTTATCTTTATTTTACTAGATTTGAATTATATTATGTTGGTTTGGAACTGGGTAAATGAATTCAATAATTACAGAGGAATACATATGTAATATTGAGGGCGGGCTTATTTGAAATAAGTATATATTTATATTCGGATGTCGACCCTGGTGCTGCAGTAATAATATACGTGTGTCAACTATCCATCCGTCGGTTCGACCTTTAAGTTCGAATAACGTAATCGTATCACGTAAGTGCAAAAACATACTATATACGAATCGAATGATATAAATAAAGCATATATGTATATTATAAATGCTGCCACGTATAATATACAGGTAGAATCGAATCATTACATAAAATTACAAATACAGTATGAATGGGTGAAGATTTTACTCGAATTGAATGAAACGAGTTCTTTGTTATAGTATTTTTGGGTGAATAAGTAAGTCATGTAAGTTTTTTCATATTAATTCTGATTAAATTTCTAGGTAAATTTAAAAAAATAGGGCACAACTTAACAGTCTGCCTATTTTGAATGAACAATTATTATTACAACGAAGTCTTAAATTTCATCGCACTGAAATTCACCAATTTTATAATCATTGTCGTCGATTCTTTCGAACGCTACTAAGTAGAAATTAGGGTAGTTTATTTACAGAATTTGAAGCCATTATAAGATCAGGGGATATCGAAATCAATTCAGATATTAACCAAGCTCATAAACCTAGTTATATATATTTATTAAAATTCGTCTTCACATAAACTGTTAAAAAAAACTCTTTCTTATGATGATTTATTTATACATAAAAATTTCGATGCTATAATTGACGATAATTTAAATTCATTTTCTATCTCTTCTTAAACGGGTAAAATTTAATTTAGTTCTGAAGAAATTTATAAGAGCTTAATGCTTTCATATTTTTACATTATCAAATGTACGAGACATTTATTAAATAAAATACACCTATATGCATAGCCTAACCTAACCTGAAGTGAAATTTTTCAAACAGAACGATGTATGTGAGTCTTATATAATGTTATTATTGCAATGGTAATCAATTAGAATTTTTATTAAATAAAATATTGCATTATTGAACGCTGCCAAAACTGTTCGGTCCCATTCGTGCATTTTTTTTACGAAGTCTGATTTACAGTGAAATGTCTTTCGTTGCAGTATTTTGATGGGATAATATTCCACTACAGTATCTGTGAATTTCTTCCAAGCAGGTGGAACTCATTATGCAATCTTCAATTGATTCATCGGGACCACAGAAAGAAGTTTGAAAATCGCTGCTATTGCCGGTCGCTTATTTAGCGACAATCAGAACACGCCCCGGGGACATAAACATTTATTTATTTTAAAGTAAATATAAATAATAATAATAAATAAATAAACAACTACTTGTGTAAAGTGTAACGACGCGATTGACAGGTAGGTCAAGTAAGCTCTATGCTAAAGTTTCGCAGTGTAAAAATACGTTACTATTAATTTTTATAATAATTATAACAATCTGCAGAATTTTTATGACCAAGTTGAGTGGGCGAGCTTTAGTGCATTATTAATCACTATCCAAAATAATTACACATTACGAACATTACTGAACTACAGTGTTTAACCCTGACGTTGCCGGGTATTTTTTTTTTTTTTATTACTTGTCGAAAAATGCCGCGATTCTAAGATTAATAATTTACATCTATACGAATATCTGACAAATCTCAGAGCATTCAAACCGTGTCTTATGAAAAACAAAACTCAATTTCCAACAGCTCCTCTATGAACTTTATATGATAATTATAAATATCTTTTAAGGTTTTAACGGTCACTTCTTGGTGGAAAAGCATTACAACACGGTGAAAAAAATAGTAACACATTTTTCAGCGGGGTGCAGATCTATTTCCAAATTCAAAGTGGTACGGCGCACTTATAAGGTTAAGAAACACTTAAATAGGTTAATTGCCGTGGAACCAAACCCTAGACTGCATTACTAAAAACATCGTTGCGGCTATTAATTATCTTCCTATTATAAGTGTGAACGAAAAAATATTTGTAGTAAAGAGATTTAAAAGGTATGCTTCGCTGACCACCATGTTCGCGGCCTTGCTCTTTATACAGTGTGACACAAAATACTTACACTTTTTAAATAACTGGTTCAAACCAACAGATGCACATTTGAAAAAATAAATCGTTCTCACAAAACCGGTTTTCCTTTTAATTTATTTGATGTCAATAAGAAGTAAATTGATAAAATAGTGTGATTATTGACACACTATACAAGAATTAAATCGGTATATTGATTACAGTTATCTTTTAATTAATCGATTAAATTATTTTAAATGTATAAATGAATGCCCTTTACGTTTATAAATCTATTACATCATTTATATATTTTATCTTGATGTCCAATCCATAAACCAACGTAATCACGTAAATAAATATATATATTGATAAAAATTGCATCTGTGCGTTCGTTCACGTAAACACACACACACACACACGTTTTGTTTGTCAGTCACGATCCGGTTTCGCCGTTCGGCATCTTCAGGCATTACACAGCATGGATGCAGTCAGTGGAATCAGTGCGAAAAATCGGCGAAAACCGGGTCGTGAGTGAGAAAACATGAGGAAATCATGTCGTGGATAAAATCAACTATCATTAAAAATATAATTGAGACATTTAAAATTTACTATATTGCCAAATTATTTTGAACGAGTGGCTCGCCGTATGATAAAATATTTAATTAGTTGGATTTTTATTTATAAGGTATGTGAATAGTATTAATGTAAATTAAATTTGTACATTTCAATTATAAAATCAATATTTATATAATAATGTGACGATTTAGCAATGAGTAATAAAATAAATTGTGTCATCCGTGAAACGTAACATCATTATCGCACTCCATTTTGAACAGTCAACAATGATTTTGATAAACGATATCAAAACACTTAATTGTACAACATATGGAAAACACAATAAATCAAATACAATTATGTATGAAAGGGTGATTACCATATTTAATTATACTGGCAATGTTTTCGATGTGAATTTATTTACGTTCTTTTTTTAACCTCTTACATGCCAATAACGTACAGGCATGCAAACGCCACTACGAGATAAAGTGTGAATATATTTATATGGATTTATTTTATTTAAAGCACATATATATGTTATCTGATTTCGATAATCTTCAGATGGTGAAACATACTCATGTAAATCTCAACTCAACACCTGTTAAAATACTGTGTATTTTTTTTATTATTGTTATATTTACCTCTTTTATTTATCATTTATTATTATATAGCACCGAAAACGTTGTGTGATATTCTTGAGGCCAATTTTTTTTTTTTTGTTAAATTGGGTGTTTTTTAAAACGGTCAAAAGTGATAATATTTACGGCGAAAAAAAATGATCGATAGATAGAGGAGCGATAAATTCAGGATTATTTAACATTGTTCTTATGGATGTATAGCTGGACTATGGAAAATTAATGAGATTTGCGGAAACGTAAGATCAAGGTCCACTTTATAGATGACTTTCAACTTCTTCAAATATAACAAAAACAAGATTATTGTAAAGCCAAATTTAAAAAAAGAATGGATACAACAAAAAATAGAATTTTGTTTTCAACCTTTTTACATCCGCGGATGACCGAAAAATCCAAAAATGTTTTGCGGAACATCAACATTGGAATAAAATAGTAAATATTTTTATAATTGATTTTTTTTATTTATTAACTTATTAATTTTGCAACATCGTATGCTGATATAACAATATTTAAGTACATTAAAACAGACAGTAACAAAAAAGTATAATTTAAAAATCCATAAAATACAACATAAAATTCGATTAGCACGGTGAAAAAAATAGCAATGCATTTTAGTTTTACAAAATTTTAAAGATATCGTAGATAGCTATTTCGGCTATTTGTAGTTCTGATGATGACGTGAGGCGAAATAGCTATCAACTATATATTTAAAATTTTGTAGAACATAAATATAATGCTATTTTTTTCACAGTGTTATAATGGAGTTCTACCAAGTAAATGCCAATTCAATTAATAAAATTCGATTGTTTATTAAAATAGTAATCACATCGCGATCATCCAAAAATCTGACCATCGGTTGAGAAACTAGGATTTAAAAAATACAGTAAATTTTAAAAAGTAGTTAAAAAGAACTTTCGAAAGTATATTAGGTAATTTTACAATAATAACCCGCATTTTTCGATTCGCTAGTAAAAGCGGATAAATGAGATTTCGGCAATCAAACGGTTAACAATACGACGCCTAAGATTCCATATAATAGGCAGTAAAATAAATTCGCAATTTCACGGCGCTGCCATCTCGTGTTCAAATGTATTCATTTAAAAGCTATTAAAAATCACACATTAAAATATGTAATATTATTGCGAGCACGTGCGTGGGCATTGTATGATCGATTATCGACCTTCGTGATAACCCGGTTAAATATTTTACTATTGCAGGTCGCCGGAGCCAATCCTACCTGATATTATTATGATTCTGTGACTGATCGAAATATGCCATGTGCGCAGTCAATTGACTTCAATGCGAGCAGTTGAAAGCCTTGTTGTAATTTGTATTGTGTAAGATAATAATGCTCACGATGAGCGAAACCGGTCCATTCTTAAACACATAAAAAATGTAAATAGTTTTAGACATTGCGTTTTATTTTATTTTATGTATTACTAACTTTTAAGCCGTGTATTTTCATCAATGAAAATTTCAATCATTTCAAATTTGTATGCTCTCTCACATGTTTTATCATTCATTGCCTGAGTTTCAAGTTTGAGCACTTTCTTTTTTTAATTTATGATATCGATTGAAAGTGTTTAATGGACTTTCAATATCAAATTTGAATTTTTGAAATTTTTTACCAAGATATACTTTGAATTTTGAACTTTTAGTTTTATTATTAAGTTCGTACAAAATTTCAACATTTTAAATCTTCTTTTTTTTCCAAGTATACGAATGCAGTCAAACTAATAGTCAGTAAACCGTCTTTTTATGCATCGTTTTAATTAAATTAAAATTAAATTTCATTTAGTTTCATAGAAGGAAAATGACTGTTAGAAAGTGTCAATATAAAAACATCGATATAAAATGAATTAATATTGAAAGATGAGACCATTTTTACTAGCAAATACCAAACAAGTTAACGATTGAATTTATATATCTGTTATGAATGAGATTGGCATGTGATAATTGATTATATGTTATATACATTAGATTGAAATATTAAACAGTTATCAAAGATAACTTAAGTAACGAAATGTGATTAATATAATCAGGGAAATTTCTTGTAGTAATATTGTAGCAATATATAAACGCTATATAATAATTTATTTTGGTATATGATTATTACCAGAAAGAAAAATCGCTGTCTTGAGAGAATATGAAATATACAGTGAGTGATAGTCCAAATGTTAATGAACAGTTTGGACTACGAAAAAAATCAGACTATGAACACTATCACAAAAGATTTTTGTGTTTCAACAAACAAAAATTTATTCAGATAACGAACAAAAACTATCTTTAAATTCACTTATTTTATCTGTTAAATCAATCGACGTTTTACATTCGACAGACTTTTGAAAACGGCGTGTTTTTGACTCTGTCCGTGATGGCATTACATGACGAAATGGGGCGTGCAAATTTTATAATCGGTTAACGAACAATTCGGATAGCGAAGATATTCATGTAACAGATTATGTTCGTTAACCGATCACCAATTATATTTTGAAAATACAGTATGAATGTTATGTTTTGCGATAATTATTTGTTAGGAAGTTGGATTATTTTTTTGTTTTACATCGTGCAAGGAAAAATATACACAAAAAAATTAGAAGAGAGGGAATCTTGTTTTTTTCATGATATGTTACATGATAATTAGACCTAAGTCAAACCTATCGTGTTCTAATTAGTTCTGACGAAGGAATACGCCGTAATAGCTATAATCTATATACCTTATTATTTTTGTAGAACTAAAATATATTGTTATTTTATCGTCGTGTTATAAAACAATGTGTGGTTATTATTCAAATAAATGGTTTTCCATCAAGGGGTGACAATTAACTCATTACGAGTGATAAACACTTCATATCATAAAATGGTAAGAAATGAAAGAAGGGCCAAATTGAAAAGAACAAGTTTTTTTAATGTTTTTGAATATGTCTCTTTTAAGGACTACATCACATGGAAAGCAGACGTGGTGGTCTTTGAATAAGCCCATCCAGGGATTCGAAAGACCTTGTATACGGTTACTTCTGTATAAATTGTCATTTATTTACAACTAAAATAAATATCCTACGTTACGAAAGTAGAAATAAAAGTCATGTTCGTGTAATTAGTGTGTACTTTGCTCCAACAGTTTTACATAAAAGTTGATAAAAATGATAACGATCATTGGGTATAATTGATAAAATGATATATTTACAAATTATAGTATAAAAAAACGTGTTAAGATCTTTACGTAAGATAGTTTCAACGACATAAATGTTAATGGTACAATCTATAGATAACGCGTAGATTTTCCGCTACTCAGAAACTATTGACAGATTTGACAGATAGCTGTCGAATATGATGGCGTTATATCATTAGGCCACAGCAACAAGCATGTTACTGCGAAAATAATAAAAATTCCAATATATCATCTTTTTTTACAGTGAATTATTATGAGTATTAAAAATCAAAAAAACAACATATTGACGACTTAGCCTTTTGATTACGGGGCGTCGGTTATGCGACAATATTGTTTTTTGCGACGAAGATGGAGCGGCGCGTCGATTTTTTGATCCCGCGACATCGCGTTATTTTTAATTCCAAGTTCAAATTTCCCGTCAATTGAGTAGCCGTATTAACACGCATTACCGTAATAGCTAAAGTGTGTTGTCTTCCATGCATAAAACTATGTCTAAAAATCTAAAAATGCCCCCTAATCAAAGTATGAATAAATATAAACTTAAGTATTTTTTCAAGACGTATTGGACATCAACATAAAAAAGTTTAATATATAAAAAAAGATTTTTGATATGTGGTCGAAAATGTTACCAAAACATTTAAATCTTATAATGACACCGTTGTTTCTTGACGTGTACAAATTCTACGCGAAAATTAGGAAACCTTAATTAAAAATTAAGACGTCATATGGAGAGCGAGTCGCCATAAAATGTATACAAATTTTCGATAGCCTTGCAGTCTTAATTATCTGCACACCAACTGTACTCCATCATTTCTCGGGAAGTAGTACAGAAAACACACAATTATAGGGAAAAATTATGGATACGCTTAACGACTGTTACGCCACTGGATATTGTTGTATAAAAGCAAGGGTGAAAAATCAGTAGTGGATGAAGTAAGGCACAACGTGGAGTATTAATAGATGTAACAATTTTATACGTGTGTTTTATTTAATATATATTTGTACTTAAAAAAAGTTTTTGATTTTTTTGTATTTATAATTTAATGCATAAATTTTTTTGATGCTATTTAAAAATAAATAATGACTATTTGAACTTTCGTTTATGCAGATTAACGTAGTGACCAAAGTGAATATAAACCTACTTTTTAAAATCATGGTATAAAAGTTTGCGAAACAAATCCAGTTATCATAACTGATAAAAAGAAAATGTACAGGAGTGTTCATAGAAATATGTTTTGTTTAAAACATACATATCTTCATAAGCTATCAATGCGTACGATATCTGCATTGATCAATCATAAATATCTGTTGATGTCTTGAAACATGCAAAAATCTGCGCAATATTTCCTTATCAAATCTTATCAACGAAGAAAACTCTGCAACAAGGTTAAATGTTTTTTATCAGATGAAAAACAAATAGAGTTTTTTCTGTGCCTCTCTCAAAAAATATATAAGACAAAAATCATATCAGTCACAATGTAGTTAAAAATATTTAGAAGAATACACGAACGTCTTTTTTTCTAAAATTTTCTACAAATGGAATACAGTGGAACCTCGATCAACCGTTCTCGCATAATACGTTTTCCCGGATGGAACGTTTATTTTTTATAGTCCCGTCAAACTCCCATAAGAACAATGTTAAATAGTCCCGCATTGACCGTTTCCCGATTCCCCGATTTCCTCAATAAACCGTCTAAATATTTTGGTGCCGTCACAAATATTATCCCGATTGACCGTTTTTATTGGATATTTCTCCGTATCTCGGCAAGCAAGTTTGACACAGCCGAGTGCAGGTGTTATGTCTGGACAATTTGGAATCCGCTGTACATGTTAGACCTAACGCATTGGACGCATGTGCTATTTTTTGGGTTGAAATCCACCACACGCGTATTATTGTTTATGATTCAAATGTAGAGTTGTTTAAAATTCATGGTAATAATGATTCCTGTACATACAAACTTTTAGTCACAAGTTTAGTAACAAGTCTTTGTTCCGATTAAAGTGCCAAATAACAAAGAAGCAAACTAACATAAAGGATTTTTTTACAAAATACTAGTAAATACAAAGTAACTAATAAATAAATATTTTTCACGATTTTACTTGTTTATTATTATTTGAAGCTTTCCCGCATTCACCGTTTCCCGCATTTCCGTTATTTTTTCAGGGTCCCTTGGAAAACGTACAATCGAGGTTTCACTGTATACGAAATAACAATTGAAGACTACATTAGTGCTCGGCAACCTTTCGTCTTTCACGACACACCAACGCTTTAAGCTAAAATTTCTCGGCACACTAAAAGTCAATATTTATATAAATACGTCACTAGAGCTTTGTCTAAGTTATCTTTCATTATAAGATTAATGATTAGTGTCTGATGATTGTTTCTAATACACATATCATCACATTAATGATTCCAATAGATTCCTTATTCTATAATTACCCTGTCTATATACTAAGCTGAATAACGCTCATTTTTAATAAGGCAATATTATAGTACATACTATCTACTTATTTTGAATGCTGACCGAATGCATTTATTTATGTGAAATTAACAATCATGGAGTACAAGTGAATATCAGTACGAAACTCTTTTCTAATTCGTTTAACGAACAGTTCGGACTGCAAACAAATCGGTCAACGAATACTATAACGAAAGATTTTTGAGTTCAGACAACGAATACATATTCGGATAACGAACTAAAACGATCTTTCTAATCAATAATGAATATATATGCTAAATCGAAGCGAGTAAAGTATTTGGACAGATTATATTCATTAACCGATCACCACTGTAGTATATCGATTGTATTAACATTATTTGGTAGAATTCCATTATAACACGGTGAAAAAAATAGCAATGTATTTTAGTTCTAGAAAACGTGTATGATACATAGTCGACAGCTATTTTCTGATGATGACATAAACCGAAATAGTGATCAATTTTATATCGTTTAAATTTTATGTATCTAAAATATGTTTTTAGCGTATTACCACTGTAGTACGTTTTGAAATAATACGCCACAATTATTCTTGCATATAAAATACATTCTAAAAAAGATATAATGAATATTTAAACGTATAAAAACGCACGTTAATTACGCTCTTTTTCGCCTAGCGAAGTAGTAACGTATTTTAAATTAAGATTTTTTACATGATAGTTTCATAATAAATATCCGGAAGACGTATGACGGCACGGACCTTTGTTTAGCTGAATAAAATTGACAATTTATCTCTCTCCCGCAAACAATCAAAGATGATTAAAAGTAGATGCTGTGCGAGACCTTGGTCTATCAGTAATATTGTCGTATCTCACCAAGCCATCGTATCGTACATCATACGTAATGAATCGCCAAGACGCGTCAAACATAAGTGTCCATATAAAACAATTCTCAGTTCATTGGATAAGCCATTATAAAGGAATAAAAATGATAACAATATACTAGTGAAATTATTTTGTTAATACGCTGGGAAATCCACGAAAATTATTAAACCAATAAGTAAGCGAACGAAAATGCTTTCGTTTGATAATTTTTGTAAAAAATACATCAAAATAAAATGTGGATCAGAATTAATTTACAATTACTTACTACTGATAAAGTTGTACGTTTATTTAAAAAAAATAAACAAGAATCGTTTTATTCGACACAAGTAAAATAGACAAATATGGCAGTGAAGAAAATAAATACACTTGGGCCTCTTATAAAACTGTTTTATATAATATATTACAACACGGTTGTATAAATTTCGGCATATTTTTATACAACACGGTTTGAGGAAAAAATGCTATGTTTGATTTGTACGTCCATGGAATGTGACATGACAAATCTTCCCTTTTTTTTAGAACCTTTTAAGGAAATACGTGAAGATTTATACGCTAAAATCAGACAATTGTTTATTGACGATTTTTAAAGGCTAAAACCAGAAAAAATCCAGAGTTCTCCGATGATGTAAACTCACAAACGATGTCGAAAAAGTGTAAAACATATAGAATTCTAAACTCATTATCTAATCTCAAACTGCACAACCACGGCATCTGGACGTGAGTTTCCTTGTATACTGATTAGATTGGTATTTACTTGGAAGAACTCCATTATAGCACGGTGAAAAAATACCCCGAGTTCCCCTGTTAATTTCATTATGTTTGCATGTGTGAGTATAGTATGCGGGGATATAAATATATTTATAATACGTGTCGTGTCCACGTGAACCGGATTCGCTGCGTGTTGCTCAGCTCTGCAGCGACTTACGTGTGTCAAAAACGACACCAAGAAATAAGTCTATACATAAGATATGATGGAGATTTGAAGAGTTCTGATGTTAACGCGTCATATATTATATATTAAAGCTGCTCCAACTTGATATAAAAAAAATCCATATAAAATCACTCTTTCTATGTGGATAGCGCATTCTCGGAGAAAATGGTGGCATTTAGTGGCTAAGCGGATAAATTATCTGATACTACCGCCATTGTACTATATACAATGGGTTATTATCCTGACCTTTGTTGACAGTTATCATTATGTACTGACTGGCCAAAGACAAGAAAATTATGATAATTTTCATCGTTGGTGAGTAACAATATTTTTATGATATATTGTTAACACGACGTAATAATTATTTAGTCACAAAAGGATTAACAATCAGTTCCGAATTGTGGACTTAGGGGTCCCTAGGCGTTATTTGGAGGCCTTACTTTTAAAACAGCAACTTGTAATATTCGTGTGGTTAGTATACAGGGTGTTCGCAGGGAAAGTGAATAATTAATTTGATATTTTAAGTTAAAAAAAACACATTTTTTATTATTTATCTCCACATTATATTTTATGATCTGCAACGGTTTCGCTCGTCGCGATTGTGATCATTTTGATGTCTTTTTTTATTTTATTTGACTTTTAAAAATAATAATTTAACCACTTTTAATGCGTTAACTGTCAATTCTTGATGGAAAAGCATATGTTAAATGATAAAAACTCATTGATAAGTACTTATTTCCATTACATATTTTTTGATCAGGAACGGTTTCGCTCATCGCAAGCATTATTAATTAATAGAATACAATTCACAAGCAAGTCTATTTACACAAAAAAAAAATAATGAGCAAAACCGGTCCTAGTCAAAAAATGTACCTTGGAAATAAGTACGAAAGAAATGGGTTTTTATTATTTAAAATAATTTAACCGTTATTTCCCGGAAATATCAATAAGCGAAATAAAATTGAGCATATCGGCATTACATTTATCGATTTCTGCGTGTGATTTTCGTGAAATGTGAAAAAATTCAATTTTCCAAATAGTATGAAAATGGTGGAAAATTGTTTTTTCTTAAAAGGAAATCAGTACAAGCTTTGCTAAATTTATTAATAAAAGTATTTTCTTCTGGTAGCGATACTTGTTAGCAACGCTTTTTTTCGAAATAGCACAACTACCAACAGTTTGCAAACACTGATCATACCATACAGTTTGCATTTTTTTTAGTTATCTTTCTAGTAACCAATAAAAAGATTGAGTTACTTAAATACTTTTGATTATACAAATAACAATTTACGATACCTCACACGATACGACCTATGAGCGGTCATAGACAAAGCATTCCGCATGAGCCGAAAGTGAGTGACGTTCTGAATGGGGCAGTAAAAAATAATCCGCTAATCTTCATTTAAGATTATCTCAATTATTTATAGTTCAAATTTTAATTAGAGAAATTAATTATTCAAAGCAAAAGACGAGTCAATAAAAACATAAATTTTACTTTTTGAAACAAAGTATAAAAACGAAACTACAATACATCAGATTGTCTTTTTGAACGGTTTCTAAAAATATTCAGATTTATTTTTTATACACTTATTATTTTGCTTTAATGCGGTTATAAAAAACTAAAATACGTACGAGGTAGATAGAGTTATGTTTCACATCTCATGGGTTTCATCCAGTCCATATGTAAACGTCTTTTATAATATCGATTTGTGGGCTCGGAAAATGGGTTTTCGTGGTCCCTATAGATTCCATTCCACTAATTCAATGTTTAAAAACGAGTCAATTCAATAGGAGAGTTATTGGCAAGCTATTTCAGTATATTTTATTTTCATTTTTTAATTAACTTCTTCGAATAATGAGGATCAGTAAACTATATACCACGGGTTGAGAGCAAATACAGAAGAATTTTATGATATTATCAACGAGACGAGTTAATTGTGAATAGTGGACAGACAAGCAACTTTAACGTATCTATAATATTTAAAAAAAATACATTTTTTCTGTGTTCATTTGCTAACTTTTAGTTCTTTTTAAATCGTAAAAAAACAACACTCCGATTCCGAAATTGACCAACAACATGACTCCGACTAAAAAAAAGTCTATTATTGTCAGGTTTTTTCCTACCTTTCCTATTTATATGCATTAAATTAATAATCATCGAACCAACCCGGCAAACTTTTCATTGAGATATTCTTCGAAATCGTCTAATCGAAAAAGTAATAGTTGCCGCTCGTTTTTCACGAATTCGACTCCACAGTCCTATAAATATCGTGTTATTACATTCTAAATACAATCATTTAAAATAAAAAAATAAAGAAGTGAACCTAGACTATATAAATATCGCAATATAAATAAATAACTACCAACATAAAAACAATATAGAGAAAACACAACAATCGTACGGCTCGGCTTAAATGAATCGAACATTATAGTCTGGGTGTTAAAAATATGACAGTGTAATTTATAAAGTGACGACTGTTGTGCAATCAAATTAAAATATAACTCAAAATACTAAACGATGACAATATACTTGTATGGCAGTAATTAATTACTGTTTGCGAATTTTTAAAACAGATAAATTACGATTGCAAAACCACTCGTAAAGAAAAATAATCGTGTTTGTTATTATTTTTTATTTATTAGCGGCAGTAAAAAAACACACGTTTGATTATTGCACAAACAGAATGACATACGGCGAATAAGTTGAGATTATAGATAGGTGCTATGTAGAATCTGGCACATGTCATTTGAAAACGAGATTACACTAACCAAGAGCGTGGCGTTTGAAAGACTTTGAATTTGACACCATGTGCGCTCTCACTAACAACAATTAGGGTGTCGACTAGAGTAACGGAGTATCAGATACAATTGAATCACGATTATCAATAGCGACCGCGATCCATGATATCATAAAATGCGTGATTAACCCACTAACTGGTGACGTATCAACTGATCGGACAGCAGATTACAGTAAAATATAATATACTAATCTACAAGTTTTTTGAATAATCAACGTTGATTTATCTCACGGTGAAAAAAAGGCAATGTATTTTAGTTCTACAAATTTTATGATATATAGTTAATAGCTATTTATTTAGTTCTGATGAGGGAGTAAACCAAATATATCTTATAAATTTTGTAGAGCTAAAAGAAATTACTATTTTTTCACAGATTTATAATGGAGTACTATCAAGCAAATGCCAATTCAATCAATAAGTGGATGTATCTCTTGATAACGGGAATGAATTGTTATAAAAAATAATTAAAAAATAGCATGTTTAAAAATAAAATGCTCAAGTGATGTATGTTCAATTATGTTTTTTTGATCATTTTTAATGTTTTTACTGTTGCTTCTCTTCGGGGAGGAACTTTATTAAATTATAGTCAGTTGTCGTGGATTTAATTTAGATAGTGTATTCGTAACCAAGACCAATTTAATACAATAATATTTTATTGATACTTCGGTATCCATTCATAAAATATTCGAGTATTTAGTTATATTTCTATTCGGGTATCTTACATCCTTAATATACTTTAGTATGCTATAATGCAGGACTGTAGAGTCGAAGTGGTGTTGGTCAATATCGGAGTCGGGTCGTGAAAAACGAGCGACTCCGAATTATTTTTCGATTAGACGATTTTGAAGAATATATCAATGAAAAATTACCCAGGTTGGTGAGTTGATTTTTTATTTAATGCATATAAATAAGAAAGGTAGGAAAAAACTGACAGAAGAAACTTTTTAGTCGGATTCGTGTTGCAGGACAATAACGGAAACGGGGTCGTGTTTTTTTTACGACTTCACAGCCCTGTTTTAATGAATTGTCATTAATAAATTACATTGTTTTTTTTTTGAGTTACAAATTTAAAAATAGCTTCGGATTAAAAGCAAATCAATATGGAACGGTGTATTAGATACTTCTGGAGATTTTTAATGGGATTAAATTAGATAAATACATAAACAAGTGGAAGGAACAAAAATATAATAAATGAGTAATTATGGGATTTTTCTACGATAGTGATAAGATATGTTACTTTATTTTACACGAAACGTAGTTAGATAACAAATCTTAGATATCATTCGAAATTTCAATGAGTCAAAGATTGATATGTAGTTTATATATGATTGTGAATCAATAGATAAGCCATGATGAAAAATATCAATTAGATATTTTCACAAAAAATAAATTTACTCAAATACTGTGGCGTCAGAAAGTACGGAAATTACAGATATCGTTTTTGGCTTTTAATGTGTTAACTGCCACTTATTGGTGGAATGTCATTATATTGAAATACAATAATAACACAATGCTTAGGCACATTAGATCTTTAGTTGACAATATTCACAATGGGTGAAGTCCGTTCTGATCTTGTTAATATAAAACTGTGGAAATATTACTTGAAAAAAATCTATTTTTATTCCACTTGGTTTGTTACTAAGTGTGAGACGTGTTTCGCTTCTTTGAAAAGAATCTTCAAATTAACTGTATCGTTAGTTTTTTCTGATTGTAGAATGTAAATAAATTATTAACAGTTATTACTAAATAACATTATAAAGAGAATAATTTAACTATTGTTACATTTACTTTCTATAATTTTTACATGAACAAACTCTTTTAATTATTTTTTTAATATGTCGAAAAATCTATGTCCAGTCGAAGAAAATTGTTCCAATCATCAATTTTTCAATATATTATTCGATTCAACGTTTTCCTTTGATTCTATAACAATAAAGTTAGTTTGAATATGTTTCTCAAAGGAGCGAAGCACGTGTCACGTCCAGTAATGTAACAAGTGGAATGACAAAGTTATCATATCAACTGAAGGTATTTGATGAAATATTAATACAAAGTTTAAATTGTTGAAACTTTGTACGATTCCACCCTGCTTCACAGGTGCAACAAAACTTTCATTTGCATCCGTGAGACAGAATGCCTGAAGATAACAAAAGGCGAAACCCAGGTCGTCAGTAACAAAATATGTGTAACCATAAAAAGTTTCAACAATTCAAATTAGACAAAGACATCACTTTTAATCGTATATCAAAATAAACGTTTGCAAAATGATGCTTATGTTTAAAGTCAAATTTCTTGGTATAAATTAGAATTAATAAAGTTATTATTTCAATAAATGTTTTATAAAATAAAACAAGTGTTTCGGTTCTTGAAGATCCATCTTCAGAATGACAGCAAAATTGTCAATATTAATCTATACTATTGTATATAGTCCATAGTTTCCGATGAATCCATAATTAAGATGTTCGATTTCTTGCTTTATAGTAGAGACCACATAAAAATTCTGTCATACATATTTCTAGTATCAATTGAAATTAGTTTTTAATATATGGATAACAAAGAGCGATTAAATCACAAAGCAATGATACTTCAACTAAACAATCATTTTTAATGCTATTAAATCGAAGGCACAATATTTTAATGCGTGTTTGTTTGGCAAGGCATGCAAATAAATTTCAAATAAATTTCATTAATAATTTCTCAAGGCTATGGGATTTTGTGCGTAAAGTTCAATCAATCGTAATAATCGGCATTACGGCTTTGAGAGAATTGAATCAAATCGGATGCACAAAAAGGTAGATTAGATATTATACTAGAACTGTGGAGTCGAATTCTGATTCGTGAAAAACGTGCGACTACTTTTTTGTTCGGACGATTTTAAAAATGTGATATTGAACAATTTTCCAGATTGTTTGGTTGATTTTTTATTTAATGCACATATAAAGGAAAGATAAAAAAATGTAATTATATACAATTTTGTAATAAATGTCGCAAGATGACGGCTTTGGAACAGCTGAAAAACAAAAGATATCAACTTTCAAACGAAATTTTAAATGAACAAACAAATATATAAGTCGGTCGCCGCTCCTCAGACCATTGCGAGGGGCTAATGCATATAATAAACCGACTCCATCCAATATATAAGCTTATTGAAATTGCCGCCTGATTAGTTTCATTTACATTTTATAAAAAAAATGTTTTATTGCTAGCAGGAAATAAGCTAGGTCGTTAAAACAGAAGAGAAGATGTATTGTGTACCTTTTCTTCGCAGCTATATATATTGTAGATAAGCAAATGTACGTTTGAACATAGTTCTAACGATGGCGTGAGCCGAAATAGCTATCAATGTTGTAGAACTAAAATACATTGCTATTTTTTTCATCGTGTGATAAAATATATTTATTATCAGGACCAGTTTCGCTCGTTGCACTATTTATTATCAAATGCTAGACATAGTGCTAAAAAATACTATTTTAAATATATATAGTTTTGTTTTTAAGATGTGTATGGCTAAGCTAAGCAGGGAAAAGATTATACCAAAGGTTAAAAAATAAAATTATTTCAAATCTAAGATTTTAACGCACCTTAAAACTGTGAAAAATTGTTTTTTTTTTATATCAAATTTATGGAGCGTTAAGATCTATGACGCGTTAGCATCAGAGCTCTCCAGGTCTCCTTCATCTCTGATATATAGATTTTTATTATAATTATTGTGTCGTTGCTGACAAACTAAGGTCGCTGCAGAGCTGAGTAATCCACAGTGAATCCGGTTCATGTGGACACCACACGCATTATATTTACATTAATACCCCCACATACCATACCCCTACACGCATAAACGTGAAAATTTGATAGATATAATCCTTGGTCATCAATGTTTCGATCCATTCGACGGTTGGCACTATTACAGATCTTAGATTAGCGACACATGTATGGCTGCGAATCGCTTAATTGTGATCTTCGCGATGATGATATTGTGATATGTGCGCGACTTCGAGTGGACAGTAGTATGTTCAAAATCCTTGAATGAACGTGCGTTTAATTGGTATCGCGTGCTGCTTAAATAATAGTCAGGGTCGGGAGATACGAATTCGACGTAGCATCAGACAGTACCGATCCACAAATGGAGAAACAGAGCCGTCAAGATGACAGGTTTTGTCTTGGAGACATAATCGGTGGCGACCTTATGAGATATATTAAATCACAATATTCAGCACTATTTCGAAAAAAAATATATCAAAATGATCATGGCCAATTTTCCGTCTAAGCTGTACGCGCGCACATGTATTACAACAATGCGCAAAAACCTTACCCTCATATAGTTGTATAGTAATAAGAATAGTATATACAAAATATAGTTGATAGCTATTTCGGCTCACGCCATCGTCAGAACTATGCTTAAACTAACATTTGAGAGAAGATGTTAGTGACAAAACCTGTGGAATCGTACAAAGTTGCAACAATTCAAATTTTATGAGTTTAGTTAATTTTCTATGTATTGTAAAATTTTATGAATTCAAATTGAAATAGTTTACTTCTGAGCAATATATTATATTTACACATCCCTCAGATTCTTGTTCTAATATCCGTGCACTGTGACGTCACCAGCGCGATGAACACGTGTGGCAGGCGTGCGATTGCGTGCTAAAACTCTCCCTCAGATCTGGCCGCTTCTATCAGTCGGGATCATTGTTTTAACCCGCATGGTAATTGTGAAGCATAGCAACGAACCAACGAATGTTTTATAATGAACGACATATTTAAATGTAGTTTTTATAAGTATACAATCAAACATTTTTAGGAAAAATTTTCTATATTTAATATAATAAGAAAATATTATGTTGCCGCAGCCATACTTAACCTTTTTCTTGCTCGGGCCACTTAAATGTTTTTTAACGTTATACGGGCCGCAGATAAGTTAAATATACGATGACAATGTAAAAATATATAATAAATCAAAAAAACATTTTACATTCACATAAAAGCTTGTATTGTGGCGCATGTGGCCCGTGGGCAAAATGTTGAATATGTCTGGGATATTTTTAACCATCACAAATACAAATGCCTTCGAATTGAATCGATAAGTCACGTCATGGAAGCAATCAACATTAATCACTATACCATGGACTTGACATTTTTTTATTGGTTTTAGTAATTATAATTTGAATTGTTAAAACTTTGCTTGATTTGTTCTGATTCGACATGTGGAATCTTACAAAGTTTTAAGAATTCAAATTTGACATTGAAATTCCATCAAGGACCTTCAGTCGATATCATAAATTAATTATAATTTAATTAATAAAGATGTTTTACTTAAAACCATATAACATAATAATAAATAGCTCGTGAGATATAATTTATCAGTAATTTCAACATAATGAAAAAGAATAAAAAAAAATGCTTTTTATATAAATCTAAATCTAACAAGCCAAAAATCTAACGCTTATTTTCAGTTTGCAGCTCCATTAATCTATGGCGTATGTGAGACTATAAAGGGTTAAAATACGAACGACGATGACCCAAAAATGATAATCCGTGTGTCGCGTGTCGAGTGATATGTTTCTGTTATTTATAGTACATGCTTTATTTGAAATAATTTATTATTTACGTTGCGATGATGATGATTGATGACAGATATATCAGCATAAGTCCCGCAATTCATCAACCTCATAACAGGCTTGGTTTAATGACGCGTTTCACTATACCATAATATCTAACGCATTTGTTATGTGCCCTATCACAATGATTGTACTTTCAATCAAGCAAAATTATTTCTCATATGGATTATCTATTATCGATTTGATTACAATTAATTTTTACTAAATAAGGTCTGACCATCTGTAGTTATAGACCAAATGGAATTATAGAAAAGATTTCGATTTTTATTTCGTATTAGAAAAAAACATCTTCAATGTCAACCGCAGAATTCATCGAAAATTTTAGTATGGTGTTTATAGTAACTGACAGTTGATTGCAATGTGTTCATAGTTCACAATTAAAACTATTATATAAATGAAATGATATTGCCAAACGTTTGTGCGAGAGATAATCTTTGTATTGAAATAAAGCCATGAATTTTTCTTGACATATCTACAAATTTTTGGTTGCCGGTAACGCAACTCAATAAATATAAGGCTTTTAAGGTGTCAACTGTCACTTCTTGATGGAAAGGCATGATATTTTAAATAATAAAAACACATTTTTTTTAGTACTTATTTCCACAATATATTTTTTGATCTGGACCGGTTTCGCTCATCGCGAGCATTATCAACTGATGAAGTAAGGAGTGGGAAATTTTTTTAATGACGAAAATAACCCACAATCACTACTTAATGGAACAAAATAAATTAATACATGAGAAGTCGATTAAAGATGAATCGATTGAGATGGGAAGATATGGTCAGTCAGGGGCGTTTTTTTGAAAAATGATATTGCCTCCCTTTACTTTATTTTTTTACAGAAAATATTGGAACGCCCCTGACTGACCATATCTTCCCATCTCATCGATTCATCTTTAATCGACTTCTCATGTAAAAAATCGCAACTTTCATATAATTTGATAAATTGGTTCCAAAAATTTAAATATCGCGTGAAAAGGTACCAGAAACGTATGAAAAACCAAAATTTGCTCTTTAAAATTCGTACAAACACACTTACTACTTAATGGAACAAAATAAATTAATTGTTCCATTAAGTAGTAAGTGTGGGTTATTTTCGTCATTAAAATTTCCCACTCCTTACTTCCTTATTGATTGTTCTGAGCTCCTAATGGATTATTGATTTACCATAATTGTTATTGTAATTCTTAATAAATGATTGTGAACACGTAATTTTTATACTAATTTACTTTATTTGTATCAATATTGTATGATTTTATGTAAATTGTTTCCTAGTTCTTGTACCCATAGTTTTGTACTCCTGCTACCTTTAACTCAACTTAATTTTTTGTTTTGTATAAATAGACTTGTTGCTTAAATTGTATTCTATCAGTTGATAATGATCGCGATGAGCAAAACCGGTCCTGATCAAAAAATATATTGTGGAAATAAGTACTAAAAAAAAATTTGTTTTTATTATTTAAAATATAAGGCTGTTATTTTTGGAATATCCTGTGTGTGGCTCAACAGGCAATAGGTTAACATAAATATATTATACAGTAAAACTTCAATTCCACGTTTTTCAAGGGACCTAAAAACTAATCGAAAAATGCGAGAAAACTTAAAATAATAATAAAAAATCTAAAATCTTTAAATAAACATAAAGTAATTTTTTTTTAATGTGAGATGGTTTTGTAAAATTTCTTTGATTTAAGCATAAAATTTAGAATGCTCAAACTCATAAATTGTATTGGATAGAAAGATTTATCTACCAAATTGATCAATTGAGATAATAGTTGAGATGGGACCTTAATATTTAGGCGATAGATCGAGAAAATCGATAAATCGGGGAACGGTTAATGCGGGATTATATAACATTGTTCTTATGAGATTTTCACGGGATTATAAAATGAACTATCCATCCGGGAAAACATATTATGCATGTTAATATAATAAACTCTGTTAACCTTTTTCCTGCAGAGCCCTGGTTTTAATCACTTTCTTTTTTAAATCTGGGTGTTCTAAATACGTATAAAAAATACTGAACACAATTTTAGGTAGCCTAATTTTTATGTAAATGTACAATGACTAAATTGAAGTCATTGCATGTTAAACATGCCTGTGATTATTTCCAACCGGAATGATAAGGCATGTACAGTTTCTCATAACTTGTAAAACATATAACTGTAAACATCGCTTGTCCTTGCGTAATACTGTTCCATTAAAATAAACAATGCTATCAGATAAAACGATTACTCTTTCGCTGTTTAAACTGTTTTTTTGTTTCATATATATGACTGACATATATACACAATTTACACAAATATATTGTTTTTCATAAACAATACAACTTGTCATTTTTCCAGGGTCAAAAAAAAACACGATCTGACATTGATCAACAATGCGAATTCGACTAAGAAAAGTTTATTTTTGCCAGTTTTTTTCGTACATATAGGGTCTTTCAATGGGAATGATTGAAATTTGTTAAGTTTTAGCAGTCATATTGCTAAAGTGACATTTGTCGAATTTGTTGTTAATTGCTTAATAGACTACGGCAAATCACTGTAGAAAATTAAAACGTTGAACAACATGTGTAAATCATCAATTTTGGATAGACATTCTGAACAAATGATTTGATGGCATGGAACTGGTGTTCGAGATCGTAAGATTTAACGCCTTTAGACTTCTTCCTTTGGGACTATTTTAAACCCTCAAGTCTTTGCGAATAAGCCACCAACACTTGACATCCTCAAATCCAACATAACAAACGCTAACCAACAGATTCAGCCAGATACATGTGACAAAGTCATTGAAAATTAGACATCCCAAATAAGTGCCAATAACTAAAGCCGCTGCGGAAATTTGCATAACATTATAAAATGTACTTTCAAATGAAAAAAAAAATGAGCGGAATCTCACACACAACATGCTTTATTTACATTTTAATTAATTTCGAACATCCTTATTGAACGACCCTATATAATCATTAAATTAAGGATTATCCAACGATTGTACATACGAGGAACGAATTCACAATAAAACCGACGTCAAAAGAATTGCAATATATACATTAACGATAAACTGGAATGTTTATTTACATCAATTGAAATATGAGTAATTATTTATTTAATTTATGATATCGACCACGAGTGATTGATGACATTTCTAAATCAAATTAGAATTGTTGGAACTATATACAATTCTACAGGTTTTTTTCTCACACGTCAATTTTTACCTTTCGATATCATCAAGCATTACATGACATGGATGCAATATCGCTGAAAAGCAGTAATCAGTAAGTCTAAAAGATAAGTATATATATATAAAAGTACAGATTTCATTATATTTGTATATTTTGGTATAGTACACAATTTCAACAAATCATCTATTTGAGAAATGGAATAAAAACAAAATTTTACGCATTCAAGCCATGTTTTATGAGTGAAATGTGTCGTAGCTGTAAAAATAAAGGGCGGAGTTTCCATTCAAAAATGACAAAACTTATATGATATTGACTGAGGTTTCTTGATCAAATGCAATAATAAATATCAATATATTTTGATGCAATGTGTTTACTGATTGAAAGTTTTATTGCCTCCATGTAAGCCGAAATGCGAACGGCGAATGACAAAGCTTGTGTGTACAATTTTGATATAGATATAAAAAAAAAACTTATGGAACCGTACAAAATTTTAATATTGAAGTCACAAAACTTATGCAAGAGTACAGAATTTGAATTTGGATAGTTGTAATAAGAAACTCCTCGTTCGAGAGAACCTCTCTTTTCAAGTACTTGGGCTCTAATATTTCCTCTAGGTATGAGATGACTTTGGAGCTTGCTGACCGACTGAGAAGTGGAAATGCAACGTACTTCGCACTAAATAGTATATTTAGGTCGAAAATGCTGTCCATCAAAACCAAGTGCCGTGTGTACAACGTGATCATTAAGCCGATAGTCATGTATGGATGTGAAACCTGGGGTTTAACAGAAAAACAAGAAAAGGCCCTCCAAGTATTTGAAAACAGAATCCTCCGGAGAATACTTGGACCCGTTAATGAAAACCACCAGTGGCGCATTCGTACGAACGCTGAGCTCTTCGACCGATACAAACCAAGAATCATTAATGTCTTGAGATCGAGAAGGCTCAGATGGGCGGGTCACGTTGTACGATCTGAGAAGTCTAGAGCTCTCCATAAAACTTATGAAGGAACACCAGCTGGTACCCGACCTCTCGGTCGCTCTCGACGGAGATGGGCGGATAACATTCAAAATGATGTTGAGAGGCTGGGGATAGTCAATAATAATAATAGTGATGTGATAAAACATATAGAAGTGTGTAAATTTTGAACGGTTACAATTGGATATCGATGTTCAATAGGTGCTGCATTGTAGAAACACAGAACTAACTATTAATGGCGTTATTGGGTATATATTAAATAATGTTTCTGAAACAATTTTATATTCATTTAAAATAGTTTCAAAAGGAACGTTAAGTATGTATGGATTTAGTACGGCTCATCGCATGTTTCTTAGTTTCCAAGCTTTGGTTATTCTATAATGATATCGCTCAACAATAACTTGATGTTTATCCATGTCGAGTTTACAGCTATCTTACTATTAAATAATAAAAATGACAATTAACCACAGCTTTATTAAGATTCACAATTAATTAAATTGCTATACAAGCGATAATGACATGTTTAATTACAGGATAGGCAAGGCTCTCTGGATTACAAAATAATGCATCTCGTACTTGGTGTATTCTCATTAATAACTCATTTTTGAGACATGAAGATGCAATCGTACGAGTAGTTTTTTTAATTGCACGTTATCGGAATTTAATATCGAGAAGAGTGAGTAAAAAATCAGTTGCTAACAATAGTCAATGCAGACAAAGTGAATTATCGTTGTGATAACTTGATCGCTGACCGCTGTGTTTGTGACCATGGATAGCGAAATAATTACATATATTGTTTTAAATTTACTTGTTAGTATCAAATAACAAAAATATAAATAAATTACATGAGCGCACTCTAGTACAGTGCTACCCAAATCGGGGGTCAAAACCCAATTCAACTGAAAAAGCCATTTATAATAATTTATGATATCGAATGAAGAATGCCGAAAGGCGAAAACCGGGTCGTTAGTGAATTTTGTGTTAGGAATCGTACAAAGTTGTAACAATTCAAATTTGACGATTATAATAAGTTGACTGTATAAGTTGGCTAACCCTCAAAAAACCCGTCGAGGCTCACAGGTTGGGAGCCCGTGCTTTAAAATCTAGAATAACCCAAGATAAAAAAAAATCAGCACAAAAACCCTTTCAAAATAAGAATTAAAGTGTCAAATTGATTAAGCGCCGCGTGCTGATAAAGTGCACGTGGTGTTTAATCTCATATTATAATATTTTACTTGAATAAAAACAATAAATTAATAACGATTCAATAAATTTTTCTTAGAGGCAAACACCACTATTTGACCGCGATATTGATATGTTAATGATATGTGATTTGTTTGTTATATGTATTTGTCGTTTTTTGTAATGCAGTGGACAACTTTGATGACTTACATTACAGATTTCACTGGTTTTATCCCCAATATAAAAATCAGCGTTTTTTTCAATTGGTTGGTTATTAATGTTAATACGATCGAAGACATGGGTGTTTGAAATGTCTCAGTGTCGAAACAGACAAACAACTAAAAATTAGGCTCGTCGTAATGTTTACTATCTTTGAATAACAATAGTGCATAGTTTAACGACCAGTCCGTGCAGCTCTGTATCGGGCCAATAATATGATGAGTAAAATCGATTCTTTTGTGGTGATCGAGATTAAAATCGAGTGACTTTTATCAGTATTGCGTCATGGAAGGCGGCTGTATACACCTAACGAGTGGAGATGGAACAAACAACTTTTATCTTCAAATAACGTGATTTTGAACAAATGCTACATATTGAATACATATATTGCAAATTTTTGAACAAACAGTGTAAAGAGCTGTGCATGAAAGATAAGTATTAAAGTACTTTTCAAAGAATACAGTGAATGATTGGTTAACGAACAGTTCGGATTGCGAGCAAGTCGGACAACAACGGTATATGATATATTTTTTATAAATTTATAAATATTGATTTTTATCACTTTTAAGTAAGTAACTGAGCATAATTTTTTATTTACTAATATATTATATAAATATATATATATATAATAGAATCAAAACAAATTTGCTTTGAAAATAAAAAAAATCCGTTGAACTTTAGCTCAATAAACACATAAAATTTACAAAATTCATATTTTTATTCAGTCACTCAAAAGTCACTCAAACAGATCTCATATATTATACATGATGATTTTCTTAGCAATATGCCACAAAAGTCTATTTTTAACGTGAAACGCATACCCCGTTATAAAACGTGGAGCAATTTGGATACTAAGAAACAAAATAAACATGTTTATAAAACGTTGCTCGCTCTTGTCAATAGCAGATAACTTATTGATAAAAGAATTAAATGTACACATTAACTACGATTAAATCTGTAATACAATACACAGAAGATAATTAATTCGCTTTCGTCAAGTATTTTATTTATTTTATTTACGCATGATTCATCGGGTGAGTTATGTAATTGGCAACAGAGTGTACATAGAGTAAATTTAACTTTATAATGACCATAAAAAACTGACTTTTTATGAATTGTCATATGTGACTTATTCAGAAAGTATGTACACCAAAATCGCATTAAAATTCACAATGATATAGTATAGCATGATTACGTAATTCTTTATCAGTAACATTTTTATAATTTTATTATAAAAAGATTGAGACTGGTTTCGCTCATCGTGAGTATTATCAATTGATTTTGGTGTTTATTGCATAGCAGATAAAAAAGTCATATGCAATAAATACTAAGGGTAAGTAAGGTGGGGAGAAAACAGCTGAAATACTTTTTTAGTCTTTAAAACAATATTGTAAATTGTTCTGCCATATTCAATCTGCGGTCCGCGGGCCACATACGGCCCACCAAGCTTTTCTAAATGTGGTAATTATAAACCTATTTTTTCTGTATTAATTTCACACTAGTATTGAATAGGCTCGTATATATTTCACGATAGCTGAGTTTGCTTGATGGAATTTTTATATGAAATTTTAGTTGTTGAAACTTTGTATAATTTCACATGTTTAGTCATTCACGACCCGTATTTCGAATTCAGGCATATTCGATTTTATAATATACAAGTCAATACAAACCGGTTACAATTTATCAATTCGATCGCATTTGTGTGATAGAATTCATGAAGATGCCGAAAGGCGAAACCCGGGTGACAAAACATGTGTTAAAGTACAAAGGACCAATTTTAATTTTTGCGTTCTGTGTTGGAATATCCTGATCGCGGTCCATAGTGTCTCCAGTTAATAACGATTTAAAATTATGATAAAAGAATAAAAATCGAGCACATTTAATAAAAAGTTAATGCTCTTGGTTAAATAGAAAGTTCAAATAATTGAAATTTGGAGCCGTTAAAGAGTAGTTAAAAAAAAAATATATTATGTAACATCTATAAAAAAACACAACCCACTTATTACCAAGGTATATTTCATAAATAAACATAAATCCTAATACGTTAGTTGCTTGCTTAGAAGATACTAATTTATATGTTAGTTTACAGTATCAATTCACGATTTTTGTTTGCTTTTTAAGGCCTTGTAGTTGAGATCAATCATGCTAATCACTTTGAATGAATCGCGTTTTTTACTTACATAACCATCCAATACAATCCAAATAACAGTTACTATAAAAAAACAGTCTCACGTTTCAATTTATCAAATTGCGAGATGAATCAAAATGATAATTATAAACGCTACGATGTAAAAGTGAATTTCCAAGAAGGGAAACATTAAAGACATGTATGTAGGTTTTTTTTTTTTTTGTATATCAACAATTCAAGTTTAAAATTCATTAAATTTTAAATAATAAAAACACATTTTTCACTACTATTCCTAAACATAAAAATATTAAATGTTGGAAATAGTAAAAATTTTGTTTTTATTATTTGAACATGACGTCTTTCAGTTAAGACGTGACATCAAATAATAAAATCAAATCTGAATTTGAATTGTTACAACTTTGTACAATTCCACAAGTTTTGTCACTAACGACCCGGGTTTCGCCTTTCGGCATCTTCAGGTGTTCTATCACACGGATGCAACAGAGCTGACTTTGACTCAAATTTGAATTGTTGAAACTCCAAATGTTTACTAACTACCCTAAGTCGAAACAAAGAAACCAACCCTCGGCATGACACCGTAATATTGAAGAATGACAGCAACAAAAACGTAAGTATTGTCATTTTTATATTTCTTTTCCTAAGCATGTTTTTTTTTAACTTTATATAAAAATATAATTAAATTTGAAATTGTGTATTTTATACTACATCAGAACGTGAATAATATACTTACTGACTCCAAAATATACAATGGATCTCATTGACCTCGTGGAAACCCGTCCCTTTTATGTACATTTTAATTCTTTCCTATTTAAATTGATAGTCTATCAATATCAATACACAAGTTATTTTTTTGTTTCCTTAATTTAGGGGGTTTTCCATGTTATTTTGGTAAATGTCCTTTTAAATATCTCGTTGGAAAGAAACAACGAACAAAACTGCATTCGTAATAACAAATCGCCAAAATGTCACAAATGACCATTTGCTTTCGGGGCGACGGTATGATCTGGACACCAATTAAAACACTTAATTTCGTTTGACGATAGGAAATTTAATGAAGTGGTCATTCAACTATTTGACGGACTAAAAAAATTAAATATGTCCTTATGAACAGCTTTTAATAAAATTAAAAATACATTATAAATATAAACAATATTAACTCGTCGTAGCAGGTCTACGTCGTAGATGATTGGAAGTTCAATAAAATTAAAAGCTATTTGAAATTTTATCTGTAAAGTTTGTATGTATAAAAATGAAAGAGAGATTAGTTAATTTTACTGATAACGATTTTAATATTATACTTTCAATAGTCAATATTTTTTTTATTATTTTAATAATCATGCTACCTCATACCTCATTATCATCTTAATAAACTTCAAAAAATTGTGAAAAAAAAGCATTTTAAATTTTAATTTAATGATTTTGCTCAGCATTCATAAAAACTTCAAACGACACTTAATTAACCGATTATCGATAAAAAAATATTCAACTAAAGATAGTAAAAGAACGTCACAGAACATTTTATGGAAAATATTCCTGATGAGGGCGCAAGCCGAAATAGCTATCAACTATATACCATATAAATTATGTAGAACTAAAATCCATTTGTATTTTTTCACCGAGATTACAAAACAATTTTTACAAATGGCACAAAAAAGGTCATTTAATAATTTTGCGTTAAAATAAAAATATTAAATAAATTCAATCCAGAAGATTTTGAAAGCAAGTAATTTGGTAAATATTGTATAACTAAAATATATTACTATTTTTTCCACCATGTTAATTTGTTAAATATCAACAGGCCATCCTTTTCTTTAAATTTATAAAAAATAATATAAATACTAATTTGACGTTTGCAGTTTCCATTCTATAGATGAAACTTGTATTAGTACATTAAGATAATATGTAAATAAAACCACCTTCTGGCGTTATGTCGGACTATAATTAGTTTTAAATTAAGTCAACATTGAAATAAATAAATAAACATCCAGTAAATCGTTTATTTATTTTTTTTATTAAAAAAAAAATCGAGACCGATCACTTTCTTGCGTTTACTATACTTATGTCATTTGTAACGATTTAATTTTAAGTGTGGAGGAATTTAAGACTTGCTGGTCGAGGTGATAATTGTGCAATTACTCACGGTCAATAATGTTTTACGTAATATTCCGCGTCAATTTCAGACACGCTGAACTATCTACACAATATATCGAGTTATATAGCTAAACTTCTCGTTTTAATTTATTAACTTCCATAAAATGCAACCGAAATATTTGTGGGTATATAAAATAAATAATCATTGACAGGTCTCAATTTTTGAGGCCTGTCTGCAGTGTGTTTAAAATTCATAAAACAAAATATAGTATTCAAAACTTTCAATAACCACGTAATTTTTGTGTTATAGTATTAACCTGATTTTGTTTAGCAATTTTAACAAATTTTTATAGCACCAGCACTGCTGAATAGTTTTTTTTTTTAATATTCGGTGTTTAATTATCGTCAAAGCGACCCAATAAGAAAAAAGTTGAAGGAATTTCGTCTTTCCTTCAATTTACATGGGCACGTAAGTACCACTATATTGTGACAAAAACATTTAAATTAAATTGGTGTATTTAAAGTATAAAACGACTAAAATAAAAATTGTTCATTTATATTTTATAACATTTCGCTTTCGTAGGTATATGTATAAAGTTCAGAGGTGACGAACCTGCTGCCTTCGAGTTCATTATTTTATATATTATATATGTCAAAAACATATGTAATGGAAATATCATGAAACGAGTGCAGATGTTAACCATAACCGACCCTAGCATAGTTTTAATCACCATTTGATCTTGTATACAGAATAATAAATAGCATAAAATAAAAGAAAAAGGTTTTTTTTTGGTAGCCGTTTTCCACTTCAATAAAAATAATAGTAGGGTTAAATTAATTAAGTAATCCAAATCAATCCATCATCAAAACTATCCAAGAACGCATTGTTACAAAATAAAATTAATCAATTTGGAACCCACTCATCCCCCAATTTCCGCGGTACTTTTTTGTGCGGTTTCATTTTAACGCGGTTAATGATCCATGACCATGATCCCTTTTACGCGGATATTTAAAAAAATATATAATAGAACGTAAGTTTTGATTTTGGACGAATTTTCTTGCCTTGACAGGTCTTTGGAAAATGTATCAACCGCGTTATTCGAGGGATGGGTGTAATTTTATATTATATTACTGACTGTTAAATTTCTAGGGTAATTTATAATTGATTTATTTATCGTGAAAACTTCAGTATGAGTTCTAAATATTAGAGCAAATATATTTGACACGTATTAATTAGATGTAATCGTACTAGTAAAAAAAAACGTTGCAACACGATAACTGATTAAACATCTATATTTTCTTATACTTAAAATTTTGCTTGTATCAGTGGCGTCTACTGTAATTTGTATAAGCAATTTTCATACATTACATGATGTGATAATAAATCTGTCAAATGTGCAACAATCCGTGCAAGGTGATGGATATTCATATCGTTGAAAATCTGTTTTCCTTTTATGATATTTGAAATGATAAAAACACATTTAAGTACGTATTTCCATAGTATTTTTATGATCAGGACCGGTATCACTCATAAAATATATTGTGGAAATAAGTATTCAAAAAATCCGTTTTTATTATTTAACATTTTTAACGCTATGACACATTCTTGTAAAAAAATCAGGTGTTTAATTGCTATTGTATATTTACAGAACGTAGTTGGCATCATGTGCCCGCAGGCCGTTTGTTGAGTATGGCAGAATGAAAATATGTCAATACAATAAAACACACACTTTTAACTTGTTATCTGTAACTTCTTGGGGGGAAAACATTAAATTTATATTATAAAACACATTGGTTGGTACTATTTCTACAATTTAATATTTTTAAGATCAGTCGATAATTCTCGCGATGTGCGATCGCCCTGATAGTCATAATTTTAAATTGTAAAAATTACAATTAGTATCGTGTTATATTATATATTTTAAATATTTAATAAATTGCAAATTGTATATTGCTCTCTTGCAAAATGGCTATATGTTGGAGATGTTAATTGTTATACCCTCAAAATATATTTTATAACAAATTCAAATTTTGGTAGTTTCTTTGGAAGAAACTACCAAAATGGTTTTGCTATACACTTAACCTCATAAAACCTATCCTAATCTGGTTCGTTTAACATTTTACTAAGCCCGATACACGCCAAATATGGATCACGTCTTGTATTTCAATACTTAACTAACAAATGTATATTATCGCCAAACATAGTATTATTTTAAAATAGGATAGAGGAAGACTGATGGTTCAATTAAACTAATGATTTTTTCTTAAATAATACAAATATTATCAACGGATGCTACTGCAAAAAAACGTATACCGCGTGAACACGTATTTCGGAAACGCATCAAAACGTGTATCACGTTTTATAACGATATGCTACATTTATATAAGATGTCTTGAAGAAACCACATTGCTTTTAAGGTCTTCACTGTAACACGGTGAAAAAAATTGCAATGTAATTTAGTTTTACATTTTTTATTTTATTTTTAATAGTTGATAGCTATTTCGGCTCACGCCATCCTCAGAACTATGCTTAAACGAACATTTGCTTATCTATATATTGCTGTGTAGAAAAGGTACACAATACATCTTCTCTCCTGTATTAACGACCTAGCATGTTTCTTGCTCGCAATAAAACTAAATATTTAAAAAATTGTAAATGAAACTAAAAAGGCGGCTATGTCAATAAATTTACATATGGCATGGAAATGGTCTATTACGGAAGTAAATCAGACAAAAGGATAGGGTTAAGTAGTGGAGAAGACAATATATTAGTTTGTTCGTTAAGAATCCTTTGTGATAGTTGATGTCTTGCTTACCCTTACTACAAAGATGCAAACACTTAGGCGCTGAGTTTGAATTTATATTATGTGATTCCTTTATAACGTGATTAGCGAATTTTAAATCTGTTTTTTTACCGTTGAATGATCTTACATGTTCCTTAGCTCGAGTGGATATACTTCTAAGCTGTACCCTCTTGGTGAAAACGCATGATATTTTAAATAATTGACACATATTCTTTAATACTATTTTCACAGTATGTTTCATAATCAGGATTGATTTTGCTCATTGCGAGCATTAACAGCTGATCTTAAAAATATTTATATGATTCAATGTATGATTCATTGTATTTTATCAATTGAATATTTGCGCTCACTTAACAATAACTGTAGTACTAAATTTTGGTTTCTGATATACTGAAATGATTACTGATTATTTTTAAGAAGCGTGTCAATTAGACTGATGAAAATCGTGTTTAGTATTTTAGTGTTCGTACAAATTACATAACAGCTTTCAGTTTTATGACATACTTTTCGCGGAAAATTGGAACGCGGAAAATTTTTGAAGCGGTCTATAATAAAAGTAAAGTATATCATTTATCACTCAATGAAAATTGGATAACGGTCGGGAATAATTTTTAACATTCCGGTTTGGCATTGCACAAAAATCTTAACCTAAATAGATTAAACTGTTGGTAAATTATTGCTGATATGTTCCACATTATGTACAAGGTTAGAAGTGGCATATTAACGTATAATGACACCATATGTACACTCAGAATAAGTATATGTAACAATATTACGGTTATATATTATAGTTATAATTCATGATATCGACTGAAGGTGTTTGATGGAATTTCAATGTTAAATTTGAATTGTTAAAACTTTGTACGATTCCACATGTTTTGTCACTAAAGAGCCGGGTTTCGTCTTTCGGTATCCTCAGGAATTCCATCACACGGATGTAATAGAACTGACGCACAATAAACTGTTAGCATCGTCTATAAATTGAAGGAAAACACAGACCCCAAGGCAAGAACTAAATGGCAGCTTAAACAAATTTAATAATATGCTGTATACTTTAAATGAGATCGTATGCAACACGGATGCAACAGAACTGATAGATGTTGCATATATGTGATAGAATCCCTGAAGATGCCGGAAGGTGAAACCCGGCTCATTAGTGACAAAACATGTGGAATCGTACAAAATTTATCAATTCAAATTTTACATTGAAATTCCATAAAGCACCTTCGGTCGATATCATAAATTATAAAAAGCACTTAGTTAAAAAATAAAGTGTTTAGTTTGTGTTTTTTTTGTAACATTCATCATTTTTTTTACACATTTCTAGTATTCCGATATTTGTGAGTGTGTTTAATACAGAAGAATATTTTCGATATAATCTTATGTATGTAATAGCAAAATGCATATTATAAACACAGAAACGTACACTCTGATTTGAATGATCAAAAATTTTAATGTGCATTTTACAGTTCGCTCTCTTTTTATTTATGTATGTAGCAAAAAGCATTACTGATAAGAATTAATAATACAAATCTACCTTGCCGTAAAAATATGTTTTTTACGAGGGTTTCATAATAAAATTACGACTTGGTTTATTACAATACTTAAATGAAATCAATTTTTAATTCGTCGTAAATTATCAATTCCAATATTCGTGGAAGAAATTTAATTTAAATAAAATCTAAATATTCATAATTTATTTGACTTTCGTTATTATTGATAAAATGATATTAGCAATGGAAAACAGCCTGCGCATCTCAAGGAAAATAGAATTTCAAATATAAAATTTAATACATTGATGTTATATTGGATGTTTTACCAGATATCTTCAGATTAACTGTAACGTAAGGTTATACTTTATGATATTGACTGAAGGTGCTTGATAGAATTTCAATATCAAATTTGAATTGTTGAAACTTTGTACGATTCCACATGTTTTTTTCACTATTGATCCGGGTTTCGCTTTTCGGCATCTTCAGGCATTCTATCACACGGATGCAACAGAACTGACGAAGGTTATACATTAAAAAGGTAAAAAGTAAATGTAAATATTTGACTAAGAAACCAGGGTTGTATGTGGAGGCATTAAAACTACATGATAATGGCTATCAGCACAACTCCATTAAAAAAAAAAAACAAGTTTTTCATACATTTTCTAATTATATTCATAAAGATCAACTAACCAATCAGGACAATTGTTCATTGAAATATTTTTAATAATCGTATAATCGAAAAAGTAGTCTAGTAGTTTTTTTTCACGAATCTAATACCGGCCACAACACTGTGACCCTCTGACTTTGACTACACGGTCTAGCCCATAGGTTCTCAACCTGGAGGTCGCGAACTTTTACGGTCAACTAAAAAAATATTTTTTGTATTCTTCTGGATTTTATGGGGGTCGTGGATCTCATGGATTTTATGAAAAGGGGTCGCCACCCGGAAAAAGTTGGGAACCTACGGTCTAGCTAAAAATTAAAAGTATAGTGGAAATATACCCGTTAAGTGGACGTGGGGAGGAGGTAAGAATTAAACATAATTAACTACGAGTCCAAGAAGACTAAATAAAAATCTATTTTATCGCTTTTAAATGTCCGAAAACGTGCATTTATTGAAAAATATGTTTTTTAGATGAAAAACAACTTTACGCGACAAGTACAATCAAAACTCAAAGAAATAATTTCACAAAAGAACATTATGTTCAAGGTACCGGCTGTACTAAGAAAATAACAGTTTCCATTCAAAATGTTCTGTTACGCTAATAAATTACTTAAGTGGTGACACGAAAATCATCTTTGTAAAAGAAAAATCAAAAAAGTGGTCATCCTTTTTGCAAAAATGTATGCTAATTAAAACGCTAATGGTAATGCTGTCGACACGAGAACAATGTCGAAACACTGTCAAAGTTTTTTATAATGATTTCATTTTTACAAATAACATTAATTATAATTTAACAAATACAATCGTATGGATTTAAGCTAATTACACTCATAAAAAATGCTGTTTATCTTATATAAAAGATTTGTTTTACACAAATAATTATAATGTTTGCTTATAAACGTTTTCATACCAGTTTCAGAATTTATAAGACGTATCCTTCATTCGCGTTTAATGAATTAATTAGTCATAATTTTCATGACCTTAGTTTTAGTCAATCAAATATTAATAAATTTGAATTGTTATAATTTTGCACAATTCCACATGTTTTGTCACTAACGGACCGGGTTTCGCCTTTTCGGGCATCTTCGGGTATTCTATCACACGGATGCAACAGAACTGACGCACAATAAACAGTTAGCATTGTCTATATGCCAAAGGTATAAATTTTATGAAAACTCAGACCCCAAGGCATGAACTAAATAGCAGCTAAAACAAATTTAATAATATTGATTCAATAATAATTAAAACAATTGCCTGTGATAATTTTCATTAACGAATAAACTATTTATGTGTCATTCTTGAAAGGGTTTTAGAACAAATAATTATCAACTATCATTAATATATAATTAGATTTTTTATTAATACCTACTTATTTTAATTTGGCAAGTAACGATTAAACATCTAGTGATGAAATATAAGAATTTTCTTCATGAGATTGCTGATTCATTGAACCAACAAATATTAATATATTTACAGCGCTGATAGAAACTATGAGAATTATATGTAATGCCTGGGTCCGAAAAATATAACATCAAATATGTAGAAACAACGAGTAAAAATGTTTAAAAAAAATTGTATTCAAACTCATCTTGAAATATTTTCAATATTACGAAAATGAGCATAATTATGCGATGTATGTTTATTGAGTAATGAAAGTGTTATAGAATTAAAAAGAGATATAACATGAAATGAAAACAAACATTGACATTCCGAATGATTATACGACACAAAAATATGAACAGAAGTTTCTTTGTTGGGAATAATTACGAATACATTTTCAAATTAAATCATCCAATTGGCCGATGACATAAAACAATGTCATTGCATTTATGCGAGTTTAATTAGCCATTAAAGTTCGACAGCACAAAAAACGGTGGAAAAAATTCAACGAATAATATGTACGTAGATTTAGACAATAAAAATAACCACTGTAGTAAGTTATGTCATCTATGAGAGCAACGTTTTCGGTGCAGCTCTTTCGTGCATCATTAGCGACATTTCGTGCATCCACATGTATCAAATATAACCAAAGAAGACTTCAACACCAATCGTGATGTGAGCGTCTGAATAGTATGAAAAACCAAACCACTTTCCAGGTAGAGGATAACTATACAATTCAAATTATGCGTTAAATAAAATTTTCCTTAAGCAGGTTTTTTTTATTTACAGCAACCTGAGTCATGTTTGTATATTTCATAATAATGTCATTGTTATAATTATCAATATACGTAGTTGATATATGAATTTGAATATAAGGACGTTTTAGTGAAATTTACTACTGAGACGATTGGATTCTAAAGAATATTTAATACAAAATTAAAAACTGATAACTGTTATTTCATTTGCTGCGTTACTAGATGTGACAAGTGAAACATCTTCAAACTTACTGTCTCGTGCGGTTAATCATTGCTAAGGTAAATAGTAATTCTAAAAAATAATCAAATAATGAAGTGTGGATCATGTGTACTAATTATAGGAACACTACTAATGAAAAATTATTCATTGATTGAATTGGCATTAACTTGGTAGAGCTCCATTATAACACAGTAAAAAAATAGCAATTTATTTTAGTTCAACAAAATTTATAAAATATAGTTGATAGCTATCTCGGCTCTCGTCTTCATCAGAACTAAAATACATTGCTATTTTTTCACCGTGTTAAAAATCATTTACCTAAAACATTGAAAAAAATAGTAGTGTTGAGCCACCTGTTCTATTTCAAATCTAACTTACTTATAATTGATTACTGATAATGGTTTTCATAATTTCCAAGAACTCTAAGCATTTTATAAAATTTCTTAATTATTTTTGCGATAAAGTATTTTTACATGATCATATTAAAATTATAATTGTTTTCAATCAAATGATTTACAAAATCTTATAAAAAACGTGCAACACGTTCTATATCTTTAATATTAAAAAGTTTCCTTCAATTATTTTTTCATATATTCGGTTACGGAATATCTATTATGTAGTTCATCAAAGAACGTATAAGCGCCAAATACATCGAATATATCTAAAGATATAAGTAATATTTTAATATTCATTAGCACAATTTTAGAACAAATCGATCTAGAGTTAAACTCACACTGTACATATTATAATAGAGTGCATTTTCATACCACGTAACATATGAATTTTCATCATAAAATTTTAAAACCAGAATGATTAAATTCAAATTTTGACTGTAGTGTTATCTATTCATGTATTAGAGTGTTACCAATAATGTTATCTGACGTTATGCAGTCAAAAGACATGTGTTGGTTAACCTTTTTGATCCCAATAAATATTAACTACGTCAATATAGAAACTTAATCCACTGACTGCTAGTGTCTCAACTGTAGAAACGACATGTTACAATGTGTTAATAATTGTTACAAAAAATTAATAAACAAGAGTGTAAGCAGGGTTAAATTTAAAATGCACAAGCTATGTTTTATATTAAAATAAAGCCTAATTGCTTCTGTTAATAATCGACATACATTTATTTGAAACCAATGTGACTTGATTTTGTTATGAAATATTTTTTACGTGGCAATATGCTTACGTATGATGCATTTTACAGCAAGTAAGATTTTAAAAAAACATAAATAAAAACAAGTAAAAAAAGAGTTGTAAAGAGTCGTAAAAATCGTGATTTATTAAAAAAATGCTCGGAATCGAGTCGGAGAGATATATAAGGGCACGGGGGTTTCCGTTGATACACAATGAGCGATGTATCAGCCATACGAATGACTCCAAAGGTTAAGCGTATTCCATACATTGACACTCCTCCCCCTAATCAATCGGCGCCCGACGTCATCAAACAATATTTATCATTCGGTCGGCATTTATTCATTTACAATCATTTTATATGACCACTAAATTATACACTTCAAAGTACTCCGAAAAGATTACAAATAAGCACTTATTGAATTCTCAATTATATAAAATAATTGGGCACGAGTTTTTTTTAATACCTCAATACTTATCCTGTGCAAAGTTGAGCTTTGTAAATTTATTTAAGCCATGACCGTTTGTAGTGTAATAGCCAATCAATCTCGGCCGCTTTTTTGAGTAAATTGTGGTAAAATAATATGTCTATAAAAGAACTTGTCACTCTCTCTACCTGCTTTGGACACAAGGTATCACCTATGACACTCGTCGTGTTTATTTAAAACTAACTAAACTATTAAATATTACATATAGCAACCGACAATATCAGAAAATTTAGGAAACTCATAATTAACTGAAATAATCTTGGTAATATTTATGTTGGTTTTAATGTCTTTTTTTTGTCTAAGGAAATTGATATTTTCAGCAGTCTAGACTCTAGGTGATCTGAATTCTCTAATCTTTTATGTAGACATTTCCACTTTCATAATAGATTTCAATGAACTTTAAAATTATGTATATAATAAATATATATAATAAATATTTTCAATTAATTTTGCAGTAATAGTTCAATATGGATTTTTTTCATTTACTATCTCACATTTAATGTGTCAAGTGTCACAACATTCACTTTTGGTATTTTTTACAAATAGCATAGTCCGTAAAATTTTATTTGTAAATTATTTTACTTCATTTAGCTATATATTGTTAATTATTCACTTATACCTTGAACCATTTGTTTTGTATACCCGATAATTATTAAATCAAAATTTGGTATAAGCAGCCTTGTTTTAATTTGTATTGTATCAGTTAATGGTGATCATGATAAGCGAAACCGGTCGAGGTTTTAAATTATGGATGGATAAAGTAATAAACGTGTTATGTTTTAATATGCTAATGGGTGGTCGGTAAACGAACAATTCGGAGTGCGAACAAATGGAACAACGAACACAATCACGAAAGACTTTTGTGTTCCGACAGCGAATACATATTCGGATAACGAACTGAAACGATATTTCTAATCCATTTATTCCATCTATAAATCTCGGTCGATCGGTTAAGGAACAATTCCGTTAATGTACAGTTCGGTTTACGAACAATTCTGTTAACGAACCATTCCGTTAACGATCAAGTCGGTTGACGAGCAATTCAGATAACGAAAATCGTCTTGAAATACATTATGTTAGTTAACCGATTACCCACTGTATGTAGCAAATGTGTATTTGTAAATGAAATATGTTTTAAACGCCAAAGTATGTTATTTAAATTTAAAAAAAACTTGATAACTATGTATATAGAATAGTGTCATCCGCTATATTTATTTAACGGCTTTTATTTTTCTTCTGAATGGATACTTAATACATTTTCGAAAAATTGTTAATGTATATATTCTATTGACAATCTAATCTCTTTCGAAGTGCAGCTTTTTAGTTACTGTGGTTTTATGCCGGTCATTGTGGAAAGTTGAACGTGGTTCATTTGATAGCAACACTAGATACAAAATTTATACATCGATTTTGAATGTTAATCTAGAGCACCGAGTCAAAATTATATTCGGAATTTTCAAAGTGCTTAGCGCGGCTCAAAAACAGCCATTGAAATGATTCAAATCATTTATACGTATATCCCAGTAAGTTCGTTAATAAATTCTCATCTCAACTATAAAATCCAACGATACAACTGTGTGTACTGCAATATTGTGGTTACCACCATAATTTTAAAACCAACTACAATAATCAATTGAATTTTAAACGAGTGAAAAAAGAGTAAATAAAAAACATCACTCGCTATGCATTGAATACGTAAACAACAAAATAAGGAAAAAGAGAGTAAAGATGACCAAGCTGGGTTTCAATGCCATTAGTGAAATGTCACGATAGTACATCCTACTAATGTAAGGCGTCTATTTACTATATCGGCCATGAACACATATAATATGAAAGTATTTAACTCTTCCTAATTCAAGACACCGATCAGCGCCGATCATAAGCGATAGGAACAAAGTCATGATTTCACGCGCTGTTCGTTTTCACACATTATACATTGTAACTAATAAGTGAACTTTCGCAAAGATTTGATTTTTAAACGTCGGATTTCGGTAATGTAAATGCAAACGGTTATGTATTGGGTAGTCGGTTAACGAATATTATCTGTTCTAAGAATATGCTCGCCATCCGAATTGTCTGTTATCCGAATAATTAGCTATCTAAATCGTACGTTATCTGAATATTTGTTCGTTGTTCTAACACAAAAATCTTACGTGATAGTGTTCGTTATCGAATTATTTCACAGTTTGTACTGCTCGTTAGCCGATCACACACTGTACTGTTTTCTTTTTAGTTTTTTCTCTAATAAGTTACAAATTATCCATTCTTTGGTACGGCTAAATATAACAGCTGCATCTTTATTCATCATAAAGATATATTAAAAATATACCCCTGGATATCTAGGCTGTCGCACTGATTTCAAAACTTTGTTTTTAACTCTCCTAGACAATTATGTGAACAGTAGTTATAACCGTTTACACATTCCTTTACCGATTTCAGACAATACAATCGAAACAATCTAACTCGGGATTCGAAGCATAAATCTTAGAATATAAGGACCAAACGTTTGCCTTATTCATATATTAATAAAGTAATTGCACTACTGACTGAAAAAAATATGTCTGGAATTACATAAATATTTAAACAAAATTATTTTCAGGTGGTTAATTTAATTTACTGCCATTTATGTGCGCAAAAAATATCAAAGCAAAGACGATTTTGCCGTTAGATTCATTAAGAAAAGTTTACACTCAACAATGTAATGAAATTATAAAACTAATGACAATGTATCTATTGATAGCAAGCCGGTTTTGAATTATGATGAATTTAAGACGTCAAAAAAAACTCAAAATGTTTTATAAAAACCATGTAAAGATTGTCCAAATTGAATTAAATAGAGAATGATAATTATCTTTGTTGATTCTAAATTGATCATAATGACGTCATTTTTATTGTGAACGATTTTTTATATTAAATACAATTTATCACAAAATGAATGAATACATTCTTTCAAGATCTGAACCGTTGTTATTTGTGATGAGAATACAAAATTGAATTTTGTTTAGAGAATTGTGGGCATGAATTGTTTTTTTTTTTAAGTGTAGAACCAGACTACCAATGTAAAACCCACATAGTCCATTTAAAATTTAAAAACAGTTTTGTTTCGAATGTCGAGAGTCCATACTAGAAGTTCTTACGAGCGGCCATAGTAAATATTGATATTTAACAAAGATTTTTTTTTTTTTCAAAATTAATTTGTACTGGTGCGGCCACAAGACATTCCCATTAGACCACTGATGTTTATAATGCAGCCACATTAAAATTTTATATGAGAAACACTGGTCTATACAATACATTTTTTATTGTATTAAAATAGATTTTATCTGAGGTTACTCGGTCGATTTCCTTGCCAGATTCCAATGTTTATCATGCATTAATCGTTTTTACGTTGCTTTATCAATAAATATAACATTTTTAGTTTTTCTAATGTATAAAACATAAATTATCAAAAAAAAGATAATCGATTGGATAATCTGTTCGGAAATAAAAACCAATATATAAAAGAGATTTGAAAATTGCTTAAAGAGATACGGAAACGATACAAACTTTTACAATTGAAAAAAAGGTTTATTCAAGGTAAGGCTTCAGAAAGAATTGCATAAAATAAATACTGAAAAACGTGTAGAGATATTAATTTCAATAAAAACCTAGGATATCTTGACACGGAATGATAAAATTAAAAATTTTATCAAACAACAGTTTTCATGCAAACCAACAATGTATCGATCCACATAATATCGTATTATATGTCTTCGAATATCGAAAACGGTCCATGATAAATCGACTCATTTAACACCAAAGTTGTTGAAACATACTAGCGTTATTATTGAGATTATCAAAACGATTTCGTCTACACGACACAGAAGTAAACTTGACACTCTTATTAACACATTGCATCTGCATTCTTAACAGTAAGTTGGATAAAATAATTTCTATATTGTATACAATATCTTGAAATTGACGCGCAAGCTAGCATTATTGTTTTTCCACCCTAATGCGTTACTTAACTCTACAACGGTTGTAAACAGATATTTGAATCGTAAATACGATTACTTGAGTATTTGTATACTGCCAGTAGTTATATAATATTTCAACAATGACATCGTTTTTACGCGTTATATTACATTCAAAGAAATTACATAAAACTACGCCGTGAAATGCCACTTTTGCTTTATTGATATTTAAATATAGTATTATTTTACGATGTTTTTATTGATTTTTAACATCCTTGCACGATTTTTTATATTAAAACAGTCAAAATCAAATGTTCAATCATTCTATCATAAGTATGCCATATACCTCAAATACACTCATATAAAACATGAATATGCACTACAATATTTCAACAACTCACCAAATATAATATAATTCATATAGAATTTTATTTATTTTTTGCCATTGTTTAAAGCAGTGCTTCACAACCGGTGTGCCGCCAGATTATGTGAGGTGTGTTACGATTCATTTTTCTAACAGAATAATCAAAGGGGAACAAAATTAATAATTTCTTCGATGGAACCATATACCATATGTAAATAAATATTCTACACACAATCTAACATATAATAAACAATATGAATTTATAAGAAAAGAAAAATTTTGATTCAATAAACAATACAGAAAGATAATAATTATTGTTAAATGATTCGATGGTAAATCATTCGTGTTTTTATTAGATATTGACTTGAGATGTGTCGCAAAATTTTATAAAAAAGTTTGTGCGTCTCGGAAAGCCAAAGGTTGCGGAGCACTGGTTTAAATGTATCAAAATTAAGTTCAAACCCGATTTCATTTTTTGCTGTTTTGAAATGGCTCGTCTTATATAATGTACAAATTATGTATTACGTATTTTATTGTAACGATGCGATTCTGAATTCAAATTTTTTTTAACCCTTGACTGGTGACATCTCAATTGTTGAGACGGCCAATTTCAGTGTGTTTATAGTTAACAATATTAAACCATTTGTGTCGTAGCTCATTTTTGTACTGAAATATATTTTTTTCGGTAATTTTCGTGATAATATTTGTACTGTTTCCACAATATATTTTACTAAAAATGACGGTTTTGTTCATCGCAAGCATTATCAGATATACAATATATACAAGATATTCAAAACAAAAAAATAGTTTGAGAACACAAAAAAACAATTTATATACAGTTTTCGTTCTTGGTTTTGTATACTTGCTAATTACAAATACAAAATTTTGTAAAATTAGGTTTGTTTGAAATTTGTATTAAATCAGTTGATAATACTCGCTTTGAGCGAAACCGGCCCTGATCATAAAATATATTGTGGAAAATATATAAAAAAATGTGTTAATATTTAAAATATCATGTCTTTCCACCAAGAAGTGACAGTTAACACCTTAAAAGGAACATAAACTCTACTGAACTGATTTTTTCGGTGTAGGAATATACTTTATTAAATTTAGCAGAAACGGTTTAATTCTAAGTAATTTGAAATCATTCAAATCTATACTATTTATATATAACGAAAGCGGTGCTAGCAATCACATGGAAAAAATGGATTTAGAATGTAAATATTATATTAACAAAATAAGTTGCATATTTAAATATTGGGAAAAGAAATAAATATTTGTGTTTAATTGAGTAATTATTTGTTATAGCTATTTTATTTAGACAACAGAACAATGTATGAATATTTTCTCCAGAAAATGAAGTTTGAACTTTTATCATATCTTAGAATAAATTTACAATTGACACAGAAGAGTTGATTAAAAACAAAGGATTAATTACTATCAATAATTCAAACATCAATTATATAACTTTTGCTGTGATATGAAATGTTTAAGTACACAATACATTTATCTCCAAAATATTCGTATCGTTTATGTTAATTCCATTCAACGATGATATTATTTGGATACAAATTGGCATACCAACAATGATAAGAATTTACTATGGTAAATAAATGTATTGCAAAGTTTGTTATTGTTGGATTGTTTATTATAATATGAAAAAAATTGTCGATGGTTAGTTTTGAAACATTTGTTTTCGATCCAAAATAGTGTGGTCGAATGAAACGCGTTTTGCATATTAAACAGCCCTTATTTTGGCGACTTTGCTTAAACATAATCGTCATACATGTCGGCTTTCGCTTTTTGATATACTTTCTAAAATACAATAGCTTTTAATATGTTTTTAAAAAATCGTGCAATTTGATAGGATAGACATATTTCTGTCAATACATATTCATAAAAAAAAATGTAACATATATGTGTGTTTGTGCTTTTGTAACTTTGAGACGACAGTGTATAATTATTGTAATGGTATATTTATCGACTGACGTTTTGATACCATTAAAAATTTCATTCTTACGATGTATGTCACTTCATGTTCAGATGTGACACGTGTTTCGTTTCTTTGTGAAGCATGTTCAGAATGATAACAAAGTAATCATTTTTAATTTACACGTACAATGAATATCTACAAAGTTACTGTTCCATCGAAAATATCTAAATTCTTTCTTTATAGTAGATATCTTTTACAAAATTTATCAAGCGATGATACTTATAAAAACAGTTTAGCTAATCTTGATGAAAATTATCTAATCACAACATTTAATAATAAATCACGCAACGATATTAAAAACTCCGAACCATAACGAGGTGTCGTCCCAAAATATATATTTTTTATTATTTATTTGGATTAAATATTTATACTGTTGATTAAGATATTCAGGGCTGTAGAGTGTTAGTCGAAATCGAAGTCGTTTTTGGTCTTAAATTTATCTTGAACTATTACAACTATTTTATTACAGAAATGTTGAAATTAGTATACGAATCAGGATTATCAAATATAACATCACTATAAATCATCCCTGATTTGTTAACTCAAATAATTTACATCCTAAAAATATCAAAAAAACTACACTGGCAATTAATAAAAACATAATATTTCGTAAATAAATAAAGCATAATATACAATGTAAGAAACAGGCTCAGATTAATTTAAAAACAATTAATATGCATAATGATAAAAATATTTCAATTTGTTCTACGAACCATAAAAGAAAATTTCAAGGGATATAAAAATTTTAATAGTTAAGTTAAAATACCAAAGAATTACATTCTACAAAATTTTAGCTACTGTTGTTGATGGCTATTTTGGTTTACGCCATCAGAGATCAACAACCATATATAAAATATTGTACAGCCAATTTTTTTGATTTGAGGAATTCTTTCAAATGCAAAAAAAAACACTTTTTTATTTCATAACTATGACAAATGTGACATTTTTGCGCCTGTGTGATAGAAAGCCTGAAGATGTCGAAATACGAAACTCGGGTGAAAAAACGTTTGGAATCGTATAATTTTTCAACAATTCAAATTTTATATTGAAATTCTATCAAGCACATTAAGTCAATATAACATTACTTTTTTATGTTACTTTCAACGCGATATTGTAAAATATTTTATTATTTTACTACTGCTATAAATTATTTTGGTTTCTTTTAATTCAATGCTTTAGTAATGAAATTGGGTATTAGTTGCATATAAAAAGATCTTGTAAACCGATCATAGTGCAAATATTGCTAAAACAATCGAATTCTTCGAAATTACGATAAATATAAATAGCATATTAGTTTTAAAAAAACCGCCATTAAATTTAAAAAATTAAATGAAACTTTTTGAATGATTTTTTTTTCAAAAAAAAAGTGTCGAAAATCCATAGTATTTTTTGCATGTTTTGTTACACGTTTTATTTGATTCTAATATATAATTGTTTATTAATATCCGATCCGCAATTAAATTTCTTAAATAATTGTATTCTTTTTACTGATGCCAAGTAAAACTTTGAGAAACATCGTAAAATTTTGTAGAACATATATGTATATCGAAATAATTTCGAAATACAATTACAATTTAAAAAAAGAATATAATACATCGATACATAAATAATTACATAATAATAAGGCCTTGATAAATATGAAAGATACTATATATAAAGTAATTATATACAAAAAAAAAAGAAACATTCTAAATTTAAAAACAATTCTTTATAATAAGAAAAGTGATTATTCCTTAGATTGTAGAGAACAACAACAAACCTTTCTTTTTAGTTTTATATGACGACATAAAAACAAACTTTTACGAATATCCTTTTAATAAAAACAACGGAACTTCAACAGGTGTTATGATTATTTTTGAACAACAACCATTAAATATCCTGGACACGTTTTTTTACAATTCACGAAACATCCCGTGGTAGCTTTCAACGTTTGACGAAAACAAAGCGGATTTTCCGGCGTCAATAAATAATAATAACAAACAAATCCCCGAAAAAAGCGCGGGAGATGAACTGGCGTCAGTGAGCGACCGGTTTGATTCGCGGACTAAATTATTACTGGGTTACACGATAGATAGATAGCGCCGTATTTTCATAGACCACGAATTGTGCGACGGAGCTCGTCCGGCGATCGGTTAGCAACTGAAACACATAATGAATGACTGATTGCAATGTACAGTGTACAACCGCTCGTCGCCGCTTGCAGAGCCGACTTGGCAGGCCGGTGCAAAGCGCTTTTTTACGCGGCCCGCGAACATTTTTGGCAATTTTCTATGTTTTTTTTCTTCTTCATCCGTTGGCAGGTGCACTGACATTGTTTGTTGTCTCGCTAGTAGTAAAATGGCTGGCCTCGATCCGAGACCCGCTAATATCTCTTCGCTCACCCACCTGTGTGATGAGTTGAAGGTTTTAAAAATGAAATTATACATGATTTTGAGAAACACATTTTTTCCAATACATACACAACATCAGGAAAAACTTCATTACTTTGTTCAACAACAAAACACGAATAACTGCACATGCTAAAATATATTCAACATTTATTCGACATTTCACCATTTTGATTCTCTGTCTCTATTTACAAAATAAATAAAAGTGTTCTGACGATGGCGTGAGACGAAATAGCTATCAACTATACCTTATAAAAAAATTGTAAAACTAAAATACACTGCCATGTTTTCACAGTCTTAAAAAAAGTGTATTGTTTGTTCAGTCTTTTAACTGACTAAACGTCAGTTCCATCCGTGTGATATTATACCTAAAGATGTCAAAAGGCGAAACCCGGGTCGTCAGTGACAAAATATGTGGAATCGTAAAAAGTCCATCAATCACCTTCAGTCGATATCATAAATTATAAAAAAAAATATTTTATTGATTCAATTGATATTTACTTGATATAGTACCATTATAACACGGTGAAAAAATAGCAATTTATAATTAGTTCTACAAAATAGATAAATATTTCGACTTTTGCCCTCATCAGAATTATCCAGTCGTGTTGTTGGAGACGAGCGCCCATGTATTCATTTACTCGAAAATTGCTAGAATATTCTAATTTATTAAAATTCCAAGAATGTATTCCGATTCCAACAAGACTGATATATTAATCGCCCTCCCCCTCAAACCGAAATGTCTATCAAATATATATTAAATAAAATTTTGTGGAACTAATATATTTATGATTAGGACTGGTTTCGCTCGTTCCGGTCCTGATCATAAAATACAGTGTGCAAACAGTACTAAAAATATAATCCATTTCCACCAAGAAGTGACCGTTATCTTGGCCTACGATCACTATGCAATCCTTAAATTGGTTTTTTAACATTAACATTGATCTTTCGTGTATCACAATACACAATAAATAAACATCACACGATTTGTTTTTGTTTGCATTACGTACATCAAAATTCCCGCCAATAAATAAAATCTAAGATGCTTTTGAGAACAATTTTGATGTGCTGATAGATCGGTTCTCTAAAGAAAAGAGTTTTGTTGTATATTCTTTATCGACAAATAAACATGTATGCATTTCACAAATAACATTAAACCAACCATAAACAGGGATATATGACACAATGTCGAAATATATCCCGATAACAAAACTTAATCTTTCATTAAATACATTGTTAATTTATTCACATTAAAGTTATTATACAAATTCATTTACAATTAGTTATCGCTATTTTCCAACTATACATGTTCAAGCTCAAAGGTATTGCAATTTATTACTTATATATTATAATGTACTTTTTTTAATGTATACATGAAGACTGCATTACACATATTATTTCTTGCTTCTATATTTATTTGTAACAAGCCACATACATACAAAACTACATATATTTCGAGCGAATACATTATTTTACGTAAAACATATGACTATTTTATTTCTCGATTCCAACAGAAATTTATTGATACATTTTCATTTTTATTGCGTTAACTATCATTTCTTGGTGGAAAGGCATTATATTTAACCCATTTTTTCTCAGTGTTCCAATGTTGGAACATTCAAAAAATTTACTCTTAAACTAAAGTTTAGATTTTATCAGTCTATAGCTATGTAACATAATATAAGTGCGGGGATCCAACCCAATACGAATACAAGAAAAACAAATTTAAAAATGTTATTTATCATATACGCTTACGATTCGTTGAAATTATTATAAATTTTGAGAGAAAAAAATTCGAGCAAAAACGGGTTAGATAATAAAAACAGAATTTTACATCAAATTTGAATTGTTACAACTTTGTACGATTTCACATGTTTTATCACTAACGACCCGGGTTTCGCCTTTCGGCATTTTCAGGCATTCTATCATCACACGGATGCCACAGAAGTTAGTGACAAAACATGTGGAATCGTACAAAGTTGTAACGATTCAAATTTGATATTGAAATTCCATCAAGCACCTTCAGTGGATATCATAAATTATAATTTTATATTTTTATGATCAGGATCGGTTTTGCTTGATTCGAGCATTATTATCAACTGATGAATATTACAATTGTTCGTGAAAATAAAAATATTAAATTGTGGAAATATTATTAATAATTGTAAATAAATCTTTAGTCAAAAGAAAAACTAAGATCGTAGATCACCAAAGTGAAGAATCAATTGCAATGAATAAAACGTTTTTTTTTAAATCAGTGACTAGTATCCATTTATATCGTCGATTACTTTAAGCGATATACGACTAACGTTGCTTGCAATTAAAATTGCATTTTGGTTATACGGTGCGGGATTAGACTTGCGAATCTCTGGCCATCATACGGTCAGGGCTGTACAAATTGATCCTTCGCCGGTCATAATAGATTGATACACTAGTCAGTCAGCTAGCGATCCACTTATGAACGAACGTTTAAGATTTCGTTAAGTAAGTAACAGCTCCAACTCTCAGAATTTGCATATTTACACAATATTATATAATAATACGATGGTTTATTTTTTTAGTATAATCTCAAGTATTAAAACAAACATTATTGAGTGGCGGTAAACATTCACGAAACTATCAAAAAAATAATGGTAGTCAAGATGAACGTGCTATCACCACAAGGCCGAAATAGAAGCGGTTGAAATGTGGCGTAATCAAGTTTGACAGAATAAGTTTGAAGACGAAGAAAGTGGAAAGGGAAACGAAGATATCTTCATTCTAAGGCCATAGCTATGGGCTCTGATAATCTATCGTCAGATTCTATGACTTTAAATTCTATTAAAAAGTGTTATGCATTTTAAAAAGATCGCAAGATGACGGTTTTGGAACAGCTGGAAATCAATAGATATCAATGGTCACACGAAAGTCTTTCGCCTCTCCTCAGACCATTGCGAAGGGCTAAAGCATTGAAGCTTATTAAGCATTATCAGGCTTGTAAGTACCGCCTGTTTACCTATTTTAAATTTTAATTTAGTTAATTTTTTGCTAGTATGATACAAGCTAGGTTATTAAAACAGAAGAGAAGATCTATTGCGTACCTTTTCTATACAGCTATATATAGATAAGCGAATGTACAATGAAACATAGTTCTAATGATGGCGTGAGCCGAAATAGGTATCAACTATATCTTTAAATTTTGTAGAACTAAAATACATTGCTGTTTTTTTCACCGTTTTATAATGGAGTTCTACCAAGTAAATGCCAATTCAATCAATAAATTTAAAAAGATCGTTTAAATAAAATAAAAAGTATAAATGTTTGACTCAGCAGTGACTTTCGTGCGCTTTGTTACCTAACGCCATGCTGCCCAAACTGAGGGCGGAACGTGTTAGCAAAATTTTTCATTTCAACATTTTATTGTTCAGGTGGATCATATGAAAAATTTTGAGAAGCAATGGTCTAACGCATACATAAAACAAGGATATTACTTGGATACAACGGGACAGGCAGTCTTAAAAGTATGGTGACATTGTCTATGATGTGTTTTGTGTTTCTCTTTGCGAATTGATCTTGAATGATTTAAAAACACTCAAAACGCTACTTTGTCCTCACGAGGCAGTATTTGGGGACAACGGGACTGATGACCATAAAATGGGACGTATTGTCGCGTTTTTCGTAATGTTTTTCTCCTCAGATTAATCTCTAATGACTTAAAATATACATTCGCATTGGCTGGTAGCCTATAATAACAGATATTTTACTTCTCTTTATGATTTAAAATTTTAAAAAACGCATTGATATCGACTGTATATTTTATTGAAGACAAATAAATGAATTATTTATCGCCAAACACTTTAGCACGTTTAACTTCTATGAGATTCACAATATCTAACAGCTGTCACCTCTAATGTAAGTTATATAGTAATATGCAAGCATATATATTACGCTACTCAACACAAAGAATTTTAATATCAGCACGCAATCTCGTCCACAGTGAAAAAATAGCTTACGATAATTTATTTTCAACTAAATATAATGCACGCGTACCAGAGTTTGTTTTTTTATTATGTTTTGGGATTTATTTTTTGGCTGCGGAAGAATTCAGCCAATGCTTCTATAATTTTTACTTCATTTTTATTTAATACACTTTTTTTCGCTAAGACAAAAACGTTTGAGTATAAAGTGAATAATATTATACACATCAGTGGTTCTCAATAAAATTTAGTTTCGGAACCTTTTTCGAATTTTTAACCGAAATTGATTCGGGAAATATTTAAAACGTAGATAAAAATAAACGAATGATAATTTAATAGCGAATAAAACGCAAGATTTATTAAGGGATTTGCAACATGCTAAAAACCATAGTTACAATATAAAACCCATCCGTGAATGTTTAGGTTTAGTAATACGTCAATTTTAATTTTAATGGGATGCGATAAGTCTAACAGTTACTCCGTCTTAAGCCTATCATTTACATAATTTCTCTGATGGAAAATTATTACTAATTGATTAGTGTTTAATTTAGTTTTCAGAATTGTATGTACAATTAATTTGTAGCAATATTTACATGTAAAATAATGTAAATTTTAATCATTTTCAGTAATAAAACTAAAAAGTGAAAAAACTTTAATTATAATATAATAAGTCCGCCGTTACAGAACCGCTTTGCATAATAATTCGCTTTTAATGTGTATCTGTCACTTCTTAATGAAAAGGCATATTTTAAATAATCAAAACTGTTTTTTAGTATTACTTATATAATTTGTTTTATGATCAGAACTGGTTTCGCTCATCGGGAGCATTATCAACTTATAAGATACAAATTAAAAATAATTTTGTATAAATATGCTTATCTGTAATTTGTATCTCATCAGTTAATATTACTCCCGAAAGCGAAACCGTTTCTGATCATAAAATAGATTGTGGAAATAGCACTTAAAGACGTGTTTTTATTATTCAAAATAATATTTCGATATGACACAAGTTCAGCCCCACCCGGTCAAAAAACCGTATCGAATATTCTTTTATTTACAAAAAATATCAATAAAACGCTTTTTAAGTCGTCAATCATTAACACAAAAAAATATATATATATTTTCAATAGAACACATTTTGAGCTATATATCGACAACTTGATAAATTCATTTTTATAATCTTTAAACTGTCACTTCTTGATGGAAAGGTATGATATTACAACAATAAAAACATTTTTTTTTATATTTATTTTCACAATATATTATTTCTCAGGACCAGTTTCTCTCATCGCGAGCATTATCAACTGATAGAATGCAATTTATAAGCAAGTCTATGTATACAAATGTTTTGAGTTAAAGTTAGCTTGATAATTTTGTTAAAAATCGCCTTATGCGTATATGAAATTATACCGCATTAAAACGACAATATTAACTGTATATCTGTGATTAAAATTGAGAATCAGAGAAATAAGAGAATAAAGAAGAGAAAAATTAAGTAAAAAAAAAAACATAATTTATCAGGTGTAAAAAAGTTACACAAATTACCATCTACAGTGTTTGTTGACATGTATGTAATAACACATATTATTACGCGAAAGATAGTGGAGCACTCACAGCGCCAGCAATCTTCAAGATTGTAAATAAGCACAAATGAGTAAAAGATGAGGAATAAATGTCACTGTGAAAACCAAGTTATCAATCTAAATACGAACATCTCCAATGAGGAAATGTTTCAAATCATATAACATATTATAGCAGATAGTTACTTGGTTATTTTAAAGTCTCATTATATTGTACGTAAAAGAACTGTACTACCTTTCAATGTGTTAATTGCCACTTCTTGTTGGAAAGGTATTATCTTTAAAGAATTAAAACACATTTTTAGTGACATTAACAAAATATATTATATTATATAAAAACCAGGGCTTTGGAGTCGAATTCATGTTTTTGATCAATTTCGCTATAATAGATAGAGCCGGTAAAAAGGCAACTCTGACTACTTTTGCGATTAAACGATTTGAAGAATATCTCGATGAACAATTAGCTGTATTGATTGGTTTATTTTTAATTTAATGCACATTAATAGGAAATGTAGGTAAAAAACTCGACAAAAAAAATCCTGTCGTGTTTTTGGTCAATATTTGGTTTTGATGTCCGAATCGGAATCGTCTATTTTTTAACGACTTCACAGCCCTGGTTTTAACTGTCACTACTTTTCGGGAAGACATTATATTTGAAAAAAATTAAAACACATTTTATTATAACACGGTGAAAAGATAGCAATGTATTTTAGTTCTACAAAATTTTGTATAAGATATAGTTGATAACTGTTTCGGCTCACGCCATCTTCGGAACTAGTAGCTATCAACTATATATTATACATAATTTTGAAGAACTAAAATACATTGCTATTTTTTCATCGTGTTATAATGGAGTTCTACCAAGTAAATGCAAATTGAATCAATAAATTGAAAGTGGCAAAAAAAATGACTAAAACTTAGACATAAAACATTGTATTACAATTTAAAAATATATAATATAATATCTCTAGTCGTCGACAAAATCGATAAGAAAATTGGAAAAAATGCTGTTGTTGCTTTGTGTGAAACCCGCGAGATCCTCTACGTTAGCCAACGACGTCAACCACTGCACCACACATCTTCATTTAGGACGAGCTTATTACAGTATAAAAAATTATATTAATATTAAAGTCTCAAAATACGCTCAATCGAATCTTTATTAACGAATCGCGTTGCACGTGTTTGCATTGTAATTCACCATACTAAGTGCCAGAGAAAAAAATATTTAATGAAAATATACACATGCTTATGTTATGTAAAACAGCACCAAGGTCCTTTGTGATGAGCGCTATTCGAAGCCAACGTCGATTACCGGGTACACGTTTTTTTAAAGCAAGCCTAGCGGGCTAATAAATGAGATAAAAAAGCAAATATTTACTAACACAATATACTACGTCTAGATAAAAATAAGAATGCTCACTGTTTACTAACAACACCCTGCATCTGCGTTCGGAAATTTTTTAAATAATACTAAACGTAATCTTTTTTTTTTTAATATATTTTAAAAAGATTTACGAGATCCTTAGCTTTAATTACAATATTTAACTATAAGTTTCTCGCGGACGATGGGTTAGCAACCGCATAACAATACATAACAAAAAATAAATATTCTAGCCATAATATTTTATTTAAATCGAAAAATCATGCAAACAATTTCGTCAAGTTTGCGATTAAAAACTCTAATATTATCTAATGGTTTTTATCTGTGCCATTTCATGTGGAATAGAAAACTCATTCAAAGTTTCCTTAAGTTATTCCAATCGAAAGAATAAAAAAGTTATCTTAAGTCATCATTAACTTAAGGCATGTCATTCTAAATTATCGCATTTTATCGAATACGGTTTGATTGTTAGATAAGATAATAGCAAAATTTTGAAATTATCTAACCTGATTTGATTTTTTTCTGTAAGTAAATATTTCGTCATAAAATTTCACGGAAATTCTATCTATTCGTTAAGACACGTTGACAGTGTTAACTGCTTATTCTTTGAGGAACTACTAACGATTCAATTAATCAAACAAAACTTTCTACTAAATGTGAATTGTTCAAAAATTGTACGATTCCACGTTTCTTTTTTATTATTCGGTTACACGGTTTTGAAAAATATTTCAATGAATAATTTGCCGGATTGGTTGGTTGATCTTTAATTTAACCCACCAGAGACGAGCGTGATCATACGGCAACAGTAAACACTATGGTCTATTTGTCCCTATTGCGGTCCTTTTTCTACCTGAACATCGCATCTTTCACTCAGTTTCGGTCAACAAGGATCTTCACCACAGTTATCCTGCAGCCGCGGCAACAAAAACAGTTTCCAAATACACTCGCGTTTTATTTTATTTTTGGTAAATTTTTTTTCTTCAAAGTGGACATTTTAAATAAGTAAAAACAATTTTCAATATTTTTTAAAACTACTTACGTAACTTTCACTAATTTATTACTTATAATAACATGTTGATCTAAAAAGATAATGTAAATATTTCAAAATATTTTCAGTGTGGCTGTATTTCAACCCCAAAGGTTAGTGTTGCCGTATGGTTATGCTCGGCCTTACCGCCGACAACCATTTTTATATGAAATTTTATTTTCTTTTTTGTTTTTTGTATGAATTCTAACCTTGGAATATAATTAATCTTTGATTTATTAATAAGATTTTACTCATGGAAAAACAATAAATATATTGAAACAAACCCGTGTAAAGTGAAGTCGATGATTTTAGAGATTTGGAGACGGATATTTTACATTTGACCTCCCGAACCAAATATTTTAACCGATGAAGATAGTGGTGATTAAGATGAAGGGGGAGTTATCAATAATTTGAGCAGGCGTCAACTTGATGCTCCTGCAGAAATGTGGTTCACACAGGGGCGAGCAGGTAGAGGAGTTTGAAAGCTACAAAGCGACGAGTGATTGTTCATGGAAATATACCAAATATTCCATGCTGACACCCGTGGACCTCTTCGAACTCTTTTTTGATGAGAAGATGATCGGACATCTTTTGGAGGAAACCTAAAAACATGCGGCCTTCAAAAACTGTCCAAATCTTTCAGTGGAGCGCGGAGAAATAAAATGTTTTTTGGGCATTTTGATATTATCCGGGTATAATAAATTACTCGGATTTTTTTACTGGGTCACAATAGATGGCATGCACAATGAGGTGGTAGCAGATTCGATGTGAAGAGATTGCTTCATTCAAATAATGAGGTATATTCACGCAGCCCATAATACCAAAATTGACGCAACCGATAAGCTTTGGAAGCTTCGGCCAGCAATAAATATTTAGAAAAAAAAATGTTTGTGACTAAGATCACTCCTTCCGTGTATGGATTTTTAATTAAAAAAATGTGAATATGGGAATATTGACATTATGACAAATGAATATTCACAACATTCATCTAAGCAATACACTTGTATACACGGTCCCTGTAAGGACGAGCGTGACCATACGGCAACATCTCTCAAATCAGCTTTTCTACAAGAAATCATTTTTTATTTTTTTAATTCATTTTTGCTAGACGTATTAGACTACAAGTTGATAAAATATAGCTTAAAATTTTTATTTTTATTTTTAGCAAAAAAAAAAATCCTCGTCTCTGTAGGGTTAATGCACATAAATAGGAAAGCTATAACGAAATACCTGACATTATCAAATTGTGTGTGGTTTCTATCGATTCTACAGTCCTGTAAAACAATAAACGCTAAAATAAGTGAGACGATGTTTCCTCTATCTTTTTTGGAACAGTATATTAATCACTTTTAAGGTGTTAACTGTCACACGGTGAAAAAATAGCAATGTATTTTAGTTCTACAAAATTATTTTTAACAAATATAGTTGATAGCTATTTCGGTTCACGCCATCGTCAGAACTATGCTTAAACTAACATTTGCTTATCTATATATAGCTGTGCAGAAAAGGTACACAACATCTCCTCTCTCCTTTACCAACGGCTTAGTTTGTTATTTAAACACAATGACACTAAATTTTCAAAATTCTAAATGAAACAATAGGTGTCTATGACAATAAGATTATGTGTGGGACGGAAGTGGTCCTTCAGGCAGCAAATTAGACCACCCCTTTGTGCAACGGCTTGACAAGTGGCGATATTATTATGTTAGTTTGATCGTTAAGAATCCTTTGTGATAATTGGTGTCTATTGATCTCCAACTGTTCCAAAGCCGTCATTCTTCGACCCTTACTACAAAGATGCAAACATTTAGGACTTTTTTTGTTAACTGTCACTTCTTGATGGAAAGGCATGATATTTTAAAAACACATTTTTTAGTACTTATTTCCACAATATATTTTTTGATCAGGACCGGTTTCGCTCATCGCGAGCATTATCAACTGATAGAATACAATTTACAAACAAGTCTATTTATACAAAACAAAAAAATTATTTGAGTTAAAGGTAGCAGGTGTACAAAACCATGAGTTCAAGAACTAGGAAACAATTTACATAAAATAATACAATATTGATACAAATAAAGTAAATTAGTATAAAAATTACGTGTTCACAATCACTTATTAAGAATTACAATTATGGTAAATCAATAATCCATTAGGAGCTCAGAACAATCAATAAGGAAGTAAGGAGTGGGAAATTTTAATGACGAAAATAACCCACACTTACTACTTAATGGAACAATTAATTTATTTTGTTCCATTAAGTAGTAAGTGTGTTTGTACGAATTTTAAAGAGAAAATTTTGTTTTTCAATACGTTTCTGGTACTTTTTCACGCGATATTTTAATTTTTGGAACCAATTTATCAAATTATATGAAAGTTGCGATTTTTTTACGCGATTTTTTTTACGCGCCATTTTCTGGAACAAATGTATCGCGTAAAAACCCCCAGTAAACCTGCGGAAATTATCATAATAAATCGGTCAATATTTCAGTACAAAATTTAGCTCATGCATAAAAATTTTAACACTGTTAACACTCATGTTTTTGAGATTAAAATATCAATATAATGCACTTTGCAATCTCAACTAGGGGTGTGGGGTCAAAAAATACGGCTTCGATATTGACTAATACGACTCCCTTCTTCGACATTAACCAACACGACCCCCACTAAAAAACTTTAATTTATGATATCGCCTGAAGGTGCTTAATGAAAACGTGGCATCCGTGTGATAGGATGCCTGAAGATGACGAAAAGCGAAACCCGGGTCGTGAGTGACAAAAAAAATTGCAAAGTTTTAACCATCCTAATTTAAAAAGTTTAATTTTGTCGGATTTTTTCTACGTTTCCTATTTATGTGCCTTAATAAATTAAATATCAACCAATACAACACACTGTTCATTGCTATACGTTTCAAAATCGTCTAATCGAAATAGTAGTGGCTCATTTTTCACGACTCCGACTCCGGCAAAAGCACCGCGATTCCACAACCCTTGTCTCAACATTGCGACGTTAGCACATAGTTTCCCAACCTGAGGGTCGCCAACTTATACGGTCAACTAAAAAAAAAATTTTTTGTATACTTTTGGATTGTATGGGGGTCGTGGGTCACATGGATTTTATGAAAAGAGGTCGCCACCCGAAAAATTGATGAAATAACGAATACAGTAGTTGTTATGTTAAATACGTGTTGAGAATGATCACGTCATGTGAGTATACAAATTAACACAGTGTTGTTTTTTAATATTAACGATATTAAGGCGAGAAAGTGGGTCTCGGCAGATTTCAATTCACTTCAATATGTGTGTATTTCTATGCTTCATTCTTCCTACGGATATTTGACACAAATGACGGAATATAAAATACTCTGATTAGATTTTTTGATATAGCTATTCCTGTTCTCAATACTGAGCATATGGAATCTCAATGAAGTGTATTTCAAGCGATTTTTTCTTGTTATTATTCAATTGAAAGGAATAAAAATTAATTTACTTAACCTGATGGATGGATCTTTAAACGTACTTTCCTCTAAAAACATTTCTTATAATAAAACGATTCTTCGACAGGACACACACTGATATTTATAAGAAAAGTTTAAAAACATTTAACCATAACTGTAAACGATTTATACATCGACTTTTCGTGATTTCTTCGAGTGTTCGAACTATCACTTGACAGGTGTCAATAGTTTCAGGGTTGCCAAAATCACTTTTCTTCAAAATTCTTCAAGAAAACCTGCTTTTTTATGATATAACATTAAACGATTGGAGAGTTTATTAATTATTTCTGTAAATAAAATTAAAAATAAACATCGAAAATTAACTTTTTTGTTAAAATTTATAGCTGAAGTGCTGGGCACAGTGAAAAAACCCTGATAATAAAAAATGCACTTACCTTTTAAAAAGTGACGACTTCGTTCTACACCATAGTAGTTAAGAATATTGAGCTTTTGAACTTACCTGAAAATAAGAATAGAAAATTTATTAGTTAAATGATGCAATATAAACATTATTAAATATTTTAATGTATTGTAAGCAGGGCTGTAGAGTTGGAGTCGGTGTCGTTAAGAACGAGCAACTCCGACTGCTATCTCGATTAGACGATTTTGAAAAATATCTCAATGAACAATACGCCGGATTGGCGGGTTGGCCTTTAATTTAATACACATTAATAGGAAAGGTAGGAAAAACTTCGCAACAATAAACTTTTTTTTAATTTATGATATCGACCGAAGGTGGCTGATGGAACTACAATATCAAATTTGAATTGTTACAACTCTGTACAACTCCACATGTTTTGTCACTAACAATCCAGGTTTCGCCTTTACGTCAGGCATTCCATCGGACGGATGCAACAGAACTGACTGTCATTTCTGTTGCATAGATTGCCTGAAGATGCCAAACGGCGAACCCCGGGTCGTTAGTGACAAACCATGTGAAATCGTACAGAGTTGTAACAATTCAAATTTGAAACTATTTTTTAAGTCGATGTCGTGCTGTCGGTCAATGTCGAAATCAGAATTGTGTATTTTTAGAGACTTCGCACCCCTGCGCACGACTGCAGGTTACTGTATGTAGATATTTGAATCTCAAAAATATGAGTGTTAACAGTGGTAAAAATTTCGCAGATGAGTTAAGTTTCATATTGAAATATAACCCGATTTTTTCTAATAATCTCCGCGGGTTTACTGTCCATAATTCAGTATTGAATTATCGTTTAAGTAATTGAATAATCAGGGAATGGATTACTTTGGTGTAAGAAACAGCTCCTCCGGGAGTACGATAGATTTTTTTAGTTTTATATACGAAGTCGTGTTTTTATACAATATCAGAATTGGAATCATGTTTTTTTAACGACTCTACAACCCTGATTGTAAGCATTGAAATCAACGAATGTCACCTCAAATAATTAACCGTCTAAATCAAAATTTAAAAAAATACATCAAACGGCTCATGATTCACATGCGAATGTATCCGATGAACATAATAATTATATGCTCCATACAAAAATAATAATTGTTTTGATTTGGGTTAGGTGTAGTATAGTGAATATTATAATTTTATTTCAATTGTGGCCGCAATACATTTGTAGCAATATGTAATTATGCCTTTTTGTATTGATGCCAAATCGTGAATGTTATTTTACGTATGAATATAATATGTTTATAAAGCAATTTACAAGACACGAGCTATCACAAAAAAATGCAAAAAACACACAACATATAAAAAAATTACGTCAAATATTTTTTTATATAATTATAGTAAAAAGTATAATACGAGATTTTTTTCTTTATTCAATACCATAAATGTAATGAAAATAAAACTTTTTCATTGTACATATAAAAATTTCAATCGAGATTAATTCACGCCCAATAAATTGATGAATTGTTTCGTTAATATTCACCGAGAGGTTAAAAATAGTATTAAATAAAAACTAATCCTGATCATAAAATATATTGTGGAAACAGTACTAAAAATGTGTTTTTATTGTTTAAAACATTATACCTATCTAAAAAGAAGTGACAGTAAATATCTTAAGAGTAATCACTGTTAACTGTGATTTCTTGATGGACAGGCATATTTTAAATAATAAGAACACATTTCATTTGATCAGTTATCATCAGTTGATAACGCTCGCGATGAGCGAAACCGGTGCCGATCAAAAAATATATTGTGTAAATAAGTAATAAAAAATCCTTAAAAGTAGACAAACCTGAATAAATATTTTTCAGTAACAATAGTTAACAATAAAAATAAAAGTATAGTCGCTCTTGTTTTGCGAATTACGCTGAGAGCTCTGTCCTCACGTGTGGGTGATAGTGAAAATATTATTGTATATATTGAGATTACCAACAAAGTATTTTACTAAATTTATGTATGAACACTTTGGCATATTAAAAATAACGCGTATATTTTCAAAACTTGCCCTTATAAATTACATTGTATATCTACGGAACGCCCGCAGTTTCCAACATGACATACACAAAAGCTACATTCCACAAGTTTCCAATTACACATAATTATAAAATTATTTATATATATATTGTTGCAGCCCGCCGTAACGCTTTGATAACAATACGAAATAACGCTTCCTTGCTTCTGTCATCGGCCTTAGTCTCGTCATTACAAACACTATAGGGTCATACAAAATATATATAAATGAATCTTTGTTTGTTTGCTTGTATGTATGTCCTTTACGTATTGCCACATTAAGAATAAAAACTGTTTGAAACTTTCAGAATATCTCCTTTCAACCATTGCAAAGGTTTCTGGATTACTACAACCACATGACAACATATGTGAAATTTTTATTAACCCTTACAAAAACTCTAACGCCAAACTGTCAACCGTGTCACACTTTGAGAATGGCATTTTGCATACTGTCAATTGTTCATAAACGTAATTCGATTTTGCAATAAACTTTTCACTGAATGGAAAACTTTTTTTAAAAACATTCACCCAATTCAATTACTTTGATTCTAATCAAGGACTATTGGTGTTTTAAATATGTATCTAGGTACCACCTTTGCGAAACTCTCATACTTAATGGCTATGAATTTTTAATGAAATTTTGCAAACCATCGATCGTAAGGAGTAGTTCACTCTGTTTGAGTGGCATTGCAACGCATGTCGGGTACACGCTCGTATCATAAATATATGTATTGTTTCCACCCGCCGTGGCGATTTGATAACATACATGGTAACTATTCTGTTCTGCTGTCATCGGCCTTAGTCTCGCCATTACAAGCACTATTGTGTCATACATCATACATATTATATTATACACCCAGTCCTTTTTTTACGCGAATTCGATTATACGCGATTATTTTGGACGGCACCGTTTCATTTTTTACGCGCTTCACTCGTTTTTACGCGACTTTTTCCCCAAATTGTTTTTAAGAAGAACTTGTTTAAACACAATGCATTTTTTAATTCGTGGAATAGCACTTTTCTCGGCTATAAATTTTACCACTTTGAATTATTATGTCAAATAAATGCCCTCCAATGACGTCCAAATATTTTAAATGTTAAAAAATAAATGCCATCCGAAGATAAAAATATTACTCTTGAAGTAAAAAGCATTTAAAAATAAAATAATTTACACTTGCATTAGTATTTTAAAAAGACAGTTTTACCTTGGCTTTCATACATATTCCGATATACAAGAGTCCGAGAATTAAGATTCATACAAAATTCAATACTTTCGTTCAAAAAATCGCAAGAGAAAAAATATATTTTTATAGTCTCATTATATTTTTATAAGCAATAAAGACATGAAAATATATTTTTTTTTTGCACGAATTTTAAAGAGAAAATTTTGGTTTTTCATACGTTTCTGGTACCTTTTCACGCTATATTTTAATTTTTGGAACCAAATTGTCAGATTATACGAAAGTTGTGATTTTTTTACGCGATTTTTTTTACGCGCCGTTTCCTGGAACCAATGTATCGCGTAAAAAAAGGACTGGGTGTATTCATTTCTCTTTTCACTCTGTTCAAATATAAATATATCTCGATAGTAATACATTACTCTTATCGCATTAAACAAATCTTTAAGCATTACTACTTTTTAGAAGTATGACGAGGTGTCGCGCAAAGGTTGTCCACGTGTAAAATGTCAACTCCTAAAAAAACGCTTTACTTTTGATTATTTAATGAATAACGTTTTAATAACGATTAATTGAGTTTTTTATTATGACTAAGAAGTGTGATATCAGATTACGTACACGTCTAAATTGCTGTTCTTACAAACTTTGAACGCAATTATTCATCAAGATTGTATGTCAATGGTACATTTATTTTTAAGGCATCGCGTAAAATAATCAATTGACCATCTTGGTGTACAAATCATTTCAATACGTCGTGAAAAATATGATTGATTTCTCCTCTCCTCTCTCCTATTCGTCTCCTTCATATTTTATGTATAGAATTATGTTTTGTATAATTGTTGTGTCATTGATGACAAACGTAATTCGCTGCAGAGCTGAGCAATTTACTATGAATCCGATTTACGTAGACACCACGCCCATTATAATTATATATATCACCCCACACACTATACTAACACATGCGTACGTATGCATCAAAGTAAACACATATACACGTATGCATATATCTACAAAACGTAAGGAAATGAACTGGGAAAGTCATTTTCAGTTGCCGATGTTGTGTGTATTTTGAGATTAACAAATCTATGTGGGGTTGACGAGCAGATCCGCTCTCTGCCTTAAACGATTACTCAGTACTATCTCATCATAATTTTGTAGATAAGAAATCATAGGGCTTTAATGTCAACCTACATCACTGTGAAGTTTTTGAAAAATTTCACGAACGAAATCTATTTGATAAATATATTATACAATTAAAAAAATCTGGCGAGCCAAATTGTTCATTGATACAACATTATTTTGCGCCCCGATACATTTGAAATTACTATTCGATATCAATATTTTTGAAAAACACATTGATTGACGTACGGCTTTTCGTACAGTTGGAAAAATGGATGCACATTCAAACGATAATTGTTTTTTTAATTTGTTAACTGTCACTTCTTGATGGACAGTAATTTTATTTAACCTGTCGAGTGACATGCACGTACCGGTACGTGCGCGAAAATCTTGTTCAAAAGAATCATGTACGTTTGGTCTGCATTTTTTTAATTGATATATTATTTCAAAAACGAGTATGCTACTGTCATCTATGAAATATTTTTGAATACTTTTAGTCGATATTTTACAGATTATGCTTTTACCGATTCAAATATATTATACATTGATTATTCTAGGGAAATATTTACAGAACGTTAATTTTATAAAATCAGTTGTCGACATCAATATATAAATTATCAACATGTTGATAATGCTAGCGATGGGTGAAACCGGTGATGATTTTATTATTTTATAACCGGCAGTAGTTTTTGGTCAGGATTGTATGGTAATGATGGCTATGAGAATAAATCGATTCAAGATTCAACAAATACGATTACTTTTTAATGTCAAGGTAACTTTAAATAAGTTTTAACAATGTTGTCGTGTTTTAATAAAAATTATATAATAATATACTATTTAAAAAAAATGATAGTTTATCTATAAAAATCCAACAGAGCATATAACCTAACTGTCAGATAGAATAATAAAATACGCTAATGAATGATCGATCTAACTCGGTCACCACGATTACACTTGACAGAAATTGAAAGTCAACTTACTGTACTGTGTACGTCAATTATTATATACATACAGCTCTACCGAAAGTCGTGATCGAAACGAAATAATAAAATGATTGAGAACACAATGACGTCATAACAATACACTTAAAAATAATTAATTTAAAAAAAAATATTTATATGACAAAAATTATTTTGTAATGAAATATTTTAAGTATGTTCTACCATAAACAGACATCACTGGTATGATTGTAACTATCAAGTCATGTGTGAAAAGACGTTCAATATTAACCAACGTATTATATGTGCATGATTTTTTGTGTGTAAATATACTAAATGTAATTACAATGAGTGTGGTGTCTACATGAACCAGATTCACTGTGGATTGCTCAGCTCTGCAGCGACTAACAATTTTCAACACATCAAGCATGTTTTATGACTACAAACGCGGATTTTACTTTTCGGCATCTTACTTAAAAACTGGCAATTCTTGGTTAAAAGGTATTATATTACTTAGAAAATTATTTTTCGTTCACTATTATACAATACTATATTTAAAGTTTCTATCACCATGACCGTTGCCATTCAACATATTTAAGGCAAATATCGAACTGTTGAAACTCTGTACGGTTCCACATGCTTTGTCACTAACAACGCGGGTTTCGCATTTTGGCATCTTCAGGCATTCTATCACACGGATAGAAAAGAACTGAAACACAATAGACAGTTTGCATCCGTTATTTGTAAACAAAAGGAATTAACTACAAACACAGACCCTAAAAATGGGATCCAAATATAAATCAGAAATAACTTTAAAAACTATTGATTTGATTATAATGACACCCAATTTATATATGATTAGTTTTATCAACAAAGAAATACCGTTATCGAATCTTTGGTAAATGCGATTTTGTAATTTTAAATTTAGATATACCTACTTATTCCACACCGGTGATTAATGGTAATATTAATACAGAATTCATAATACTTACATCATTCCTTTAAGAAATCCGTAATATGCAACGTATTTAAGGTAATTATCAATTAAAATAAAACACTACATAATGAGTTGACATGATCTTCATTTTTTACTAGTTTATTGAATTAATACGGTAAAAAATCAGCGGTTCTCAAAGTGTACAAAACGAAGTCTCCCAGCTCGCGCCGTGGCGCCATGGTACGGCGTGGTTCAGCAAAAATAATATAACAATTAAATTATTTACCACTACAAGGAAAACGGCAACAAAAAATGACCCTTCGCCGAATTCTACTACGTCAATCAATGGCCACAGGTGGTAAGATTATTAAAAAACAGGTGAGCGATTACTGAAAATTTATCATTTAAAGTCAGGCGCTAATTTCCCGAAGGTCACTTCTCTACCTAAACACTACATAAGCGTAAAAATATTGGTTATGTCAAGAATATTAGAATAGTTAGGTAAGTTCTAATGCCAATAATAATAATAAAATAAAAAAATATGTTAATAAACCTCCCCTTCAGGAAACGACATGAAGTTAGTGACTTGTTCTCCCAACATATATTATTAGTTTCCAATAAAAAGTTTTTACGTATTTTTTAATGTCAATACACCCGGGCCTTGTATAACACGGTTATATAGTTCCACAAAAACCTCGTTTAATACAAATCCGTGTTACACAAGGTCTGAAGTTCACACAAAATTAAGTAAGATAGTTTGTATAATGTACGCTATTTTTTAAATTAAACAGATATACATTTACATATTAATTAAAAGAAACTTTAATAACATAATATACCATTCATTCATCATCGCTATCACTTACAATTCTAATTGTTTACTCTTTTTCGAGATTGGTTGTGAGTTTTCATCACCGGAGAACTCAAATTATTTTTTAGCCTTAAAAAAATCGTAAGCAATTGTCTGCTTTTAGCGTATAAATCTTTAATATTTCCTTATAAGATTCCTAAATATTTTGTAATCCCCTCTTGAATTTCGAACTCTTTTCCATTATAGGATCGTTATCAATTAATAAATTCTAATTTATTAGCCAATTTTAAGCCGTCTTTTATTGTTTTTAATGTAAAACGTGTAGCCACCTCGCTGCAACTGATTTCAAAGTCATTAACTGTGGTATGTTCATTCAAAATTCAATTGTAATTTTTTTTCCCTTAAACCATGTTACATAAAGCGTGGTGTATAAAAATATGTCACAATTATACATCGGTGTTGTGTAAAACCGCGTTGTATAAAACCATGCAATGTGAGGCCTAGGTATACAATCATCTTCTTAAAAAATATCAAATTTTTTGCGATCTGGAACAATACAAAATTAATTTGTCGACCCCTACAATAGATGAATAAAATCAACTCATCTCACATGATTCAATAATTACATTACTTATTTATGGCCCCTTAAATAAAACAATTTGTTGATAATTTTGCAGCGCTCACATTTCATGAAATCTCACAAGTATAGTATTTATAAACACTGCAACACATACTTTCATAAATCAAGTAAGAATTAACTTTTAAGTATTTTCATTAAACCAGTAATGCTAGAACCGTGGGGATATAAACATCGTAATGGTTCACATAAGATATTGGAAAAAATATGCAACGCATTTATAATGTTCTAAAAATATTATTTAGTCCGGACCGATTTCATTCGGTTTATATTTTAATTAGAGACATTAGTAAGAAATATTTTACTAAATTTATTTGTGTCTCAACAATTCAGAACTCGGCCAACAATACTCAACACGTATTATTTTAATTAAATTAAAAATTAAGGGAAGTTAATTAAATATTGTGCTAACTTAATAAATTACATAAAACACAATGTTTATTACTATTTCCACAATTTATAGTATCAAGACCGGTTTCGTTTATTGCAAGCATTATTAAATGATACAAAAAAAACTAAATCAAGGCAATTAATTCAAACATTTAGAAAAATTTCTGAGTACACAAATGGAATGGTTCAATAGCTTATCAATTTTAGTTTTAGTTTATATGTATGAATCTATTATATGCTTTTTATTGATAGTAATTTTGTGATTTCAACAAAGTGACAGGGTTGAGGAGTTGAAGTCTGAGTCGTGGAGTCACGGTGTTTTGGTCGGAATCGGAGCCGTATTTTTGGTCAATGTTGGAGTTGGATTCGTGAAAAACCAGCGACTCGATTTTGAAAAATATCTCAAGGAACAATTTGCCAATCTTTATTATAATGCACATAAATAGAAAAGGTAGGAAAAAAAGCTGACAAAAGTTTTTTAGTCAATTTGTTGTTTGACAATGTCGAAGTTGGATTCGGAAACATATTTTTGGTTAATATTGAAGTAGGAATTAGAGTCGAGTTTTTTAACGATTCCACAGCTCTGGTTAGTATATTAGTAAATTATTTATTTATATAAAAATAAAGTGTAAAACATTTTTATTTAAATTTGTGTGTTTCTAATTGTGACATGTGTTTTTCCACTTTGTCTAAGCTAAGAAGCATCTACAGTCGAACTGTATCTTATGGTTATTTATTTCTGATTCTAATGCGTAATTTAAAAATTAAAAGTCAGATGGCAGTATTTATTTTTATTTGACGCGAGAAGGTTGGTTACTTATGATAACAAAATTAATGGCAAACGTTTGCTGGTGAAAATTCAAAGGGGATTAATTTTAATAGTAGTGAATTTAATTACTTTTGGATTGAAATTGAATAATTGTTTCAAATGATACTTTAACAACCGGTGAGTAAGGTAAGTTCGGATGTAGTAAATCGACAGTTAAAGGGGTTTAACCAGAGATAACCGGTTATTAGTAATATGTTATTAAAAAAAGACTGGCGAAAGTGTGCACGGCGACATAACTCACAAGAGATGTCTCGATCGCACTATTTTTAGCCAGTGGCAAAGTGGCGCATGAATTCGATCTGCTATGTATAATTCGCGGGTTCAAGTATCGACGAAGCTAAAATGATTCATGTTTTATTATAATATTTTCAGACATAGGGTAACAGAAACAGTAATAGGCCAGTGAAGGTACTGATTGTCTTATTTAAAATAATATTTTAAAAATCAATACTGCAAGTAATGTTTGTGTTATGAAAACTTATGAAGATTAGTAATATAAATCAGCTAATGATTAAAAAGATAAAGACTGCAATATTTGTATTTTAAAGCAATAACTATCAATATACCGGCATCTACCCTCTCAGCAGTTGAGACGTTAGCAGTCAGTTAACCAGTATGTAAATTGCTGTTTTAAATACATATTCTTCAGGGTACTCAACGTTGTATTCTTCATTACCCATCCTGTTTCAAACTCTTTCTTATAATATAAATGCTGCAGTATAGCAAAATAATGGGTGTTTCAGTTTTTTGTCATGAATACATTCCTTAATACAGTGGGTGATCGGTTAACAAACATAATATGTTCCAAGACTATGTTCGCTATCCGAAACGTTCGTTAACCGATCATCGATTTATCATAGATTTTTATCTGGAAATGACATTAGGGATCGAATCAAAATCGCGCCATTATTAAAATTCTGCCCAATGTAAAACGTCGATTAGTTTTACAGTATAATAAGTGGATTAGAAAGATTGATTCGTTATACAAATATGGGTTGGTTGTCAGATTTGTTCGCAGTCCGAACTGTTCGTAAACCGATCACCCACTGTACTTTATTTTTGCACTCAAGTGTACAATAAGTTAAAATAAATAATACACTAAGCTATTTATAACTAGTAGAACTTTTCATTTTGAAAATAAAGAGGTAATGAAAGAGCTTTAGCGGATTGAGTTCTATTTACTTTTCATATGACGAATTGAACTCTTGGAATACTTTGTAATTAGCCAAAGATTCCGACCAAGTCAGCATATATAATATATTTCATTATTTTAACCATAATGAAAACGAAATAAAAGAAATCAATACCAAAGAACTGCACGTATCGGCCTCTTTCCAGACAATAGTCAACCATCCGAAAATCTTGCATAAAATAAATGACTAAGATACTCTTTGACCTCACCGCTGTGACAAAAGATTAATTCTACAGTATTTGGAAATAGCTTCACTTTACGATTTTACATATTAATTGTGTTTTACTGAAGACTAGCTCATGATCGTGTGTGGCCGACTACTGTATTTGTCACCCTACTACAAGATGTTTTAAAAACTACTGTTTTCAATACAAGGCATTGGCTTGGTGCCCAATCGCTTCATGTTCTACTGTTGTTTTGGATTATTTCCTACTGAAAGTAAATTAATAAATTTCATAAGAAACATGCCCTTGGAATATCTACCTATAATACCTATAAATGACGTCATACGATTTTTGGGTTTAGCGAAACTATAAATTTACGGCTTTTAAGTAACACTGAAAAAAATGAGAAAATCCAGGTATCCATAAATACCACGATATCTTCAAATAATGTTTTATTATTATCACTTCATAATATTGATTTTTCGCAATTAAATCTTAATTCTCCTAAATTGTTCTTTTCAGGACAAAATATTCAAAATCTCTATAATATAAACGTGGCATTAGGCAAAATATTATTTTATAAAAGTTCTTTTTCCACTTGGGTCATATGAGCCACATTTTGCAAGAGCTTTCAGCTCTTTCATACATAGGCGTTAAGTCATCATCATTTTAATTTACAAATAAAATAGCCCAAGCTACCTATGTGATCAAAATTTCAATGCGTGATGTTTTTTTTCTTAGCAACGCCATTAGTCCCAAAAATTTGACCTTGAAGAAAATATTATCATGGCTTTTTTAAATTCCAATCTATTTAAGGCCCTATTATTTTTTAAATAAGTAACAACAACAAACGGAACAGCCTAAAAATTTAATTGCGCATGTTCATGACTTTGTATTGTACTAAATGATTTCAAGGCGACATCTATGCCGCGCGTTTGTAAGTGTGTGGCGCCACCTGTTATTCAATAAGCGAATCAATTAAATTCATTTTATCAAGAGCAAGCAATTTTCCATTTTCCGATTGTATGAAGCTAGGAACTCGTTCATTTATTTAATTGCTACGTTTATAATAATTATTTCAGCATTTCTATCCTCTTGGAATATTGAAATTTCTATGTGACGAAGAATTTGTTCAGTATCAAAGATACAGCTGATTTTGTACTAAGGCCACACTGCTGAAGCCGAAGATTTTGTAGTTTTATATGGAAAAAAGGCGCAAAAAATGACAGTTGTTAACACAATAAAGGTGAGTCTATTCAAGTAGATGTCTCTATAAAGCTTTCAGTATAGGGTCAATAAAAAAGAGGTTTAAAAATATACATCGAAATAAATCAAAGAATGCAAGAATTATCAATATGCACGTATCGGGTGTTAGTTTATTAGAACAGAGATTCCGAAACCCAACAACTGCAAATACATGGTTTTTTGTATGTATGTTTTTTTTCAATTTTTAGTCAGTTATTTCAAAGTATATTATAAGGTGTTAAGAAAGAATCGTAGATTAAATGCAAAATTAATTTAAATTTCTGGTGTATTAGTAGCAATGTATTTTAGTTCTACAAGATTTATAAGATACTTAGTTGATAACTATATCGGCCTATCCATCAGCAGAACTCATTAATTTAGACACAATTTGATGAGAGTAAAATAGCCAAAATAGCTATCAACTATATATTTTATAAATACTGTAGAACTAAGATATATAGCTATTTTTTCACAGAGGAATAATGGAGTTCTAATAAGTAAAAACTAATTCAATCTTTTGAATAATAAAAACACATTTTTAGTAGTTATGTACACAATGTACTTTTTGATCAGGACCGGTCGAATGCTCGCGATGAGCGAAACCGGTCCTCATCAAAAATATGTTGTGAAAATAAGTACTTAAAAATGTGTTTTATTATTTAAAATATCATCAGGAAGTGACAGTTGGCACCTTAAAAGTGACTTATTCAATAAATAAAAGATATGTTTTTTTCAAAGATATTTGAGTTTATTATTAGATATTATCCGTGCATTCAAATGACGAAATAAAACTTTAAAATATTTTATAAAAAGCTACGCAAAACTTCTTAATTTTAATAGAAAAGTCTTCATTAAAATAAAACTGACACAGTAATTTTCTATATTTTCATTTGATGTATATTTGTAGTATAATATATTTTTAATAAAGTCACTTAACTTTTATAACATATACATCTAACATACCATAACGCACCTAACCCAATTTTCACTTCACTTCTAAGTAACAAACATTCAATGAATGGGTAATTGTTTTTTAGATTCTTAACAAATAAAAAATGGACTTAGACCCACACTCAACTATCCCAAAATTTTCTAGCCACACATTGTTTTTGTATTCATGATAAAAAATTAGAAAGTAATCAAAACTTTTCCAGATAACAATTTATCTATTTTGTTTGGATTTCGTATCTCTATTACACTCAATCACTATCAACTGGACATGGCTAAGAATTTCCTGATTCAATGCTCATGTAGAATAGTAGATATATATACTTCCTAATCAAGATGGATCTCAACGGCGGAAAAAACTTTTTTTGCGATTTCGTCCACACAATAGGCAAAAGAGTTTCAGGGCCAAGTTCTAAAGCACAATTTTTCATAATTTATGATATCGACTGAACGCGCATGGTGGAATTTCAAATTTGAATTGTTGAGACTTTGTGCGATTTCACATGTTTTGTGACTAATGACGCGGGTTTCCACTTTCGGCATCTTCAGGCATTTAATCACACAGATGCAATAGAACCGACATCTGGAATCGTGCTAGTTTTTAACAATACTCATACAACAATACTAACAAATACAACAATAATATTTTCAACAAATATATAATTCATCACTTTTAAAATGTCAACTTTGACTTCTTGGCAGAAATGCATTATATTACATTAATAAAACTCAATGTAAAGTATTATTTCTACATTTTTAAATTAATAATATCAATCCCCTGGTTTCGCTCATCGCGAGCATTATCAACAAACTACAAGCAACTTTAAATAATAGAAACACATTTTTTAGTACTATTTCAATTATATAAATCAGAATCAGTTGATATTGCTCGTGATAAGCGAAACCGGTCCTCTTGATCATAAAATACCACACACGCAACGTGTTTTTCTTTGCATTTTTACAAATTTCAAGCGCCTCAATTGAAAAACCCTTTATGTATTATAAGAGCGACTATGGGTTGAGCAAGACATTTTAAAAAATAAATAACTACTCAAGTTCTTTTTTTTTTTTTTTTGATTTGGTTGTAATTTTAAAAATCAAAATTTGTAGTTAAAGTAAAATTAACTGATCAACCGGAAGGTACTTAAAAAAAATACCGGTTTACAGGATGTGTAGCGAGGCGGCAAATTTGCATTTCCGATCCTCGGTAATATGGCGGTATTGGATGGGTAAAGTCGAGTCAAGTCTGTCGAATGACGATTGATGTACAGTCAATAATAAAACTATTATTGTTATTAATTGCTAATGTAGTGGCGCATTGGGATGCCATGCCTTCTTGTACGTATTTTTGCGGAATATTTCGTCGACACACTGTTATGTTGTGTAACAATAAGTGACTAACGAATTGACACCCGAAGATCGAAAACATCACACATAAAAAAATAATTTGAATACAGAAAAATTGTGTTGAATTTTGTGTAACTCATAACTCTAATCTCCTTAACGAAAAGGCAACCTAAGAAAGTGCGTTTTCGTTGGTATATAATATATATATATATAAATCAATGTACGTGTCTCTGTTTGTCTTTTATGCATTACTACACCATTCAATAGATCGTTATGAAAATTTATAAATTTCTTTAGTACACTCCTTCGATGGTTTCTGGCAAACCATCCCCCAAAAAATCAATACATATAATCTAATATATATATATTATTGCTATTAACATTTGTTGATACTATTAACAATTAAATTGTTTGGTATCAAAACGATTTTCCTTGAATTTCTTTACTCTGAGATCACAGCAATGCGCAGCGGGTTAGCTAGTTTTATATAAAACCGTACCGTACCGTGGTAAGATAACCAAAAAGATTGCTTTATTATATTAATGACAATTTTTTTATATTTTAATATATTAAATTATTGTAAAGAGAGACAATAACGTATAAAATACAATAAATTCATATTAATATTTTTTAATAATCAATTCAATTTAATTAAAACGTTTTAGAGGAATAATTTGGTAACATAAATTATTACATAAATTTTAATCATACAATTTTCTCATTTGATTTACAAATATATTCATTTTTTTAATTCTAATTAATAAAACGTATGTAAACTTGTGAATTTTTTTTTAGACATTAATCAATCATAACGTTAAACACACTAAATTCGAGCATTAAATAATCAATTTTAACAAAAATATATATTGAAAAAAACATGAAATTCGCAAATCACATGTTAATTTATTGAAAAGGATTAATTAATTTTGTTTTTATTTTCAATGGATATTTAAAACCATCGTATCGATGTATTTTAACTGCCGTTGTAGTGTTAACAGATTTGCCATGTGTTATGTTACGTATTTGAATATTTCTCAGTGAATTTAAACTTTAAAATTATTATTGTATAATTTAATATAATGTTTGTATTATATAAACAATCATAACGTCTTCCCGAAAGAACCGTGGTGAACATCCATAAGAGCTACGGGACTCTGGATAACCAGAGTAGATACAATGAGACTGGCAGGACACAGAATCACGAAGGAATCTTGTAATGACCGTATGTTCTGAACAGGAAGTAATTATATTTAAAAAAACAAATATTGAATATTCCACGCGGCAACACTGTAACGTTCAACCACCGACCCATTAAAAATAAAATATATATCTTTATACCAGGTCACCCGAAATAAATAAACAACACTGTTTAACAGCATCGAACGCGATCGGGTTTCGAAGTGTTGGCAGCTAAATCAAACGATAAAACAGTGACGATGCAATGACGTGTGAAACAATATTTTATCGTGACGCAATGGCCGTCTTCAACTTGAAAGCTAATTTATTAATAATGGTAACAATTCGCGGCCAATGACAGTCTAGTAGTACGATAGTTAGCTAGTGCAATGTGTAGATCAGCGGCTCTTGGGCAGTACTCCACAAATGAGTCTAGTGTAGAACTAAATTTTACCAAAAAAAAAAGAGATTTAATTTTTCACTTATAGAATTGTAAGCGAAATTAAAAAAAGCGATATTATCAAATTGTATGTTCCAGATATGTTTTGGAGAAGTCGCAAACATGAATTATTGCTTCTTCCAAAGTTTAGAACCACCAGTCTGCCAGTGGTAAGAGTATTAACAATATGCAACAGTATTACCTCGGATATTGACGTATTCCATATGAACGAGATTGAGTTCAGACAAATACTATTTTTTAATATATCAAAGTAGATTTAACATTAATCAAGTTGACGTCCTTGTTTTTTTCTCTTATTATTTATTCTTTTAAAATTCAATATTATTTTTTTTAATATTTTTGACTGCAAAAGCAACAAAATTATAATATATAATATTTGTAACGTGCTTGTAACAAATAAATAATTAAACAAACTACCCAGAGATCCATAAAGTTACAATTCAATAAATTGCAAAATAGCATTTTTTTTAAATGCATGTTATGATGATAGCGGTCAAGATTCGGTGAAGCGTTTGTGAGCAAAGTTGGTATTAACTGCAGGGTAAAAAAGAATTCACTCACGGCTCGGGTTTCATCTTTCGATATCATCAAGTATTTTAGTACACGGATGCACTCTAACTAACAGTAGATACTTTACGTCGCATATACATTAGACGACTTAGAATAATTATAGGCCCATAGTCTAGACCAGGGGTAGAAAACCCTACTACCTGTTGGCTTAATCATTTTTTTAAGATTTTTAAAAATTGCAACTTGGTTCACAAACATTGTGAATTGAAAATTCTTGACTGCGACCTTATGTTCATAGTTGTCTTCTATCGGCCTTCAGAATAAAAAGGTTTCTCGACCCTGAACAAACCTTTAGAAGGTTATTACTATGTGATTTAATTTTTATTACTATTTTGTTTACTATTGATATTTTCCAAAACAAATTCTGATGTAAATTTAATTTCAACTCGATAATTTTCGTAATCCGATATTTACAAACGATGTAAAGTGTTTGCAGCCAGTTTGCGTATATCCGTCTACTGAACGCTCGACGCTCCCGAACGACGAAATTCATCTGTTGAGTGACGATTGAACGATTCAATTTAACATTCATACACCCGCAGTCAATATTTTTATTAAAAAAATACTCATATCCGGAAATTTATTATTCCCTTATAATTAGTTTTCCTCAATAAATGACACGTAGAAATATGTGGCTTTTTTTACATATATAAAACGGGGATATCCAAAATATGCAGATCGGCAGTCCACCAAATCACCGCAAGTATAGTATGGTTACATATTTCATTCCGTGCGGATTTTCATGTACATATATTAGTCGTTCGGTACAAACCGTATGTGTTTGATGTATTGTAGATAAAATGTTTAAAGAGCGAACTACCATCACATGGGTCAGCGGTTAAAATTATCTGTATTGAGTTCCTTTGATAGTGCTAAACCGCAAAAATTATATCGACAATGAAAAAATCTTTTGTTATTTATAGACACTACATTATAAGCAAAAGTTATACGTTTGTCATAAATTATTTTCAATGGACAATTTGATACAAAACGCACGTATATCCAATCTCAAAATTACTACAATGATACCTCGATCCACGTTTTTCAAAGGACCGTAATTAAAATCAAAAAATGCGGGAAATGAGGAATACGGGAAAGCATAAAATAATAATAAAACATTGAATTTTAAAAAATAAAAACACATTTTTTTGTACTTATTTCCACAATATATTTTTTGATCAGGACCGGTTTCGATCAACTGATGAATTCTCGCGATGAGCGAAACCGGTCCTGATCAAAAAATATATTGTGGAAATAAGTCCTAAAAATGTGTTTTTATTATTTAAAATATCATGCCTTTCCATCAAGAAGTGACAGTTAACACCTTAAAAGTGATAAAACATTAAAATTAAAAAAAAAAAACAAAGTCTCGAAACTTTATTTCCTCAAATGATGTTTTTAAAAAATGATTAATATGATTGCTTGAAATAATCGAATAGTGTTTTAAACTTCTTCTTGTAAAATTCTTTATTAAAGAAAATCTCAAGACATTTGAGCGAACTATATATATTCATTAATTTCTTTGGTTAATATGTAAGATTCAATGTGCTCAAATTCATAAATTGTATTGGATAGAAATATGTATCTATCAAAACCGGTCAATCGGGATAATATTTGAGACGTGACATAATATTTAGATGATAGGCCGAGGAAATCGATAAATCGGGGAACGGTTAATGCGGGATTGATTAACATTGATCTTATGAGTGTTTGACGGGATTATAAAAAAATAACGACCCATCCGCGAAACCGTATTATGCGAGAACGGTTGATCGGGGTTCTACCGTACATGCTTTTATATTTTTTTATGGAAACAGATTCTCGACGAGATGATACACATTAAGTAAACTGAACGAAATTGAAAGAAATGCAAAGTCTTATAAAACCCATCAGAATTTTTACTCTATTGGGGAATGTTTGCAGAAAATTGGTAAAAGTGTTTATTCGTCTTTTATATCCTTTAGTTGCGAACACATTTTTTTGAACATTAAGTGTTATAAAATCCTTTATGTGGTTTAACAAAGAACGGGTTAAAATTTAAAACAAATACAAATACTTCTATGTGTTAACTCATTCCCTGCTGAGCATTTTAAATGATATTCCAACACTTCAAAAATTTATTGAATAATATTGGTTTGAAACAATCTTATTGAGTTTTTCAGGACAAATCAAGCAATGCGTTAACTCAAAAAAGTACAAGAAGGTTTTAACAGCTGTTAATTCATATATTTTCGGGCATCAACTATCAACACAGTAAAATCAGCGGTCTCAACAGTTGAGACGTTAGCAGTTAGAGGGTTATATTATTTGGCTGTGATGTATGCCGACAAATTCTAATGAATGCGTAGGTGTGTCGTGAATGAGAAAAGGTGCCGTAGCACTGCTAAAATGACTCACTCATAAAAGTACCTCATATTTTAACTGTTTATTTTTTTTAACTAAAAACACGATATCAAGTAGTATGGAAGTAAATTATGACAATATTTAAAAGCAATTCGGAATTTTGGAATGCACATATTTCTTTTTTAAATTTGATATCTACATATACAATATTATATTTTTTTAGTTGTAATCTAAAATATTCCATATTGTATTAATATATAAATGTGAATGTATGACAGTTTGGTAACTAAAAGATGAAAGGATATTGCATGGAAAAGGCAAGAAATTAAATCATTTACGTCTATTATCCAAGCCATTGAACTCTGAAATTCGATTGATTTTTTTGTAATGACCTTTTAGGATTTCCTTAAGATCCTAGATACGACATCAATGAAAACTTGTTGCCTTGTCTGCGTCTTGATTATATAGATACAAAAATTATATATGGCTAAATGGTCAATCGATTATAATGTACATGAAACTCGTCTGCTAGTCGTGTATTTTTTAAAAAACAACTTTTCAATATACAAAGTATGCTAATGGCTCGTGGAATGTGTATGTGGCAGGATTGACGACATGTGAGTCTTAAAAATATTTATTAATTCACCAGAATAGTTTATTTACGGAAGCGAGGGAAAACACAAAACTAATCTATTGATCGAATTGGCATTCACTTGGTAGAACTCCATTATAACACGGTGAAAAAAATAGCAATGTATTTTAGTTCTACAAAACTATTTTTTTAAATATAGTTGATCGATATTTCGGCTCACTCCATCGTCAGAACTATGCTTAAACGAACATTTGCTTATCTATATATAGCTGTGTAGAAAAGGTACACAATACATATTCTCTCATGTTTTAACGACCTAGCTTGTTGGTTGCTCGCAATAAAACTAATTTTTTCAAAAATTGTACATAAAACTAAAAAGGCGGCTATGACAATAAGTTTAAAGATCGGAAATGGTCTATTACAAAACTAATCATATTGAAACATACATATATTTTTGGTGATAATTATATATGAATCGAAGTTTTATTGATTGAATTGGCATTTACTTGGAAGAAGTCCATTTATAACACGGAGAAAAAATAGTAATTTAGTTCTACAAAATTTTACAAGATATAGTTGATAGCTATTTCGACTCACGGCATCGTCAGAACTAACGTGAACAGAACGTGTGTATAATCGAAGTTTTCTCCTGTTTTATGGATGTCAATAGGCAGACAAAACATTGCATGTATTTGTTTTAAACACGTCGTTTCAAAGAGACTTATCTATAGGTTACCACTACCCTATAGAGCAACGTTCGGGGAAGTGGGGTAAATTATCCCAAATGGGGTAAAAATTTAATTTTTGGGGGTAATAAGGAAAAACCTGAAAGGGGTAAGTTTTCAATTAAATTTTGTTTGTTCCAAAATGATAATATTATTTTGTTTTTCGTGTAAATTAATTCAAGGAAAAATGTTTGATTTACATTGATTGTCTCCTTTTCAAAATGAGGGGGTAATATTAACTAACGCAAAAATATTTTGGGGTAATGGTTAAAAAAGTTCCCCGACCGCTGCTATAGGGTGTGTCGACTGTACACAGTGTGCGAGTTTATGAAGAATATTTAGATATATACATTCGTAAATATAGTATGTCGAATCCGTGGTGCAATGGTATACTTCGTTGATTTCCGTGACGGATCTCATATATTCGAATCCGAGTACGAACATAGTCTTTAAAACAATTAATCGATTATATTTGAAGACACTGTTGTTTGTAAAATCCAAAATATAAACTGATCATATTTTTACACTATTAGGGTATATTGCAAATTTTATATAATATAAAATACAAGTATGCAGCTCGAATACGAAAAAGGTTGCGTGTGGCTATATAACATGTAGATTTCATTACCGTAAAAATGTGGAAAAATGCATTATTTGTTTAAATATGTTAGTTGGAACGATAAACCAGAATATTTGAATTTACAAACGTACAATTTTGTCGTGGTTGATGTACGATCAACATGACCAATCGGTCATGTAGATGCTCGAACCGCTGCGTAATATGTAAACATATTCAATGATTGAGTATTCTCAAAAAGCGAAACCCGTATTAAATCACGGCTAATAAACCAATATTAATTATTTTTAGAAAATAAAATTTAAAAAAATCTTTTATAAAAATTTCGGATAATACAGTGATAGCTCACATCTCGTCAGCAGTATTTAACACCGGTAAAAGCCGCTGCAAACGGGAATTGATTGAATCGCTAAATTAAAAAGAGGGCTTACTTAGATCACAGAAGATGAGCGATGGTTTTCTTAAATTGTATGGATCGTAAATACATATATCATTAGTGGCAAGTTTTTTCGTGCGTGATGATTCGGCAATCCAGCAATATCTACGTGTTAAGGCTATCTCAATATGAATTTTGACGTTCATCTTTTCGAAAATAAATATATTCAAGGACCAAATAAAACGGAATACGTGATTATTAAAAAAAGAACAATTAATATAAGATAGTAACTAGGTTTATAAGTTTTATATATGATAACTGCCACTTTTTGGTGGTAAAGCGATGTATTTAAATAATATTTAAAAAATTACACTTTTAAAGAAGTATTACAATTTTCTATTATTGAGATGAATACAGGTGTCACTCATCGCGAGCATTATCAACTCAGTTAATTCAACAAAATTAATTTTCGACATCAACACCATAATCATTAACTACAGTTGATAATTTTTTTTTTTTTTTTAATAATAAAAACACATTTTTTTAGTACTTATTTCCACAATATATTTTTTGATCAGGACCGGTTTCGCTCATCGCGAGCATTATCAACTGAGTTGATAATGCACAGTTAATACATAATGAACATAATGAACAGTTGATAATGTTAGTAATGAGCGAAACCGGTTCTGATTTTATCAATATAAACTTGTGGGAGTAGTCCTAACACATTGCTTTATTATTATATTTAAAAATGTATGTTAGGTTAATCTTTGGAAGGCCGATTGAAAAAGATTGAAGCAGATTGACTATTCCGAATAAAATCTACAAAAAACGCAGTGACGTCGAAAATTTTAAAATCAGTTTTGAGAAAAATAGATAATGTATTTATTACTACAGAAAATTTTATTGCACGTTCTGAATAATATGAAAATAAAAGCAATTTGTCCTCTGAACGTCCTTCGGTTACCAGCGATTATAGAATGCATAATTAATTAGTGAAATGTTCTCTATAACTTTAATTATTCTGTACATATGAAACAATCCTCTATAGACTAGTGTTCCCTAACCTTTTTACACATGTGGAACGGGTAAAAGAGAAAAAAATCCAAGACCAATAATACTGAAATAAAAATGTTTTTTTAAGTATTTTTTTCAATCTTATATTGTGACTGATGGACATAACTTTAACTAACAAATGTACACATAACAGTCTGATACAATTAAAATTTAACAAAAACAATATTTTATTTCAATAAACTAATGCGAAACCTGGTATTGCATATTTGCTAATATATATTGGATAATTTTGGTTGCAGTGATGTATCTGACAGTCATTATTAAGTTCCTTGTTGCTGCATTATCCTACCAATTATTATTATTTAAGAATAACTAAAAATGCAAGTAAATGTGCAGACAAAAAAATCATTTATTCAATAATTTCGCATGGCCAATTTCTTGAAATTTTGCGTATTGTTGCGCGACAGAAAATCAATATGTTTTTAGAAACAATATTATCTCCCTATTACATAGTTGTTTCTATGAAAAATAGCCGTTCTTTTTTCAAAATTTAAATTTTCTCATTGTTATGTTATTTTTTTTAAAGCACGTCAGCGCTGCCAATAGAATAATAATAAACACAAGATAAATTTATGATATCGACTGAAGATGCTTGACGTAATTTCAATATCAAATTTGAATTGTTACAATTTTGTACGATTCCACATGTTTTGTCACTAAAGACCCGAGACTATCACACGAATGCAACAGAACTGACAAGTCTGTTTCGTTGTAACAATTAAAATTTGACTCAAATTCTCCTTTACTTAATGAGTGGAAATTGATGGTATAATGTCATGACAAGACTAGCTGCTAGCCAACTGCTCGATCGGGTAGATGAGGAGCTGATTTTTACTTTGATAAACCTATTAAAAAGAAAAACATATTGGAACTCGAATCCATGAGATATCAGTCACGTAAGCCAACGACTTTGACTACTGCACCACGGATCCGACAAATAAAAATGGGAAATAATTATTCCGATTAATTTGAGCTGTATATGGTTCCCCAAACGAATAAAGCACGCGCCTAAATAAATTCATAAAAAAACACATTGTTGCCAATTTAGGAAGAAACCATTGTTATTAATATGAAGATTTGTTTGTTATTAATTATAGCAGGCACAAACAATTGACTGCAAGTTGCAATTTAGATTGCAAAATTAAGAAATTCTCACGATTATCAACTCTTTGTTATATGCAATTTATTTAATTTATAATGATAGAAAGAAAATGGCAACACTTTTGAATTTACTTTAAGTAATAGGAGACAATCTTATCTCCTCAGTGACAGCTTTGTTTTTTCTTATTGATATAGTATATTATAGTAGAATGTTTTGTTTTTTGTTTAGAAATTATAGCATATCTAGTTTGATATAAAATTATGGCGTTATTCTCTAAAATATACAATGAAATTTTGATTTCATCAATGAAAAGTTAATATACAATAATGTTATATATAATTGAATTTTTCATAGTTATTATGGTATGATGAACTGTGCTGTGCAGCATCATACAAAATTCGCATATAATATAAATTTTGCGCACTATACGACAACACTGACAAAATAATAAAATACACAAACAAAATGGCGTTAAATCCAGGCCAGTGCTAAGCCCTTAAATCACTCGTGCAGAATGTCCATCCAAAATTGATGATTTGCACATGTTGTTCAACGTTTTAACTTTCCATAGTGATTTGCCATTGTATATTAAGCAATTGACAACAAATTTGACAGATGTCACCTAAACAACACGGCTGCTATAACCTAACAAAATTCAATTTCAAAATCATCCCTATTGAACGACCCTATATTCTGTGTAAATTATCGGATAGTATTTAATTCCTTAACGTTAAAAATATTAGACAAAAGAAATTATTCTAAAAACGCAATTTGTTTTTTGTGAATAAATATAGACATGTCATTTTAATGATGTCATTAACACAAATTAATTAACTGTGTATAAACACTATCTATTTTATAATGTATTAATTACTGTTATCTCATTACATATCGTTGACCTATTGTTCATTATTTCGATGATTCGTTTGAGTTATTGTTTTAATGTGTTACCCTCTAAACTCGAAAACGGATGATTTTTCTATGGATACCCACCGTTATAAGGTTATTTATTTGTTGATATTAAAATTACATCTGATTCAATAATAACTTCTGATCGCCGTAGACGAGTGGCACAATTTCAATATCGAGATCGCTGGCATGTAAAAGGACGCTGACGTGTATTTTTGTGAACTCTCATTGCATTGTTGGTCAGTAAAATTATTTCACACGGCAAAAGCAATGTATATGTTACAGCGATATTGTAATTCAAGTTTAAATATATTTTTACTGGTGTTGCATGCAATGAAATTACATCCCAGTATATTTTCATCATACCAAATCACATTACCATTATTTGAAATCAGTCAGTCAAAAAGTTTGGTTTTTTCCTACTTTTTCTATTTATGTGCATTAAATTGAAGATTGATTTTCACGACTCCAACTCCGATTTCACAGACCTGGTTGAAATATTATACAATACTATGGAAACGTATATAGCTGTAGAATCAGTTCTCGACTTCAAAAGTCAAAACGATCGTAAGTCGAATTTCATACAAATAAAAACAATATTCATATAAATCCACAATAAATGGCTATAAAAATAAATATATGCCAATATTTAGAGGCCAATTTTGACGTATGTATTTATATGGGTCACCCACGGTCAAATATTATTTTATAATATTTTAAATAATAAAATATTTGACAGAAACTAGTGAAAAAATAAATGTTTTACTGATAAATATTCCACTGTAAATCGAAGACTGACTGCATATCTCTTTGTTTGATTGACGCCTGTCTGAAATATATAACAGATTCTCGCCGTCCTGCGAATGCAGCAAGGTTAAGGAACACCGATTAAAAGCATTACTCTTAATTTGTTGATTGAATAGGCATTAACCTGATAGAACTCCATTATAATACGATGAAAAACTTGAAATGTATTTTAGTTCTACAAAATTTATAAGGTACTAGCTGATCCGTCGCGCCTTGCTGCGATCTCAGAGTGAGGAAATTCAACGAAACTCGTTATGATAACAAATAATTTAATTTTTAACAGTGTCGTTTTGATTATATTTATTGACTATTTGGAGGGGATCAGTGGTATGCCAAAAACTTTGCTAGAGTGTACTTAATAAATTTGCAAAGTTTCATATTGATCGGATGAATGGTGTAGTAATGCATAAAGGACAAACGCACACACGTTGATTTATATATATAATATTATAGTTGATAGGTATTTCGGCTTACGCCCTCAATACTTCTAGGGCTATCAATTATATACCTTATAAATTTTGTATAACTAAAATACATTGCTATTTTTCCACCGTGTTAACAACTTTTAATCTACGTCTAACGTTGTTTCTCAATATTTCGTACCGTAACTTTGTTTCATAGTACTTTAACATTTATTCCACAAATACTTAATCTAAAATATGACAACAGGATAATGGTACGAACGACACGTCCGTTTGCTGTAAAACTGCTAAACTTTTTTTTAATGACCTAGGTAATTGACACCAATTAACTATGTCCAAGACTCATAAACTATCATTTTACACTGTTGATCTCAATCTTGCTAAGCAATAATTTGGCTTATCTTACGAATGAGATTCGAATATTTACTGAATAACTATTTTGGATAAAAATAATTTTAAATGCCAATGACTACAAAATTAAAACGTTAGTAATTTTGTTTCACGATGGATTGCAATGTTTTTTTTTTACAATCTATATAAAAAAAAGAATATACAGGGTAAGATTAAATCGTTTCGTGAGAAATATAATCGACCTAAATCAGTGATAGTAAACATTTTTTTTTATATTAGTCCAAAATTTTACAAACAAAATTTCGACATCACAATATTTTTCATAGAAATGTATATACGAACAACAACAATAACAATCGTCAGATATATATATATATATATATACATTATTTTATTTTTGATAAAAATAGTAATTCGCATTCGGATTCGCACTCATGAAAAACGATGGATTAGAGTATTTTAAAGAATATTTCAATGAACAAATTTGCCCGATTGATTGCTATATCATTAATTGAACGTATATAAATAGAAAATGTAGGGGAAAAAACTTGACAGAAAAAAACTTTTTAAATTGGAGTCGGAATTGTATTTTTTTAAAGACCCCACATTCTTGGTTATATTTCGCCACGTTCAGTAGTTTACGAATTATTTTGAATAACAAGTCATTCTATTTCTGAAATGTTTTTTTTTTTACTTTAATCGTTTATCTACAAGCCAAATTTATATATGTACCACTTTTGGCACGCGTGCCTGAGGTTCGTCAGCCGTGACCTAGGTTACCGCAACTCGGATGAATCTGTGCGAGTGCAACGTTAATAGATATTGTATTTTTGAGAATTTACGTATTTGAATAAATTTATGATTCAAATATAAATCTACATTTTTTTAGATTGGCAAGACTGCAGTTAGAGTGACGTAAGTTGTTGTCAATAATCTTCTTTTTTTAAATAAAACGTTACCTGATTTTAACAAAATTCAGAAAAATAAAACTTAACTGCAAAGTGTGTCGAAATTACATTTACAGCATTGGTAGTATAAGTACAAAACCAGGGTATTAATATTTTTAATAAGGATTGTAAAAATTTTTAGTTGGTAGAACTAATATGGTTATATATTTCTGAGCGTAAATTGTGGGCTAAAAAAAATATGCATTAAAACTAATATGGCAGTACTAGACACATTTTCACACACATTTTGTATGCAATATGGAAATATTATATGATGAAACATAAAATTTTTAAGTTGTTTCAGATATAATATAATGTGTGTCAATTATATTGCATACATGTGGTATAATGCCAAAGATATCGAAAGGGGAAACCCGGGTCGTCAGTGACGAAACATGTCGAATAGTCCAAAGTTTCAACAATCAAATTAAAATATGTATTTAATTGAATTTTACGGTTTGATGATTCTTTAAATTCTTTAAAATGTACTTTATTTTTATACTTGAAAGCTGTTTCAGTATCACGCCATCGCCATCACTTGTCAAAATATTTCGATCGTTGGCGTGTTGTCAAAATCTATTATATCACATAATTCTTGAAGAACTGGCTATTCGCATCTATAACTTCGTTATGACATTTAAATGTCAAATCAATCAATTTATCTTTTTATTTAATAATTAAACACATATACAACGTATAAAAATTGTTGAGATGTTTTGATTGACACTTTTGTGAAAGCAACTCTGATTATTCAATATAATATAGACAAAAACTGTATATTAGAAAAAATACATTAGATCATTTTATTATATATAATACTAGATATTTTTTTAATAACAATAAGCGATAGAATACTTTCTTTGGGCATTACAAAATATAAAAAATAGTTGTAAATTCAATTTTCACAAACAAAAAAATAATATTTAATTCTATAGGTAACGAAATGTATCTAACTAAGGCAATTTTAAAATAGGAACAACTTTCTGTTTTTCCCCGGATGACGTATTAACTCGTCTTGATAACCATGTACGACTTAATTGACTATGCATATGTAGCTCGGTCTCTTTCTGTTCCACTCGAATAGAGCAGGTTCACAAACGATAAGTGTGTCCAATGAATATTAGAATGTGTGTAAACAAAATAAATAATTGATAATATCTGTTATTATTCCTTGACTCATTTTCGAATTCGTTTCATTTGAAATATAATATAATAGTATGCATACAAGATAGTGCAACAATGGTTTCTAAATATCATGGGAACAAAATAGTTTCGCAATATTAAATTCAATGTTGGTTACCTCATTTTATACAACATGAATTGCTGTACGTCAAACAGTTACACGAAGTGAAATTTATTCAATGTGCAAAAATCATTATAGAAAAATACGTAATAAAATTTTTCGGAATGACGTATAGTAAATAATATGCTAGATTAATTTGCTGTGGGTTAATTTGTGATTTTTAAACAATATTTTAATCTGAATAAAATTTCATTGATAACAGCCCAAAAATCTATTAAATACGAAACAATATAAATTACATTTGTTCTGCTCCTATGGAGAGCAGTTGAAGTCTAAAAACGTTTAATTAATAGCAAAAGTTTGTATAAATACATTATTTTATATTCCTTTAAAATATATTTTTTTACCGTGCTATAATGGAGTTCTACCAAGTAAATGCCAATTCAATCAATAATATTTGTACAAATCAACGTATCGAATGCCTCATATATTTTTTAAATAACCTTGATTGATTTATATTTTTGTTGATAAAAAAATATTCCGGAGAATTAAATGACGTTTTTACAATTAGCACTCACGAAGACAAGAAAATCGTTTTTTTTTTTTAATATCTTATTGTTCGAATTTCGAATTTAGAATTCCTCCTAAGCTTCAACCTTTCCCTGTGTGAAGTAAGTGCAAATTTGAATCGGCAGTATGTCGATACATGTTTCTGTTCTTTTTTCAAATATATTCGAAAATTCAAAATCCATATTGTCATTATTATTATTCAGATTGAAATCTCCAGTACGACAAATCAGCGATGACTTAGAAAACGCCCGGTTTACTTTACTTAATCATTTTCGTCAATATTTTGTCCCGCGTTACGCTCACATTGCTACGGTTGCCGCACAATGCATCACATAATATCTAAACCACTGAATTATTCACAAAGGACATTATCACCATATTTTATGACTGGAATAAAATAAATGAAACATCCGATAGGTATGTTGTATCAATGCAAAACTACACGATGGCTGAAAAACAACAATGGTAACAAATGACGACACATGCAAAAATAGAATAGGTTTTCTTCTTGCGATAGCATTTTGTAACCTTAATAGGATACAGCCCATAAAGGAAAAACATTTACTTTCTCTGGCACATCTTGTCTACAAATGCATTTCTCAAACAGGGTTCTAATAAATGTTAAGTAAATATTTTCCATGAAGTCAGTTGGAGATTTACCGATAGACTGCGTGCGTGTGCGGTCACGCAGCAATTTTAGATCCCAGCTCATTAATCCCACATAGGCGCACAATTTAAAACAAGCTATTTGAGTTTTATTTTTTTAAGAAAAATACATTTAAATTTGAATAATTGAAGCTTTGTACGATTCTACATTTCCCGGGTTTTGCCTTTCGGCATCTTCAAGCATTGTATTACACGAATGCAACAGAACTGGCTAAAAAAATGTGGAATCGTACAAACTTTCAACAATTTAAATTTGATATTGAAATTCCATCAAACACCTTCTGTCAATATTATAAATTAAAAGTATGTACATTTATAAAATTGATTATGTCTTTCTTATTGTTTATAAGACGATTGTTTTTTGTCCTGTTTCCTGTTTTCGCGATCGCTTTATTCTGTACGGCGATTTTGACAATAAATATTTCGAAATGAAGATGAAGTGATTTTAACAAAAGAATGTTTGAAATGAAGCTGGGATTAGTGCCATTTAAACAAAAAATATAATTGCAAAATGCTAAAAAAGAATTATAGATTCATTTATCCCACTAACGGTAGTATTTTTCAACTTCTGAAATCAGGGCTGTGTGCGTTATATAAAAAACACGACTCCAATTTAAAAAATAATAATTTAGTTTTTTCCTACCTTTCTTATTTATGTGCATCAATTTAATAATCAACCAACCAATCCTACAAATTGTTCATTGAGATATTTTTCAAAATCGTCTAATCGAAAAATTGATCGGAGTTGCTCCTTTTTCCTGACTCCGAGTGCAGCCAAAACACTGTGACTTCACGACTCCGAATCTGACTCAATCAAAAACATCACGACTCCACAAATCCGACGAAATCAGTCCACAGCCTTGGTTGAAACTGCTGATAGTGTGTTGATAGTTTATACTCGAAAATATATATTATAAACTTAAGCACTGTTCATTTTTTTGTGTTGAAACTAATTTTTTATCAATATATAAACCGATTTTTCCAGTTAAACTTCAAACGTTTATTTAATACAATCTCTTCTGAACTAATATTTGATATTTTCTGTGTTGAAATATTCTTTAAGCTGTTCAGTATGAACATAGTAATAGATTAAGACTTAACCGTTAAGATGTCGTTGCTTTTAAATACACAGACATAAGCATTGATGATTAATTTCATCGGATAAATAACGATACAAAAAAGATAAAGAATATTATTTATTGATTTTGAATTGGCAACCCTGATCCCTTCCAGTGGCGAATGAAGTGCATATACCTACTTTGATAAACCCAAGGCGCAAAAAAATAGAAGTCGTTAATTTCCAAGTAACATAAAATGTCGTGAAATGCTATATAAAATAAACATTAAAACTGAATATAAAATACATGTTTCTTTTTATAATTCCCATTGGTACTCAACGCTGTACCCACCACCACCCGCTACGGCTTCACACTTCACTCACAGGATGTATTCGAAAGTTCGAGGTAAAATTCATCACGAAGTCGAAATAAGAAAGCACTTAAGTTTTTAGAACGTTAAAATAATAAACTTATTAACAAATACTTTGATTGAGACTGTCATTCTTAAAACCTCTTTCATCACATCTTAATTTAAAATAAATTCATTACATAAATATACACAATATATATTATTTTCAGTCCCCTAAGATAAACAGGGTCCAAGCGCGGGTGTCCCCTTCCTCAAAAGATATCGCATTACATTGGCCATCTAAATTAATATGCTCCAACGTGCTTGCACAAACACAACCTTTCTCAAATTTGAATTGTCGAAACTATGTACGACTCTATATATTTTGTCACTAATGACACGGATTTTACCTTTTAACATCTTCAGCCATTATATCACTCGTACAATCGTACAAGGTTTCAACAGTGCATATTTAATATTGAAATTCCTTCAAGCACTTTCAGTCGATATCATAAAAAAAGATCCTTCTCGCTTACAGTTGCATACAACGAGGAAATAATGAATAAATTGCAACTCAATATTATTGTTTCTTTTTCAAAACAATATAAAAACACGGTAATGATCACTTTTAAGGTGTCAACTGTCACTTCTTGGTGGAAAGGCATGATATTTTAAATAATAAAAACATATTTGTTTACACGGTGAAAAAATAGCAATGTATTTTAGTTCTACAAAATTATTTTTAACAAATATAGTTGATAGCTATTTCGGCTCACGCCATCGTCAGAACTATCTATAGTTAATATATAAAAATTTTGTAGAACTAAAATACATTGCTATTTTTTCATCGTGTTATAATGGAGTTCTACCAAGTGAATGCCAATTCAATCAATAAATATTTGTTTACGTTCATATACAGTAGCGATCGTTGAGAATCCGAATAATGACGTTTTGAACGTACGTATATAAACAATAGAAAAATTAATAGAGCTCACAGAAGAGATAGGTTCTCGGCATAAATCATAATATCGGACGCGACAGCTTGAAAAAATTGAGATTAGTTAGTAAAATTTAATAAAATAACGTAAGCAAACAGTAATGTATTTAATTTCAAAATAATTGTAAGATATTCATGGTAGCTCTGCCGGTTTCCCGCCACCTTTGAACTGGGGTCATATTTCTGACGATTACATCTAACTTATAAATTTTACGTGTAACATATAAAGGATAGAAAGATTTTCTAACATTGAGGTTGTATGATTATGTTGTGAATAATTATTTGAAACTAGCTACTGAATCAATGTCACTTGTCTATGTTGCAACTTGCAAGGATACTGTGCAGTAGAGATCTGCACGGGCCTAAATTTAATAAAACTACCCGGTCTGAGCCCGTTTCTTCGGGTATGGCCCGAGTCTTAATATCACACTCACTACCCGACAGAAACATCATTTATGGAGGCAGAGGAGGGGTACTTGGCCCCTCCTTAAATCAAATAAACGTTCATTTTATCTTGCTAAACCGACTCTCGTGTATAAACGAACTAATAAAATAACTCGCTAGAAACTTTTGACATATCTCTAATATAAGATTAATTTAATTTTCTATAACACTGGTAATTAATAAATCGTTTTTTGATCGGTTACCGAAAAGCTAGCTCATTATCTAAGTATAATCCAAAACAGTCGAGCCCGTATCTCAATTGTATACACCCGCCTGAACACGGTTTACGGGTCGGGCCGGGTAGAGGCCTTCGGGCTAAGCCCGGGCCCGCGCAGGCCTCCACAATGTACACACCACTCTCGGTAACATTACGAGGCAGTCGACAAAATCCGTTCTTACGCACGTAAGTTATTTTCGCCGTTACACCTAAATTACAGACATGTATTAACAAAAATTTAATTGATACTATCAACAACGCTGTCAAGTAACTAAGAAAACCATTACATAACGTCGTTACTTTTGATTTATCAATTATCCAACCGTTTTATTGCGTATACAGGTACGTAAACACCACCGTGAGTTCAGGGACACGCTGTATAAAAGTGATACAAGATATAACCATTGACGTTACCTTACGCTAAGAGTTGCGAAAACCAGTTTTCACATAGTAAGGCTGCTAATAGTTTATACAAATCGCGAATATACAAGCAATAACACGAATCAAACACCGCGCCAATTTTATTCAAATATAGAACAATTTGAATTTATTCAATTCCAGGCAATTTAACTTGAAGATCGCAATAGGTGTTGATTTTAAATTTAGAATTCAGAGATTCTTTTTTTTCCTTAGTGGTTTTATGTAACAATTAAATTGGCAACATATACAAATACCCGTTTGACCGGTCCACGCCATAACTGTCATTTTTAACTGTCATATTTCATATATAAATATCGACATTTAATACATGTATTATGTCACTATAAAATTCTAAATTTAAAAAAAGACTTACTCCATATCAAATTTGAATTGTTACAACTTTGTACGACTCCACATGTTTTGTCACTAACGACCCAATGCATGCAACATAACTGACAGTTCAGTTCTGTTGCATCCGTTTGATAGAATGCCTTAAGATGCCGAAAGGCGAAACCTGGGTTATTAGTGACAAAACATGTGGAATCGTACAAAGTTGTAATAATTCAAATTTGATATTGAAATTTCATCAAGCACCTTCAGTCGATATGATAAATAAATACATATCATTTCTGCATCAAAATTATTAGGTTCAAATTATTAAAATTAACTACAAAATTGTTATTATATACCGCTCATTGAACAAAATACTGTCATATTTTATTTTATATATATATATATATCGTGTTTATTAAATTGACAAAACTTGATTGAAAGCTAATAAAAAACAAACAGCATAAATGTATTAAAAAAAACATCACCCTTCTCCGTTTGAAATATTTGCGTAACAAAATTAAAAAATTGGTACGGAGTTACGAGGTATTGTTTGTTTACGGTAGCGAATGATAGTTCTCAAGAATGGCAACTTCAAATCTGACAACATATCCAAATCATGTTACGTAATTCTGTAAGAGACTCACTTGCCCATCAAGTTGGCAAATATACAAAACATGGTAATATTACACATTAACGGAATTTGCGTATCGTAACTATTCGGTGAGTCATGGAAGAAGTTAGTGTTTAAGCACCCTGTATCTGGTTTGTCCGCCAGACGAAAAAAATATCGTAAATTGCCCATTTTTAGTACTTCCCCATACGATAGTGCCAAATATATTTTTATGAAGAAATTTATATATTATATTATACTATCGGCCAGAAATCGTGTTTGCAAAAAAAGTAGATAGTAGGGCAGGCATACTCAAATATTTGTTTACTCAGGTTGTATACATGTGCTTGCCACGTTACAGCTTCGGCCCGCGGGCCACATTTGGCCCAGCAAATCTTTTTACATTTATTAACTATTGTATAAACCTTATTTGTATATTATAGTTAGTCGCAACATTAAAATTAATAATTATGTTTCAATAAGCCCTTGCATGGATTGTGGACGTGATTTGTTTTTCTTCTCAAATGTAGAGCCAACCTGCCAATGGGGATGCCACTGGTACGATAATTAATCATTTTCAACAGTATTACTTAATATATAGACATATTCCACGTGGACGATAGTGAGTTCAGACGAATATTATATTTAAAGTCGGTTGACATTCATGCAAATTTTCAATGTTATATTTTATAAATCTTTTCTACGTTGTAAAATCAATATAATTATAATTTGTTATATTTGTAACGTATATGTATTAAATTAATTTATTGATTGAATTGGCATTTACTTAGTAGAACTCCATTATAACATGGTGAAAAAATAGCAATGTAAATATTTTAGAATTTTGTACAACTAAAATGAATTGCTATTTTTTCACCGCGTTAAATTAATTTATTTTTGGATTTTTTTATGTTATTAAATTTATTATGATAAAGTATATTGCGGGCCCTGTAACGGAGTAAACTCATGTATAGGGTTTCCAATCCCGGGCCAAAATTTTGATCCCGGGATTTCGGGATATAGGGTTTATGTATAATTTTAGACATCGGGTTAAAATGGAAAATAAAAAAGTAAAACCATTTTATTTGTTTATAACAACATACAACATTATATTGAAAAATATGCCCGAAGTAGCAATAAAGCATCGAGTGTTTCATCGTTTAAATGAGATCAAATTTTTTCCTTGTTGAGGATATTGTCAGTAGGTATTTATACACTAGTTCGAGATGATAACCACGTGAACCTCTTTTGTCAAATAGCATCATTTCTTTATTTATGATCAACTTGAGCCTAGTGCAATTTTCAACTCTTGGTTCGTATGTCGTTAAGCTTTTTGCGATTTCATCTTGTAACAGTTGTTTCATTGTTTCTTGTTCAATTGGGTGGGATGACTGTGTTGAAGTAAATTCGATTGATGACGTTTCTAGTGGCTCTGATATTTCGATCATATCTTCATCTTTTTCGTCATTTAATCTTTCAATAAGTTTTTGTATAGTTTTTTTTATAATTTTACGAGTTGTTTTGATATGCAAGGATTAATCTCGAAACTTCGGGATTGTTTTTTCTAATCCCGGGATTCCGGGATTGGAAACCCTACTCATGTATGCAACCCGAGTAAAAAAAGAGCGACAGGTTTATAACCAGTTCTCGGTTAATAACTTCTGAAGTGACAGTACATTGACAAAATATATGCTCAGTGTTGCGAACGAGATGATCAAAAATATGAAGCTAAAATCTCACAACTCTCTAAATATTATATATAACGTAGGTAAGCACCAATATGTTTCAGTATGAAAGAGGGACAAATTAAATATTACGAGTGTCTGTCGGACCGCAGTTATTGTATCAGCCTGATAAACAAATCGATTTCAATCAAACGTTAAAAAGTGTTGTTATGCACGAGCGTCGTTTTAAATATGAAATACACACAAACTTTTAACGTGTCAATTTAATTTGTCCGACGGCGCATGCACTAAGTAAAACTTTTCTATCCCGATGTAGTTTTTATCGGCAAAAAATTATTATTTTCTGGCAATATTTTGATTCCGTAATGGAAGAATTATTGGAAAAAAGAACATAACGAAGTTTGCGTCCGTACGTAATATTTAATTTGCTGTCAAAATAACAAATATATATGTAAAGATAACGCTGAGAATTAGACGCTAAACAATTACCGCTTAAGTACTTTCACTGCATAGGAAACTGACAAAAACATAAGTATTATATTACAGTTGCAGAATATCTACGAAAGAGAATGCTAGCAAAGTAGTGGCATAATTATTTTGGGTGATTCTGACTCATATACAAATGAATAAATAGTAACCGATACAGTAAATATTATTCTGGACTATGTTTAATACGAAAATAGGAATATATTATTAAATTAAAACAAAATTAAGCATTTTTACAAAAATGTACATAATTGATAATCACTGTCATTCCAACTACTTCTTTACTCAAATTCTTACTGCAATGTACCTATTGAAATTTGAAGTTAGAGTCCAATAAGAACCATCACAATTTAAGCGGGAAAACGAAATAAACAAGTCTCGTAATGATACCTTTACGAATAATTAATATTTAAAATGCTTAAGAATTTTTTTATTTCATAAAATATATCGTTTGTTGATATATATTTTTCGATGTTGTTATTTTTTAAATGTGTTTGAATATTTTTGAGCGCACTGTCAACATATTATAGATTGACGTAAATATACATGATATAAACAATTTGTATGTATAATCTTATATAGCGGAATAGTGCTAGTCACTTAGGTATACAATAACACCGATAGAATACATTTTTGAATAATTATTCAATATACGATGTGTGGAAAACTTTGAATTTGATTCACAAATCATACTTGTTTGATTGCGCGGTTTAGTGTTATGTATTTTGCATTAAAACAAATAATTAAATTATTTTGGCAACAAATAACGGTAGCAGGGGTAATTTTGAATGCCAGAAGAAAGTGTTCCTTGTAACCGCGCCAAGAGCGAGGTTAATATATAAATATAAACGAAAAATATAAATACACAACAGTCAACACGCAAGATTGTTTTCCTAGCGACTTACCTATCATTGGTCGGGACGGTCTTTGATTTTAGTTCGTAGAACGGCTGGTTGGTTGTCGCGTATGACATCGCTCCCAGGATACTCTGATCGAGGATGTTAAGGTCATCCGCGCACAGCGAGGCCAGATCGAACCCGAGATCTATCCCAGACTCGTCCATTGCCGCGCGATCACGGGAAAATTTTGTGAAAACTCACGCACAAAAGTCAAACTATCTACGAAGTATGGCAGAATTTAGTGCTGCCATAACAAAACACATGATAACTTTTTTCCCGCCCTAACTATGACAGCTAATTTGTATTTTTGTACAAATCGTGATAACTAATACGGGAAATTTTAAATATATTATTAATAGCAATTATGAGTTTTTTTGCAGCTTCTCGATTTCTCTATAGTGACATGTTTGGTGTGGACAGTTCTGTGTCCAAATACGGAAGTATGAAATAAAAAATTTATTCGTATGGAAACACATTGAGCATTGTGAATCGCCATCGTGCTTGACGCTTGTGTTTTCGAAACGTTTGTCGGCGTTTTATTGCATTCGATAAATAATTAAATTCAAAGATGGCTAAAGCCCATCCACCTGAATTGAAAAA